>JAJOZX010000076.1:0-520000 GCA_023014485.1 Bathynomus jamesi
GTGTACATAGGGAAAGCCCAGGTTTTAAGTTTAGTATCTATCGGAAAAAAAAAAACAATTTGTCCTACGTACACTTTTACTCGGGGAATGACACCCCCACTAAGAAGGCCATTTTTTCATCAATGTTTCTCCGCGCCCTTAGGATCGCCAGTCCGGAATACATCGATGCCGAGTTAGAAAAAATCAACGGTATTGGAAGTGATCTGTGTTATCCATCTGCGTTTATGGAATCTTGTCTCAACAAGGCAAAACGAACTTTCTATCGGGTCAATAATAACACTCGTACTTTGTCAAAAAATATTTTAGTACTTCCATTTTTCCCGGGCTTTTTAGGCATTGCTAATGTATTTAAACTTTTGGATATTAATGTAGTATTTTCATATAACAATATTTTGAAAAATATCATAGTAAAAAATAGCCCTACCATTAATTCAGGCATTATCTATAAAATTGGTTGTAAACAATGTGATTCTTTTTACATAGGTCAGACGGGAAAGGATTTGCACACACGTATAAAACAGCATCAATATTCCGTTAGAACAGGACAGTTGTCCAGTGCCCTTTTTGTCCATTTGTCAGAGTTATCCCACTGTATTGATTGGAATAATGCTTCAGTTTTATTTCACTCTAGCATAGGCTGACCATATTTCCTTGAGACAAAAACGGGACATTGGGATGGCAAAAAAGGGACGGGGGTTATGTAATATTCTGTATTCATGAAAAAGTAAGTACATAAACCGGGACAAAATTGACATTTTTATTAAAACGACGGGACGGCCAGGAAATATAAAACAAACGGTACTGTCCCGTTCAAAACGGTACGTATGGTCAGCCTACTCTAGCAACATTGTTAATAGAAATATTCTTGAGTCTGCCATTATCCAACTAACAAATAACTTCAACATAAGCAAAGGTCTTTTTCAACTCGATCCTGTTGTTTTGAATTCCTTCAGAACAGATTTAGATAAGAAAGGTAGAACGCTAAATCTTTGGTAAATTTGTATGCCACCATAATAACTTTTATTTTTCTATTTTTATATACAAAAAAATAGGGCAGAGTGCTAAAACCCGGGCAGATTTCCAGTATAAATTTGTATATATATTTTATTATTTTTTTATCTATAACATTGGTTGGAAACAATTCTTTTAATCTTGTGCTAAAAATCGATAATTGTTCAATTTTTTTTTTATATACAAAAAGAGCAGAGTGCTAAAACCCGGGCAGATTTCCAGTATAAATTTGTATATATAGGGTGATCCAGAGAAATGGGACCCAAAAGAAACCCCTGTAACTCTTAAAGTATAAGTCCTTTTATAAAATCATACGCATCATTCGAAAGAGGATAGTTACAAGTTTGTACAGGATTGTATAGGTTTTGACAATACAAGACAAGATAAGATACAAAACAAAATAAAAATGTTAGTTAAAACTAACCCTTCAAGATGACTGCATAGACTGTGGAACAGCTGCGTTTCATAACTGAGCAATATTATGAGCATGGAAGAAGTGTAGTTTCAGCTCAAAGATCTTTCAAGACAAATTTTCAGATGTCAAAATCACCTTCTAAGAAAGTAATCCGTCGGTGTGTCAGAAATTTTTCCCTAACTGGCAGCATTGGAAAAAGAAAACCAACTGGAAGAGTGCGCACAGCAAGGATAGACGAGATCATTAACAGAACTCATGAAATTGTACAGGATAATCCTAACATAAGCATCAGACGTGCTTCTCAGCTGTTAGAAGTTGGATATGGAACAACACACCGTATATTCAAGCAAAATTTAATGCTCTTTCCATATAAAATTCAAACAGTGCAACAACTAAACGATGGAGATTTCGCACGAAGACGACAATTCTGTCAATGGATCCAACAGAAGGTAAATGACACCACCAATTTTCTAGCAACTTTGATTATGTCAGACGAAGCCCATTTTCACTTGAATGGAACTGTAAACAAACAAAATTGTCGTTTCTGGGCAACAGAAAATCCATTGAATATTACCGAAGTCCCGTTGCATAGTCAGCGTGTAACTGTTTGGTGTGGTCTTACTGCATCTCAGATCATAGGGCCGTACTTTTTCGAGGATTCCACCGGAAACACGGTCACTGTAAATGGTGATCGCTACGAAAAAATGTTGACCGATTTCCTTATTCCTAAATTAAGAGATCTTTGACTAGAAAACCACTGGTTCCAAACTTCCAACAAGACGGAGATACCTGCCATACCACGAGGAACTGCATGGCAGTTTTGCGTCAAACGTTTCCAGGCGAGTTAATCTCAAGATTTGGAGACGTTGAATGGCCCGCAAGGTCTCCGGATTTTTCTCCCTTAGATTATTATCTCTGGGGATATTTAAAGAGTAGGGTCTACAGAAATAACCCAACGACCTTGCAAGAATTGAAGGCCGCCATCACAAATGAGATACAGGCCATACCACCGCACACTCTTGCAAAAGTGATGCAGAACTTACAAGCGAGAACACTGGAATGCTTGGCAACTAATGGAGCACATTTGAAAGGAGTCATTTTTAAAAAATAAATATTTCATAATAAACTTGTAACTCTACTCTTTCGAATGATATATAGTTTTTATGAAAGGAATTAAATATTAAGAATATTTGGCTTTTTTTTATGGGTCCCATTTATCTGGATCACCCAGTATATTTTGTTTTTTTATCTATAACATTGGTTGGAAACAATTCTTTTAATCTTGTGCTAAAAATCGATAGTTTTTCCTTATAAATTTGTGTGCCCCCTTCCACAATCCTTTAATTTTGTTTTTCCGTTTATTGTATATATATATATATAGATTTTTTTTTCTGTAACCTATATATAGGTCGTAACTCTTTATGTACTTCAGTGTTCCTGAGGATGTCATTAGACGAAAGCGCTTGAGCACCATCTGTGTTTCCTTTGCTTCGTGGTTTTATTCATCATATATTTATATATATATATATATATATATATATATATATAGTTCTAAGATATTATCGTATCCTCTATTTTTAAAAGCCCTGACACGGACCTTCTCAGGAGTGTATTGGAATACGAAGTAACAATGGCTCCTCAAACCATTGATCTCACCGGGTGAGATTTCGTTTTTATTTTTAAAAGCCTCTTCATTCACGACATTTTTGCTGAAAGACGGACTAAAATGCGGTTGTAAATACTCTACTAGGGGGAACTAAATAAAACTCCAATAATAATTAAGCATATATATTTTTAGGATTGCTCCAACTGTATAATATTTTTTCTTTTTAGGGACGATCAGCCGCCCGAATGCGAGACTGTCGATGAGATGGTGGAAGTCTTTATTCTTTTTCTTGTACATGTGTGTGGGTGTGTGCGTGTGCGCGCGCGCGTGATCGGGATAAGAATAAACCAAATATTTTCAACATTTTATTAATACCATTCAACATTTTAAAATTAACACATAATTCTTGTAAGAATACATTTTAATTAACACATTTTTACATAATATCGGCTTAATGCATCGCCCCGTAGTATATATACATGCTCAATGAAATACGCGTTTCATTTACAAAGTGGAATCTGCGGACTACCTCACTAAACATGAGGTTATCATTAGCCTCATAATCACACAAATCTAGCTCTTTTAAGAAGTCCAAATAGCTGTTCCCGCGAGCTAGAAATGAAATAAGGCAGAGGGAATGGTGCCCTCACATATTTGAGAAAAGCGATTGATATCTTTGCGGATTCCATACAACTCTTTGTACGCGTAGTTTTTTTATAAAATCCATAATTACAGTGTCGATCCATAGTTGCATTGCTAGAGAATCATAACAGTAGACACATTCTCTATTTCTAACATATCGCGAACCAGTGGGTACCCGGGCCATCCAGTGGGTCCGTGTTTACTATAAACGCGACACTTTTTTCGTAATCGGATATTTCAGTTTTTAATTTTTCGCATAAGCCCCATTGAATATGTTTCGTGTGAAATGATCCTGCTTCATAAATGCGCTATAGTCATTTCATCCATTATTTTTAAAAATCGGCAGATAAGCTTCTGTAGCAATCAATCTCGATGACGCTCTGACTTTCCAAGTAAAACAGTACACTTATAGGGTAGGCTAAGGCTTCACTAAACACAAATCTTACCCCGAGACTACAGTGTGTCTGTGGATTCAGATGCGAGCTCACGCTTGCACACTGGTCAGCTGACAGGTCAAATACGTACAATGCACTTCCATTTATAAACATATCTATAATGACACCCGAGCCAAAAACATTACAACCATTAATATC
Organism: Bathynomus jamesi; assembly: GCA_023014485.1. Lineage (NCBI taxonomy): Eukaryota > Metazoa > Arthropoda > Malacostraca > Isopoda > Cirolanidae > Bathynomus > Bathynomus jamesi. The sequence continues at coordinate 4,268 of JAJOZX010000076.1, forward strand.
GCGGCATAGATTATGGGTATGCGCGTGAACATAAAACTCTGATCCTGTAGAATATCTCATTTCCAAACCATCATCAATAGACGCGCCGTTAATATGTAAATTTATGCTCTTCAAGCCGAAATTTTGGAATTCTAAGACGGATTTCTTATAGTCGCCGATCATGGATTTATGGTCGAGCAAGCCAATAAGAACACGGTGTGGGAGAATACCCAAGGCTACATTTTCTATCTGCTTGGTGGTTACACCCGCCGTGACGGTATGCGTTTTAAAAATCACCCGCCTCATCGAGTATTTAGCTGTATCTTTCAGTAAGCGCTTTTCAATTTCCATCTGACTCGTAGCAGCTAGCTTCACGCGACGAACTCTAAGATACGTATCTAAGTTGTGTACAACAACAGGTTTAGCAGATTGTTCACTACCCTCATCCAGATTTAAACATATCTCGGGGGTGTACGTGTAATTTTAATCCTCATTTCAACACCATTCTAAAGCAGCTTACCTTCCGAAAAAAAATCCGAATGTAGTCTCGCGAAGCAATCGTGTATTTTCTTTTTAGAGTTTTTAAATTTATTTTTTACGCTGGCCGTCAAGTGGGGGTATAATACCCCTGAGCAGCCAAATGTGTCTCTTTTGCATCCCTCGTAAAGTTTAAGACAGTTTCTAAATAGGCTCTATAATAATGATGGTTAGCTCCAGGTGACACGTTACTTTGATATAGGTACACATCACACTGACTTATCGGTGTTTGTAGGAAGTTGTTTTCAGGGTATACAGCGTAACCCTCTTCACAATCTGTGCCGTCTGAATGCGCAATTCTTAGTTTAGTGTAAAGAAATACGTTGGAAGGGTCGAAAAAATAACTACCTGACAAAGAAATCACGAACTCTATAGGAGCCGCCGTTGATCCAATAGCGTTGAGAGGATGAATTGTGACGAATTCGGTCTCCACAATGCTCATCTGCGTCGGAGGCATATCAAAGAGATTTAACTCGGATTTGCAGCATTCCGAACTGTGAGGATGAATAAAATGAGTAAAATGGTACTCGTTAATGCACCCTTCCACTTCAGTTGTACAAACAGTTATGAGAAGCCTCTGTAACAGATTTACTTTATATTAGTTTTTAAAAAGTAAGTCCATGACCGGTTTCATACGCTTAGTACATTTCTTTGAAGTCCTCCGCTTTACACTAAGATTTGTCTGCCTAGCTTTCCTTTTTTTCCTCGTCGTACAGTACGTTTTCTTCCTCTTTTAGATACCTTTTGTTTTTTCTTTCTTCCTCCGCCACGCATTTTTTCGCATCTTCGACGATTTCATCTCGTGTACGTTGTGTTTTCTGAGAGATTCTTTAGGTTTGTTGTCTGACATTATATCTTCAAATGTGTTAAGTCCTGATTGTAGGACCTTCTTTCCAAGATATTTGGCACCACTTTTCAGTAAGGGCACAGCTGTTCGTAGTATAGCCGAAAAAATTGATCCGATCCCACTTCCACGTTGGTACCTCACCCCACGGTAGAGGGTGAATGGCCTCTGTGTCATTGTGCCGCAACACTCCGGAAGTGTAGCTTTACGGATAAGCTCCCGTTATCGAATGGAAGCTTTTTCCCCTCAATTGTTCTTATATATATATTGAGATGCTGGTTAGTAGGTTAGGTGCAACTTTGACATAATGAGGCTTATCATATGTGATGCTTATGCTCTTGCTTCTATGATCAGGGGTGTGTACAATGCGTAACAAACGCGCCTAGGTATCCCCAAGAAATTGGTAGTCCACGATATCACTGTAAACATAACACATGCTCGGGGCAGGGTCCAGAGGCTAATTTCGACAAATTTAGTTGGTACAATAAGCTGGACGATTCGTGCTGTAACTCACGAAAAGCATCTCTTTGGAAGGCCCCGTCGTATCTGTCCGCAGGCATAATGTGGAACAGTTCATTGTCCTTAATATTTCTACTAATCGTTGATTTTAGCATCAAAGTATGGGCCGGTGTGTCTATGTTTCCGACTTCAAAAAGTAAGACTCTTATTTAAAGCCCTCACAATATCCGAGGCTGTGTCATAATGACTAGGGCAGAGTGCTACTTTTGTACGATAGTACTGTGTCTCGCCGAACCAGACTGGACGTATAGTATCATCTAAAGTTATCCCTAATTTTTCACACTCATCGGTTCTTCTAAGGACTAGAAAAACATCCTGTTTCTTCTCAATACTTAAAAACTTGGTGGTCAGCTGAAATTCGCACAGACCGACCTCGTATGATCCACTCCCTAATTCGATAGGTCCATAAATTCTGTTATAAAGCTGGACACGGTGTTGTCAGGATGTACGTCCAAAGAGGCAGAAGAGGGCAGTGTGACGTAGAAGTGGTTAGGCGTCATCTTGTATACTACTTAAGTTTCATTATTGCTTGAGCTTTTATATAAGAGATGAAGCTTTCAGGGTACCCCAGCCACTTCACCAGATACATCTTTCTCTTCCTTGTACCCTTTACTGCCTAAAATTTTCTCAATTTTAAACGCTTTTTTACCTAAATTAAATACCACTTTCTGCATCTCCTCGCCATAAAGGCCTCCCTCAACTTCTTCGCCATTCAAATCTTCAACGTAATACGGCATCACATCGTTTTTAGGCCTCATAGACCTAACTTTAAAAATCTCCTGAGTCCACCCTTGATCAAAACCTTTCTCGATCTTATTCCCCGCTCGTGACAGTCTTACATAATCATTGATTTTGAAACGACTAGGGCGTGGCGGTGCTCTACAGTTATCAGGCTCTATATGGTGGTCTTTCTTTAAAATCTCATGAGGAGATGTACCAATCATGCGATACCGTGACATATTGTAGGATGAAGTAAGAGGCTCCAGAATGTCTATATATCTGTATGTGTTTTTATATGTGAAATAACGATGCATACGTTCCTTTATGGTACGCTGAACTCTTTCGGCTAGAGATGCCTTATGTATAGAATTGGACGTGTAATAACTGATGTTAAACTCCGTCAGCATGTTCTGGAAAGCTCGGCCTATAAACTCTTTTCACAAATCTGTACAAAAATAGCCAGGAATCCTGTTTTCTTTCAAATCAGCGCTTTGGTCGCTTTAGCCACTGATTCAGGCGATTTATTCTGAAGTGGGACTAACCACATGTATCTAGAGAACACGTCTATTATAAACAAAATATATCTATACCCTCCATTATACACTGAATACCTCTGCATGTCTGTTAAATCCGCCTGCCAAATAGAATCAACATCGGCTGCTAAAGTCTTAGCAGTTTTAAACCTTCTTCTCACGAATTTATGTAGTGTATAAGCATCCTGTTCACGCAAAAACCTCTCAACATCTTTTTTCTCTTCTCCCTCATCATATACCCCCTTGTACAATCTATTAACACCGCCGTAGGATACTGGACTAGAAATGTCATACTAACTTTTTCTTAATATGTTAGCCATTTACGTATTTTAGAGGCGCGCGGGTAGGGTAGTCCGTTGGTGGATGGTCTCTTCTTCTTCAGAGATGGTACCGATGGAGGCGAAGGTGTGTTCAGTTGTGGTACCTGCGCTGCTTCCCCCAAGTCTTTTAACCTGTCCTGGTTACCTATCAACGTTTTTGGAATGTTTATTTGCTGTAGTCTAGCTTTAATAGGCTTCCATCCTGTTGTTGAAGGTCTATCCCACTTTTTCAACAAATCATGCACGATATCAATGATGTTCGAGCCCTGTACCCTTGACTCTCAAACAACAACCTCGCCTGTATCGGACCAATGTATAATGGTGTCATCACTCAATAGATTGTAAAGACTTATTCCTTTATTCCTCAATGTATGAGGTAGACTACTTTTTAATATATGCTCGATGTGGTGCGTTCCGTTGTTCTTTGGCTGCTCGTCTCTAACCTCGGCTCCAGTTCCGCCAACATCATCAGTGCTATGTCTGATAACTATGGGGACCTCGGTCGGTTTCGTATAATCTTCGAGCTCTTGAAGAAATTTATGTAGAGCTTCTCGATATAAAATTCATTTCTCGTCAGGGGGCTTCTCGTTGTTTAATATATTCAGCAATTCATTCTCCATCCTTTTAAGCCTTTTTTTCCCCGGATCTAGTGGTGATTCCTTTGTATATTGTAACGAAGCATACACCTCTTGTGGAAGCACGACCACTTTCTTCATTATATTATACTAGACAATAAAGGCGCCAAAACTGAAAACAAGATGGGGAGGAACGAACCACCTCTTTGCACAATAATTCGTTTCTTCTTTCCCACACTTTGCTTTATACTAACGAGTGCACGTATTATGCTCTTGTAACGACGTAAACGCGCCTTCTAAGGGGGCTTCATTGGTACATTGCATTTTATAACGTTAAGGCAGATTTCACAGACGCATTTTAAATTGAGTCAATATTTTTAACAAACAGGCGCTGGAGAGTACGTGGCAGTCGCTGGTAGGTCTTTATTAATTCACGATGTTTCCTTAGCCTCCTTGTCATTCTGGGATGTATGCCGTTTCAGCCTCGTTCGGGAATATACTCGTTCTTAGAAGCACCCTAAACGTGTTTCGCGGTGAAGGTCACAAACCAAATAACCGTAACGTTGACTTGTAATTTATTTATAAACTTCCAAAAACTCCTTACGCTGATTCGGGAGTATTTGACTGGCTAATACCCCAATTTGTGCCACATCTCTACGTTGTGCGAATAAGATTAGTTATTGCGTATTTAGCGATACATCACGCATACAGTATATCTATTCTTGAAAAACAGGTTTTGAGTGATGAAGAACACGCTTATGTTAAGATGATGGGAGAATACTGTAAATGTTTTGGCAAACGTTTTGTCTATTTCTAACATGAGATCGTGAATTACAATAACCGTGTGTTCATCACCCTTTATAGAACTAACATCTTAAACACCTTTGTGGAACAAATTGCCATCTTGGTACTCATTGAATACGGCTTGGTATGGTTTCCATATGACTTTGTGCACAAAATTTGAGAACGGTTCGTCCTTATCTTTAATGATTTTAAGCATAAACACGATTTTGCCTCAGCCTGTAGGACCAGATATAATGCATGTAGAAGAAGTTGTGAACCTGAATTTTTTTACAGAATCCAGTACTGGAAAAATTATTATGGATTTTTCTAAAATTTCGTTTTTTTTGTGTTTGAGGACAATTTAAAAACATATTTACTGGATAAAACATTTATTTTGACGTCTTAATGCAGATATGTCATATTGGTATTTAGTTTGGCCCCCCTTAGCTGATAATAGTGCCTGCACACGTTTTGGCATACCAAGAATCAAAGTCTGGCATAAAGTTTTGATTTTAGCTGAGTGAAACCAGACGTGTATGAGTCGTTCAATGAGCTGCACTTTAGTAGTAATTGGTGTTTGATGAATCTCATCCTTCAATTCATCCCATAAAATCTCAATAGGATTCATGTCTGGTGAATTACCAGACCCTGGTAGCAATCTGACGCCATTTTCGTGAGCACCACGTCTTAACTTTTTTTGCGGTATGGCATGGAGCTGAGTCTTGCTGGAATATCCACGCTTCATTTCCATACCAATCTTTTGTTTGACGCAGTAAGCGATCTCTCAGTACCCCTATATACTTATCCTGGTTCATAGTGCCATTAATAATGTGCAACCGACCTGTCCCATGCACTGAAATAGCTCCCCACATCATAATTTTTTGCGGAAATTTAACTGTTTTCTTCAAGCAATCCTGCAAAAATTCCTCCCCAGGTCGACGCCGAACGGTTTGAACGCGATCATCAAGCACTGCTATAGTTGATTCGTCAGAGAAGACAACCTACTAGACATGGAAACAAAGCAAGTTATCTTGCTGTATCCTTAAGATGCTTCATGTGAAAATGGAGGTAATGTAACAGGGGCAGTAAGAAAATTAAGGTAATGTAATGGGCAGTTAGAAAAGTTTCTAAACATCACAACTATTATAGAATATAATTTTACCTTCTCTCAATCATCCGAAGTCCACTTTTCATGTTGTTTTGCCCATGCCCAACGGGCCTGCCTCATTGCCTCGGTGAGTCGTGGTTTCTTCCTAGGACGATAAGCTCGCAACCCACATTCTAAAAGCCGATTGTTTACTGTTCTTCGGCTCAAAATTACACCCTCTTCTGCCAGCATGCTAGATATCTTCCTGCATGACCTGGGGAGGAATTTTTGCCGGAATGCTTTAAGAAAACAGTTAAATTTCCGCAAAACATTATGATGTGGGGAGCTATTTCAGTGCATGGGACAGGTCGGTTGCACATCATTAATGGCACTATGAACCAGGATAAGTATAATGGGGTACTGAGAGATCGTTTATTGCGTCAAACAAAAGATTGGTATGGAAATGAAGCGTGGATATTCCAGCAAGACTCAGCTCCATGCCATACCGCAAAAAAAGTTAAGACGTGGTGCTCACAAAATGGCGTCAGATTGCTACCATGGCCTGGTAATTCACCAGACATGAATCCTTTTGAGACTTTATGGGATGAATTGAAGGATGAGATTCATCAAACACCAACTACTACTAAAGTGCAGCTCATTGAACGACTCATACACGTCTGGTTTCACTCAGATAAAATCAAAACTTTATGCCAGACTTTGATTCTTGGTATGCCAAAACGTGTGCAGGCACTATTATCAGCTAAGGGGGCCAAACTAAATACTAACATGACATATCTGCATTAAGACGTCAAAATAAATGTGTTTTATCCAGTAAATATGTATTTAAATTGCTGCCTCAAACACCAAAAAACGAAATTTTAGAAAAATCCATAACACTGGTCAACACTCATTTTATTGCCAATCATATTAGAGTGATTTTGGGGTAACTTTGTGGTGCTGATTCCGAATATGACATCGGTTTTGCTAGATTGGCTCTAATTTATGAGATAATTGGTACCCCATTGAAACACGTAAAAGTGCAAAAAATTTAATGTTCAGGCGGAGCCTACTTACAAATCGCATTGAAATTGTCTCAAATCATACAAAAGTAAACACATGAAGTACATAATGGCATTTTATTCGGTCTCACCATCTAGAATGTTCCGGTAGTTTCTCATATGCACGCGTTATGGTTACGTTTCCTATTAATTGAGGGTATTCATTATCTCAAGAACTAGAGCCAAATCGGAAAAACTACTTTCATTTTGGAATTCAGCAACCCCAAAATACCCTAAATCCGTACGAATTTCCTTGGCAACGAAAAAAAAATGTTTTTTTGTTGACCTGTGTAATAATTTTTCCATAATAATTTTTCCAGTACTGTCCATCTCTAGCACGACACACTCCTAAGTGGAGCCTTTACAAAATATATAATACAAAATATATAATATACAAAATATAAAAATATATAATATACAAAATATAAAAATATATAATATATATAATGATGTACATAACCCGTTTCAACTGTGACCCGCCACAAGCTGCAACCACGATCGCTTCATTATGTTTTACTGTATTTAAGAATAACTTCATGCCTAAAGGCACGTTGGTCATCATTCCTCGAAACGTCCTGCGCAGTTATGGGTATAAGGCTATTTACTAGCTCACACACATACTGCAACAGATAGGTATATACATAAAACATGCTCGCAACACGGGGGACGTTGCCATTAAGATAAATGGTCGTGTTTTTGGGGTAGATGGTCTAAGCGAAGACCCCGCCACTGGTGAGAAGACGGTGTACTCCTTTAATGGTTGCTGCTGGCGTGGATGTCCACGTCCTGAGTGCGCCGTCACAGGTGATCACCATGGAAGATCCCCTGCCGACAGCCTCGCATGGACCCGTACCCGCGACCAGCTTATCAGTTCCCAGTTCACTCACAAGGTTTTGTGGGAGCATGAATATGATGCCTGGATGGAAACCGATGAGCAGTATTGTGAAGAAATAAGGGCCATCAAATGTACAATGGTGGTGGATCCCCTCAAATACGGTGACAGCTTGTTTGGAGGACGTACAAACCCCTTCAAACTTTACTTTCCGCCTACGGATGGGGTGAAGTTTCACTACTATAATTTCTGCTCATTATACCTTTACGTGATGAAGAGCAATCCGTACCCCGTAGGTGCGCCTGAAAAACTAATGGGGCCCGCTATGCCTACCATCGAGGAGTTCTCAGCTAACTTGAGTGAGCGCTACTTTGGGCTTTCTTTCGTAGACGTCCTCCCGCCTCGCGATTTATGGATGCCGATCTTGCCTGTTGTTATAAACCACAAACTCATGTTCCCTCTGTGTGTGAAGTGCGCAGTGGAGAATAATGGGGATTGTAATCACACGATCAACCAGAGGAAGATCAGAGGCGTATATACAAGTCCTGAACTGTCCCTGGCCCTCCGCCACGGATACAGAATACTGAAAATATATGAGGTGTGGAGGTTTCAGAAGCTCCCCAACCTTTTCACAACATATATAAATACTTTTTTGAAGGATAAAGTAGAAGCACCAGGATACCCGCGAGGAGTTGAGTCCGAAAATGAGAAAACGGCGTATATTCAGCGCTACCATGATCGTGAAGGGATACAACTTGACCGTGCCCAAATTGTGAGGAACCCTGGCAAGCGCTTCAGTGAAAAGTTGTGCCTAAATAGTCTTTGGGGCAAGTTTGCCCGGAATACAGACAAGGGGAATGTACATTTAGCTCAAAGTTATAGCGAAATTTGGGATTATGCAAATACCAACGATAAAGAAGTTATGGAAATCGTGAATGTAGGTAATACGTACATAATAAGGTACAACCAGACTGAAATTGGCTACACATACATCACGTGTCACAAACATACCTGTAGCCAGTTTCACAACAGCTTACGCACGTATCAAGCTGTGGCATCTGTTGCATTTCTCGGACAACGGGTTCTGTACGTTGATACAGATGGTGTGATATTCACAGAGAGGGCAGGTGAATATATGTCTCCTATTGAGGAATTCCTTGGAGAGTTGACTGATGAAATTAAGGATGAGTATGGAGACATCGCATCTGCCGACTCTTTTGTCTCAACAGGACCAAAAACTTACAGTGTACGCGTGAGAGTGGGGGATGAGTACAAGTACATCGTGAAGGCTAAAGGCATCACGCTTAACCATGCCAACCGCCAGATCGTTAATTTTGAATCGTTCAAAGGTCTAGTAAGCTTAGAAGACGATGGTAATGACCAACCACCCCACCTGGTTGTGGGGACTCATAACTTCAGAGCACAGAAATTAGGGGGCGTGAACGAACTTAGGGGGACGAAGGTCTGTCGTAACACCTACAGGAAACGATAGCAGGTGCTTGGCACCTACAACACTGTACCCTTTGGGTACCATGGTCCCTGAATGTTTGCTACATATATATATATATATATGTTTATTGTTGACGTTTATTTATTTATTACATATATTGGAATATATGCCATGAATTGGAGTCTATTTACTTGTTGACGCTATGTTTGTTTATTTAAAATAAATCGTTTCAATTAGCGTTTTATTTTCTCCTTTGTGTGTGTGTACAGGAAAAAATTCTCAGCTCCGCCCACTGTATCAGCAATCAAAGGGGTCACGTGACTCTGCTACTAGTTGATCATATCTCTGCCCCTGCGTGGTCAGTTGATCCCAACAAGCCCTGGATCTCAGACGTGTATTTTGAAGAATTCTCGCGTAGACGGAAAATAGTGATGGTTACCTTTGATAATGCGTGCTCGACATTCATGAAGTGGTATTCGATAAAGTCTACAGATGTGGTGAACACTTAAAGAATTCCTGTCCTCCCTCCTCTGAGGGAGCGTGAGGAGCAGGAGGTCCAAATACTCTATGGATGTTCTGGCGAGAGCATTGCAGGCTTTCGTGGCTCAAACGATGTAATGGACTATGTCGTAGGCCTAAACTGCGTAAAGGCGCACATATACCGCGAAGTGAAAGAAACAACACCTGCAGAAGAGGAGCAGCGGGTATGGGTAGTGAACCCTGTTGATGACTGGTGTGACAAGCGGTATTATGTCATGTTAAATCATCCGAGTACGCATACCCTGCGGCTGAGAATATAAATCTTGAGCTTATGGACAACCTGAAATATTTTTATCATTACGTTCATACATATCATGATGAGGTCCGCAGTGAGGTTGTGGCTAAAGGCTTGTGCGGGTTTAGGGATAAGTATCGCTTGTTAAGCAAAAAGGATAAATATGGACACATGTTTCTCTCAAATAGAGCGCCGGAGTGTTAATGTGTGGATAAAATGAATCGGAAAAATTCTGATTGCCCGTCATAATGGGCTACAAATATTCGGTTCTTTCACGTTGGAACAACTCCGTGCACGCATCACTAATTTATGGTATGACGCGACCGTGTAACTCATTCCCCCATACCTCCCGTCGAGCCAAACCGCACACCTGTGGCTCATAGTCACCTCAGAGCTTGACCCGACTGGACGTGCCCTCCTGACAATAGAAAACGATAGAGCTTCCGTTGAGCAGTATCCTTAATGCATATATGATGTGTCCGTGACGAAGTCAGTGCGTGTGTTCAGGCGTAAAACTGGCGCTATTAATTATGTACTTGAAACGATGTGTAGACAGTCAAACTCTGGTAAACGGAATGTTATTTATTTAAGTGTTGAGATAAACAGAATCTTCGTGGTGGTTGAGAAGTGGGGGGAGGATCGTTATAAAATACCTGCAGGTGTCACTACAAAAAGAGAGCAGATTAGTGATACACCCTCATACGCCGTTATTTGTACGTTGTGTATAAAACGTGACCAACCATGCAGTGATATACGGCTGATGTGGAAGGATGAAAAAGACAATAGCGTCCTTATCCCCACGCGAAACCGTTTCATCGAAGGATATTATATTGCCCCTTTACAAGTCCCTAGTCAGGCCTCATTTGGAATATGCCGTTCAGTTTTGGTGCCCGTACTTGCGTGAGGATATTGATAGGTTAGAAAGGGTTCAGCGTCGTGCCACGAAACTTATTCCGGCATTGCGCAATAAGCCTTATGAAGATAGGATTAAAGTGTTAGACTTGTATTCACTCGAAACTAGGAGATTAAGGGGGGAGCTTATTGAAGTTTTCAAAATCGTTAATAACATCGATAACGTAAATTTTGACAAATTGTTCACTTTCGATAATAGTAATACTCGCAATAACGGATTCAAGTTGCGTGGCAGACGTTTCATTACTAATATCGCTAAAAACTTCTTTACGTTTAAAGTAATTGATAAATGGAATAATCTTCCCGCGTCAGTCGTTCATTCTACCAGCGTTAATGTGTTTAAGAACCGTCTTGACAGACATTTTAAAAATATTAACGTTGTTTAAAATTAAAAAAGAAAGTTAACAACAGGAGCTCTGGTGGTGGTGCTCGAGGATGAGTCTGTTGACGATGAATGCCAGCTTGTGACATGCCAGCGTGATGCCAGCAATAAAAAAAAAAAAAAATAAAAAAAAATAAAAAAATTAGACTAACACGAATGTAGATGTAGCTCATAGCGTAAACTAACCCACTTTTTGTTTAACTTTACCTACTTTTTTTTTTTTTCTTATCCTCCTTACTTTGCATGTCTCTAACTCTTTTCTTGCATGTTTGTAGTTTGCATGGTATGACAGTGAGTTAAGACTGTGTTTGCATGGTTTGTAAGCGTTCTTATTTTACTTCTTTTCATCTTTCACCCCTCTCCTATATTCTCCGACTATTTTTCTGACTTGTCGGCAGTGGCCGGCGGATGATGATGGTGAGACTTTTTCCCTCTTTTTCTGAATGAATGTTAACCCACGAATGATAGGTGTTGCTCCTTACTTAACCCCTTATTCTCCTCTCTTCTCTTAACCCCCTACTCTCTCCTTTCTCTCGGGCTAGCCTTAGAGTGGATCTTAGGGTCTTTGTTAGCCTTAGCTTCTGTAGATCTGTAGATTCTCGATAGAATGTTTGAAGTCGTCGGTTTCCGCAAACTAAAACCTATATTAGACGCGCGTGTTACCGATATGCTTTATTTAGACACGGTTCTCGAATACGCGAACACCGCTCTGCTCGACGGTTTCACCGAGTGTAGGGAGGAGCAAGGTGAGAATGGCCTGGAGTTGGATGCGTATTTAAAAGGTATTTGGTACAAAGCACTTGAACGGTACAGGGCTGAGCTCGCCTACACGGTTCACCCTGAAGAACTATTTCTTTATATAATGGTCATTTGCCGGCACGATTTGGAAGATTACTTCAATTGCCGTTATGCGCTGTGAAGAAGAATTCACGGTTGAAAAGCTCGGATTGAAAAGAATAAACCCGCGTTTGGAAAGGAGTGTTTATAAGCTTGAATTTAACAATGTTCTTGTGGCAAACGATGACCTCTTTGTGCGTGCTTTTGAGTGTATTCTATCCGTGTTTAAAGAGAGTGATAACTTGCCACCCAATTGTAAGGTGGGTACAAAAATAGTGTTAAACGATCTGAAAGTCCTTGATATAGAATACAGACTTCCTCATACTTTGAGTGGTGAAATAATGTTAAATCGTATTTATTGTGTAGTACAAAACAACGAAGATGTAACTGTGGATTCGATTACATGTGAGTTTAGTATTTTATTTAAGCGCTGTCAAACTTAAAAAGCGCGTATTTTTTTATGTATATATATTAGCCATGTGATGGAATTCTTCTGCACTAATATTTTTGAAGTTTATATATGTGTATTTTTTTGATGCGTGTACATATATTAAATGTGTATATAGATTTCTTCTATACTATTACTTTTGTGTGTATATATACATATTCCTCGCTTAACCTGTGTATTTTTTGGTGTATATAGATTTCTTCTACTATTATTATTTTTGAATGTTTATTTATTTCCTGTATATCTACGTATGTCCTATATATATTTTCAAATAAATTAAATAATTGTTACCATGTATTCGTTTTGCGACTAAATAAACAGAATGATATAGTCGTTTTATTTAATTCTTTTGGTTTATGATATTATTTGAATTAATTGCGCGTTGATGGGTATAAATATATATAAACATTATTTTTTATGCTTGTGTGTGTATAAATATATGAATTTAAGCAATCCAACTGGCTAACTCTACATTATTGTACATTAATATATATATATATATATATATATATACACTACGAAGCCAATTACGCCTTCTAAATCAACTGATGCTGTAAAGAAATTCATTATGTTATGAGACGTAGCAGTGAGAACATCTCTCCTTTAATAAATGCATTGCCATCATCCATGCCGCTGGTGACGCTGCCAACTGGGTGGAAGATGGCTGTCTCTACATTCTTGCACGGTCTCCTGACTGAGGTTCATTATGTTATGAGCCGTGGCAGTGAGAACATCTCTCCTTTAATATACAGTATTAGGGCGGGTCATACTATGCATTTTTTTTTAAATCAATGGAGAGGGGTGTTCAAATGACATATTTTGGTGTATAGAACACAATTCTGAAGAAAATATTTAATTCTGATAACCCTAACCTACATCATTTTGCAGTTGATTATTATTAAATTGTTGATTATTTTACTATTGTAGTTACCCCAGAATATGTCCTCACGTTTTCTATCATGGCTGCTCACGTTATCTCTCATAGAGCATTGTTCTAACTAATTCATATAAACACATATAATGTAATTCATATAATAATAATAATATTTAAATACTCAAATAAAAAGGTGTGCCATTCCACTTAATTGTAATTATCATACAGTTTGGTATATGAAATATTTTGATAAGAGCAAGGTCAAGCGAGCACAGGAGAAGTTGATGAGAGAGCTGGGGGAACAGTTCGAGAAGAAGTGCAGGGAGGAGGGGGGGATCTCTTGCATCCTCTTTGATGGGCGGATTGACCTGACCAATGTGATGATGGAAGCTGAGGGCAGTGACCAATCTTTTCCCGCAGCTACTATCTGTTCCACTTTACCCCAGAGAAAGCAACTAAAGAGGAGTCACATGCGGAGAAGATTGCTAAGGTCCTGTTTGCCTGGCTGAAAGAGAGGGGTTATGATAAGACCTTGTTGGCCATTGGAGGAGACTCAACAAATGTCAACACTGGTGTGAAAGCTGGAGTAATGCGGAAGCTGGAGCTGCACCTGGGGAGAAAGCTGGTCTGGTTGGTGTGCAACCTGCACACTGTTGAACTTCCCCTGCGCCATCTCATTGTTGACCTTGATGGCCCTACTCTGTCAGACAAAAAATTATCCGGGCCAATAGGAAAGCTCCTTGACTCTGCTACAGACTTTGATATCAATCCAAACTTCACCCGAATCTCTGTTGGCCCTCCACTGATCAAGCTTCCTGACAAGGTCATTCAAGATCTCTCAACTGATCAATACTATGGCTATAAAATTGTCTGTGCAGTCAGGGATGGAGTACTTCCTGCAGGGCTGGCTCTGTTAGAGATAGGACCAGTAAACCACAGCCGCTGGCTCACCACAGCGAACAGACTTCTCAGGCTCTGGGTGTCAAAGCACGGACTTAAAGGAAAGAACCTGAAGATTCTGCAATTCATTGTGGAATTCATCATTGGAGTATATTACTCATGTTGGTTCAACGTGAAGGTCAAGCACTCCTGGATCGAAGGGCCTAGGCACATCCTCTTTCAGTTGGACTGCCTCAAGTCCCAGAGAAAGGAGGTGCTGGATATTGTGATGCCAACTGTGAGAAGATCTGCTTGGTATGCCCACAGTGAAGGCATCCTCCAAACACTACTCTGCTCTGAGGATCAGAAGGAGAGGATTGAAGGGGTGGAGAGAATCCTGGCCATCAGGGGAGAGGGGGACCCGGACACTCAGCTGGGGGACTCCTCTGTTAGGAGCAGAAGGACACCAGACATCAATTGTGATGCTTCCAGCATCGGTGACTTGATCAGCTGGTCAGAAGGTGTGTCAGAGCCACCTCTCACCTGCTCTCTAAGCACCTCAGAGGTGAAAAACTTCATCAACACCCCCATGGAGGTGCGCAACTGGCCTTGCCACACACAAAGCATTGAGAGGGTTGTTAAAATGGTGACTGAGGCTTCTGCTAAGTACTTCTCACAGGAAAAGAGGGATGGAGGGATCAGGGCTCAGGAGACCAGCAGGAAGCTGATGTCCAAGTCTGAGTCAAAGCAGGATTTGTGCAACCTGGCAAAGTTCAAGATGTCAGGAGAATGATCTTTGTAATTATATCCAGTGATATACCTGCAGTTCACCTATTAATAAATATATGTAAAGTTGATTTGGCCTTGTCAATATAAATGATTTACCTTATATCTTTTAATATATTATAAAGGGGTTCAAAAGGGTAAAATTGGCAATTTAGAAATACAAAATGATGTAGGATAGAGTTATCCTATCCAAAAAAGAAGCTCATATTTGAATTCCCCATGTAAAAACACATAATTTAGACACCCCTGATGGTAGGATTTCCTTCAGATTCATGTTGTCACCTGAGTACGACCCGCCCTAATACAGTGTATATACAGTCTCCTGGCTGGTTCATTAATTAAATAAATAGCGCAATCTGGCAACTACTCTACCATTAATATATATATATATAATATATATATATATATATATATATATATATATATATATACTCCTTCTAAGCCTTCTAAGCCAGCTGGCTGATTACTCCTTCTAAGCCAACTAAGGCTGTAAAGAAATTCATTATGCGTCGAGACATACATGCGTGAACATCTCATGCTCCTCCTCTCTTAGGTTACCTTCTTAGGTCAGGACAGGTTAGGGTTAGGTTACCCCTTTGGAAGGAGGTCATTCCCCCGGGCCTCCCTGCCAAACCCCCTCTCTCCCTTCATGCAACTTGGCTGATTACACCTTCTAAGCCAACTAAGGCTGCAAAGAAGTTCGTTATACGTCGAGACATGCATGCGTGAACATCTCATGCTCCTCCTCTCTTAGGTTACTTCTTAGGTCAAGACAGGTTAGGGTTAGGTTAGGTTACCCCTTTGGGGGAGGTCAGTCCCCCAGGCCTTCCTTCCAAACCCCCTCTCCCCTTCATGCTACTTTGGGGGCTAACCCCCCTTGTTGCATAACCCCTCCTCCATTAACCCCCCCCCCTCTCCCCCATTGCATCATTGACCATCTTGCATAGCAAGTACATTTGCACTCTACATTTTGCCCATCATTCTACTAGGGATATTTCTATGTTATCAATTAGGTTGCTGTTGTTTGTGAATACCAAATCTAGGCAGTTGTTTTTCTTGTGTTTTCTGTTATTTCTTGTGTTAACATAAATTCATCGGTTGGAGCTAGGAGCATTTTTGCCTGCTCCTGGTCTTCCCGTGTGCCCCTCTTGTCCTTGTGTATGCATATATTTTTCCTATCCTTTTATATTTCATGAATGGAAAATTGAAATCACCAGAGAGAAAAATATTTGGGTTTGGAGAATGTAGACCTTTTACTCAGTTTCTGTCCTCCTCTGAGAGGAGGTTGGATGCATTTGAGATGAAGGTTGTTGAGGAGAATGGAAGGTGTGAGAAGGGATGACTTTGTCAAGAATGATGCTATAAGGAGGAGGCTACATCAGATTCCGGTGAGTGTTGAGAGGGAAGAGGTTGGCGTTTTATAGGCATTTGGAAAGGATGGGGGAGGAAAGAATACCAGCAAGAATTTGGAGAGCAGAGATGAGGGCCAGAAGGCCGGTCGGTAGGCCGAGAACACGGTGGAGAGGAATGCTGGACAGAGATCTCGGGTGGATTGGTGTGGAAAGAGAGGAAGCAGAGGAGCTAGTACAATACCGCGGCACACGGAGAAGAATAGTGTCGACCTCATATCGCTGGCCAGTGACGGGGAGCTAGTAAGCAGTAAGTAAACTTCTCTATTGCTTGTTACGAGTTGTGTGATATCGATGACATTGCACAAACTACCCTTCTCGGCAGGTAGGTGAATTCCGAAGGACACCAAGATGAGCTTATTGAATTCCTGCCCCTCAAAGGCCAAACAAGGGGAGTAGGTACTTTATCAGCTATCGCTGACTGCCTAAAAACGAAAGGAATAAACACCAGCCACATCATCTCAGTCGCGACTGATGGGGCACCGAGTATGAAAGGGGCACACAAGGGATATGTTTCTGTTGCAAAAAACGCTGGATCATAATGTGATATCGTTTAACTGAATAATTCATGGAGAAGCACTCTGTGCACAAACGTTTCCACGTTTAATAATGCAGATCGTCAACAAAATAATAGTGAAAGGATTGAACCACCGGTAGTTCTGCGAACTTCTTGAACAGGTCAACTATCAATATTCGGGCGCTTTGCGGTCTGTCTGGAAGAAGTGAAGGTGTTTATGTGAGAAAAGGGCTGTGAATATGCAGAGCTTACAGATCCTTAGTGGCTACAGAAATTTCAATGATGAACATCACTTCACATTTAAATGGCCTTAACAGAAAGCTACAAGGAAAGAGAAACAGAGCTCTTCTGCTTTTAGAAGAAGTGCTATTATTTGAGCGAAAACTAACATTGTTTGCGAGAGACATCGAGACAGGTTCGCTGGTTCATTTCCCATCACTGAAGCAATTCAAAGAGGCAACAAATTATGAGCTTGATATTGAGACCCTGAAAAATGCGATATTGAAAATGCTGAAAAAGAATTCAGAAAGGAAAAGGCAACTTTGTCGTTTGTGTTGAAACCCCTTGAAGCCGACGTTTCCGCACTCAACTTTTCAGCATTTACAGGAATGGACCGAGCACAACTGGAACTTGAATTGGCTGATTTTCGGGACAAGGACGTATGGACTTCTGAATTCAGAGGCTTGGTGACCGAACTCGAAAACTTAGAAGGACAGAAATCTACAATGGCGTGCAAAAAAGTGTTTGTGTACCTAATAAAAAAGCTTCAAATATTGACGATATTAATACTCGTAATATTAACTTAATAATTCTTCGAATTCCGTGGGAAAATTTAACGATCGAATTAAATACTCGTAAGTTCAAGATAATGTACAAAAAAATGACGCAAAAGTTGATAAAATTGTTAATGGCATTCAGTCGAATAGGAATAACTGAACTGTTGATAATTCTATTTTGGTTAAAAACGGTGCTGATCCAAAGGCGTCATTAGATTTTCAACTGGATTGTCAAAATCCATTTAGTGTACTAGAAACTATAGAAAAACTGTGTTTGAAGTTTGGAATTCTTTGCCGGACGACGCCTACAGTAACATGAAGAGATACGCATTTGGCATTCCGTTCATCTTCGAATCTACTCGTACTTACCTGCGAAAGCGAAGGTTTCCAAGTATGAACTTTATAAAAAGCAAATTGAGAAGCCAACTGAACGATGCAATTCTACACTCTTGCTTGAAAATGAAAACAACATCCTATTCTCCAAACATTGAGCGACTCTCTAAAGAAGCTCGACAGCAAAAATCGCACTAAAATATCGGTAAGTTGGAAACTTTTTATCAGTATACTTAAGAAATTGAAAATATATAATTAAATGAAGCGACGTATTTGTTATCTCTATAATATGTTTACTGTATTTGACAGGCGTAACCGGACGACAGCTAGGGTCCTCCACACACAGAGAGAGAGAGAGAGAGAGAGAGAGAGAGAGAGAGAGAGAGAGTTGTTATAAGGAGTTACAAGGACAAGAGGAAGCTTCAAAGATCTTTCATCCACTCGGGGAGGTTCCTGTTACTAAATTAGTGCATTTTTTAATTATTCTAGCAAGAATAGAAAACTCCTTCCCCGCCAGAGGTGGGTACGGAAAAAGGTTGAAGAAAATACCTTGACCCTGGAAAAGTAGCCAAGGAAATTTTACAGGAAAGAGGAGAATATATATACTAGCTCTAAAATTACGCTACGCACACATAGAAATCGCACACTAGATAGCACCGTTGTACAGGGTGTGTATAAAGTAACGCAAGTAGAGACAAATCCGATTTGAACCGGTTTAAACTAATTTGAACTTGTTTTTAACTTGTAAAGACATTTTCAACACCTCTTATAAAACTTACTATTAACTATACAGTTGTTATAAAAAGAAATCAGAACTTCTCTCCTCAAGACTCAAGCAGAAACACTTACTTGAGAAGAACGTCTGAGTGTGTCACTATCGAAAACGAAACAATGATTTGGCGACATTCTTTTACAGTAGACGGTCCGCTCTGCTATTGCCATGATATCAATGGACTTTTCGAGAACTTGTCACAGTTAGACACACCATCTGAGTGGCGCCTCTTCATTGATTCCTCACAGCGAAGCTTGAAAGCGGTTTTCCTGCATAACGGGAACTTAAAGCCGTTTATCCCGATCGCCCACTTCGTTTATCTAAATGAGACGCACGATAACATAAATATACTACGCGAAGCAATCCAATACAGCACTCATCAATGGAATATCTGTGGTGATCTCAAAGTCATTGGTATGTTAATGGGCATGCAAGAAGGGTTCACGAAATACTGTTGTTTCCTATGCCTATGGGACAGGCGTGTTACCACGGATCATTACATCAGACGTGACTGGCATCAGAGAAGCACATACAAACCAGGAACGGGCAGTGTCCAGTGTGTTCTTTTAGTTGATCCAAAGAAGATTTTCCTGCTACCTCTCCACATTAAGCTCGGCTTAATGAACAATTTTGTGAAAGCGATGGGTAAGGCGAATTCGAGAGGGTTTCGATACCTTGTTGGGAAATTTGCAAACATCAGTGCCTCGAAATTGAAGGAGGGAATCTTTGTGGGACCCCAAATCAGGGAGGTTCTGCAGGATGAAGGCTTTGAAGAAAGCCTCAATGCCTTAGAACTAAAAGCATGGCAGGCTTTCAAATGGATTTGTGGAAACTTCTGGGTAACCACAAGTCTTCCGCATACAAAGATGGAATTCAGAAACTGCTTGATGCATATCAAGAAATGGGCTGTCGCATGTCCTTGAAAATACATTTTTTACATTCGCATCTAGATTTCTTTCCCGAAAACCTTGGCGCGGTGAGTGACGAACAGGGGGAACGCTTTCATCAAGACATCCAGTCAATGGAAAACCGTTACCAAGGTTTCTGTAACGAAAGTATGTTGGCAGACTACTGCTGGATGTTGTACCGCGACGATCCGGACAAGGTTTACACCAGTTATATCGTACTCGCAACGTTTTTAGGTTGGTGTACATTTCTTTTTATGAATAAAGTTGCACTTTTATGATAAATTGTGCTGAAATTAACACCAGTCATATTTCAATAACTAGATGTGTTAGAGGAAAGCCGAAAACAGATCTGGAATCAGCGTACAAAACTGGTCTAGAAAAGTGTGTTACATCTTTGATGAGAGAAAAAAGTTCGATTTTGTCGACCAGTGTAATTATTGATGTCTATTTTGTATTGCAAATACTAAGACAGCATCTGTGGATATAATCAGAATAGTCTTTAATGTTTTTACGCCCTACTGCACGTCACTGTGAAAAACTATTTTCTCAGAGTTACTCGCTTTGCATCAGATCCCATCTCAATGACTCGTCGTGCTTGAAAAAAATATAACGCGAATCGTTTGAAAATCCCATGTGGATAATAAAATAACACGAAAAATTAACGGTTTATGAAATTAAATTTTAGTTTGATATCCAAACATTTACAACATGTACATAAAAACAAATTACTTCCCAAGCTTGAACAGATCAGCTCGATTGTTCCGTGTGTAATTAGAGCATCCGGTGCCAAAACATGGCCAACCCGATCAGGCATGGTCAGGAAAGAAAATTTCTAAATGCTGACGGAATACGAAGGTAAGTCAAAAGTATCTGCAATTTGTCTGTCTTTTTTTCCAGATTTGTCTACACTGCTGACCGTTGGCGGCGCTGCAGTCACTGAGCGTAATTCGGTTTTCACTAAGAGAATAAATCTTCCAACAAGTCGAACAGGAAGAAGAAAACGGAGTTGGAACAGTCCTTGAATTTTTCGGAGCACTGTCCAACGTTTCGACCATACAATTCTGCGTCTACAAAATCGTTGTAATCGCTGCCCTCTTCGGGGTATTCTGGTCGTCCACTCAAAGATGCCCTACAATGAAAATGAATGTAGGATTAGTACTGAATCGTAAGGAAACAAGGCCTTAGTTTTATATAAGGGTACAGCTAAAAACTGTTTATAAAAACAAAATGCGACCTGAAGTAAAATGCGATAGAATGTATGTTATAATATAAGACCGCGAAACTTTTGTCTCAAGTTTAAAATTAACTCATCTTCAGCTGATTCATGAAGCCGATTTGGACAAATAAAGTTTTTTGATTTCTTTCTTTGTAAACACTATTTTGTAAAAAAAAAAACAACTTTAAAAATGAGTTAAGAACCAGCATTACCATAACAAAAAGATTTAGCTCAGACCTATGCAGTAAAGTACCATTCTTTCATATAATTCATTGTGCACTGAGTTAGGAACTTTATTGCATTTATATTACAATTTATTACTTGATTACCGCCGTTATACCTTTCAACCCATAGGCATTTTGTTATCCTTTTTGTAGGAAAGGATTGGCACATTGTCCTATAAATCCTTAAAAACAGAGATGGAAATCCAGGCTTTGGCCGCAAACCAACTAACCAGCTGAATTAGGCCTTTATATATCATGTACAGAGCAATTGGTATCAACAGTACCGAAATTCACGGTTCATTTTGTTCTTTTGTTTAGCAGAACAAAATAATGGATAGGAAAATTTATTAAATTTTATTTGTCTCGATTTATCAACACAAAACTAATTACAACCAATGCAAAATGTTGCCAACTATGCCATGGTTGAACTAACCACTTAGGTTTACTACCAAAATAATAATCGTGGTAAGTGCATTCATCTCAAGGTGGAATTAACCTTTTGGATTAACCGAAAAGTTAATCATGTGTTTGGTTCTTTTAACCAAGAATATTTCATGTGGATAAAATAACTGAATCTTGGAGAACAAAATATGTTTGAAAAGTTGGCTGCCATGGTGATTAGCACCCCTCCTTTGTACTTCCGTGTTCACATCCAAGTTTCATTTCTCCGTATGCAAGGTTTTCTGCATACTGGATTACAAAAGTTAAAAAAGAATAATAGCTCCTCTACGTTCGAAAGAACAAATAATGTCTTCAGTAGTGTGATCGGAAAAATGCCGAATGGCCGCTAAACTTCATATTAAAAAATGCCACGTAGGAGTAAAAGGGGGGATGGTCCTCCCAAGGACCCCAAAGAAGGATAGTTCCCCAAAGTCAAGACCAAAGGAAGGGGTAGGGATAGTACTCGGAAAAGGGGGGGGGGGATTAGAAGAAGGAAGAAATATCCCCTCAAAGGAAGAGGGGGAGAAGAAGAGAGACCCTAACATGTATGTATGTATGCTTGTTTGTGTGTATGTACTTAAAGGGTAATAAAGCACAAGCATTTACTGAGAAGAGAGAAGAGAGAGAGGTATCCTGGAAGGCTTTTGGCTCACTGACAGTTGGCTTAGAGTGGCTGATCGGCTGGACATCTAAGCACGAAAGGTAGTATTCCAAATATATATATATACCGGTATATTGGGTAGCTGTAACATCCTCTCACTACAACTTCTTGAAGTAAAATACCAACTTTCTCCCACTCCTCCTGACAGCCAGGGACACAGCCTGTTGGCTTAGAATCCAGTCAGAGCCATGACCAGCCGCGTTAGCTTAGAAGCATGTATACATATACAGGGTGGGCAAAAAAAACTGATGACGAAGATTTGCAAGCTGTTTTTGCACATGATAATGATCCAAATAAACTTAAAATTTTCACACCCTTTTATACGATTGCAGTAATATTTACTTCTATTTTTCTTTATTATTTCAGATTTCAGAAAGTAAAATACAACTAAGATCCCTAAAATAAGTGCAAAAATGCCTAAATATAGTGAAGAAAATGAAATGCTTATAAAGAATCTAAGAATTGGCCAAGGTCTGAGCGCCAGGAGAATGATACAAATGTTCCCAAATAAACCGTGAACTGAATCAGGAGTTCAGTATATCATTAGAAAGGTTGATGAAACTGGAGATGTTAAGAGACGTGATGGAAGTGGTCGTCCCAAAAGTGCAAAAACTCAGGCAAATATTGACTTAGTGGAAGGTCATATCTTAAGTTAGGAAGGTTAACCAGGAACGCACATTTCACCGAGGGAAATCGAAAAATAAACAGGTATAAGTCGTAGTAGTGTTAGAAATACTGTGAAACACGATTTGGGTTTAAAAGCTTATAAACGTATATCAGGCAAAGCCAAACCGATGCCAATAAGATTAGGCAGATGACATGTGCACAAAGCCTGATAAACAAATTCCAGGGTAATTCAGTTAGAAGATTGTGGTTCTCTGATGAGAAATTATTTCACATTGTACCAACGATTAACCAACAAAACGATCGGGTATACGCAAATGTTGCAAGAAAATGTGATGTTGCACCCGAGCAGTTAATAAAGGAAACATCTAACTTTTCGTCTAGCATTATGATAGGAGCTTGCGTCTTAAAATTAGGCGAAACAAGAATTGTTGTGATTCAACCACGAGCTAAAATCAATGCAGAATATTATTGTACACAGGTCCTTCCACAGTATTTGGATGATATTCGTCAGATTAGTGGAAATAATTTCACTTTCCAATAAGATGGAGCACCTGCACGGCGGTGCACACAGGGCGAGGCGTACAGTCGTGTATCTGGAACGAGAAATACCCAATTTCATTGAGCCGAACATGTAGCCTCCCAATAGTCCAGATCTTACGCCGCTCGATTATGGCATTCGGGAAGCTTTAAAATCAAAAGTTTATGCATCAGGTGAAAATATTCGCAATGTTGATGAATTACGCCTTAAAGTGTTGGATGGCTGGAATCAGGTGTCTCAGCGATATATTGACAGATGCATCGATGAGTTTAGCCAAATGTATTCAACAAGAAGGGGGTCACATAGAACAATTTTTTTTATATAAATTAAGGAATGATAAAAGAACATTTATATTCAGTTTAACAGGCCTATCTTAATTTTTTCCATCAATAAATACATGTTTACGAGCGTCATTAGTTTTTTGCCTACCCTGTATATATACTGGAATGCCACCCAGAGCACTGTATACAAATATATATATATATATATATATATTGGGATATCTGAAACGGTACATGCTCTCACTACAACTTTTTGAACTGAAATATTGGTACCCCGATCCTTCAGACGGTCTTTTCTCTGTGCACACTGACATACAGGCACTGTATATAAAGTTATTTCCATGTATGTACTTTTTTATTTTTATGGTTTGACACTAATATATATACAGTATATATATATATATATACAAATCTCACCGTCTTACACCTTCAATATATTCCATATGACAAAAAACAAAATATGCAAAATCTCAAGTAATTATATATATTCTTATTGGTCCCGCACAATGACTCAAATTTAGTTAATTATTGAAACATAAATATACCAATTTTTTATTAGCGTTCCACTATAAGGGCAAATAACCAGTTAAAGAACAGCATAAACTAAAATAGACATTGACTACTGATTAATTAGAAACTGAATTGAGCTAAACCTTTTAGGACTGAAAGCATAGTAGATTTGGCCTAGTAGGGGTTGTTGCTTATGAGGCACCGTTAAATGTTAATTGATTTTAATACAACTTCTTTGGTACACGTTTTATATTAATAGGAAAAAAATGCGGGGGTAAGACTCCCAAATTTTAGTTGATTGGGTGGTTCTTATATGTATAGGAAAAATTAAATATATAAAATTTCGGGGTTTCACCCCCGCATTTTTTTCCTATTAATATAAAATGTGTACCAAAGAAGTTTTTTTAAAATCACTTAATATTTAAGGGTGCCTCATAAGCAGCAATCCCTACTAGGCCAAATCTACTATGCTTTCAGTCCTAAAATGTTTAGTTCAATTCAGTTTCTAATTAATCAGTAGTCAATGTCGATTTTAGTTTATATCTCTTCTTTAACTGCTGTTATTTGCCCTTATAGTGTAACGCTAATAAAAAATTCTTATATTTGTTTCAATAATGAACTAAATTTTGTTTTTTAGTCAAATAGAATATATTGAAGGGGTGAGACGGTGAAATTTGCAATTTCGAAAAATAAGAACCACCCTAATATATATATATATATATATATATATATATATACACACACACATACTATATATATATATACACACACAAACACTGTGTGTGTGTGTGTATATATATACATACACACACACACACACACCTCGTTAAATCTCGATGCTGTTCCGTGCATTGGTCTCTCTTCACACGAAGGTCAAGCTGGTGGCCTCGCCTCTAGGTTTGGCTTGGTGGAGGAGCGAGTTGCTTTCTTGCGCTCTTCACCGTACATAGCCAGGTACACCCCGCTCATCTGGTACCGTCCTGAGCCAGGCATCTAGTATTCTCTTGAAGACTTCAACTTTGACTCCTGTAATGTTTCTGAGGTCCTTTGGAAGCTGGTTGAAAATTCTTGGCCACCTGACAACCAAGCTATTTTCCTTCAGAGTTGAGGAGGTCCCTTGTCGGGATTTTAATTTGGGAACACTACACATTCTGCCTTTCCTATTTTCCAGCGTTGTCTAGATGGTAATTGGGTTTTGTTTGACGTTTCGTACCAGTTTTTCGATAATTTTCCATATGTAGATTATGGTATACCTCTCTCTTCTTCTTTCCAGGGAGTACAGATTTAGTTTGCGTAGTCTTTCCCAGTAGTTGAGTTCTTTGCAGCCATCAACCTTTGCTGTGAAATGTCTGCGTTTCTTCTAGTTTATTAATTTCTTCCTTTTTATATGGGGACTTCAAAACTGAGAAGTATTCAAGTTTTGGTATGATCAGTTTTCTGAGCAGGGGAATCGCTACTGTCCTGTCCCTTCTTTTGAACATTCTTAGTACCTGTCCCGCGACTCTTTTTGCTTTATTTATCGCTTCTGATTTTGTTTCGAATTTCGCATCATCGGTCATTATTACCCACAAGTCGACCGCTTTCGTGCTTCTCCGAAT
The DNA here is from genome assembly GCA_023014485.1 of Bathynomus jamesi. Taxonomy (NCBI): domain Eukaryota; kingdom Metazoa; phylum Arthropoda; class Malacostraca; order Isopoda; family Cirolanidae; genus Bathynomus; species Bathynomus jamesi. The sequence goes on from JAJOZX010000076.1 coordinate 30,209, forward strand.
TTCATGTCTATCTGGAGCATAATATGTAGTCTGTTGAAGTTCCTCTTTTCTACCATATCTCAAGAGCTGAAATTTCTCGGTGTTAAATGTCATGTTGTTGTCTTCTGACCATTTGTATATTTTGTTCGTGTCCCTCTGCAAGGCCTCAACTTCATTTACATCGCTGAATTTTCTGCTGATCTTTGTATCGTCTGCAAAGGATGTTACTATACTGTTGCTGTTTACTCCGCTATCTATGTCTGTTAGTATGATAATGAACAGGAGTGGGACCAGTACTGTCCCTTGTGGTACTGAGCTGCGTACTTCTGATTCTGATGATGATCTACCTTGAATTTTGACGACCTGTAGACGTTCTCTGAAGAAGTCGTAGATCCATTTTCTCACTTTGTCTGTTATTCCCATATATTTTATTTTATGTGCTATTATACCGTGATCACATTTGTCGAAAGCTTTAGCAAAATCCGTGTATATGACATCGTAGTTGTTATTGACTTCCAGTGCATCTAGGATATTGTTGTAGTGTTGTATTAGTTGTGATAGGCATGATCTACCTGATCGGAATCCGTGTTGATTTTCGTTGAATTTTTCCAGTGTATCCAAGAAATCATAAATTTTCTCTCTAACTATTCTTTCAAATACTTTGGTGAGGTAGTACGTCAATGACACTGGTCTTTGCTTGAGCTCTGTCCCCTCCTTTGTATATATGGACAATGCTTGCTCTTTTCAAGATGCTCGGTATTTCCCCAGTGTTTAGGGATCTTCTCCATATCCAGTATAAAGGTGTAGCTATTTCATTTTTAGTTTTTAATCAATAATGCGTTCGAATTGTCCGGACCTGCAGCTGAATGTGGTTTCATTTGTCCTTTTGTTCTCGCTACATCTTCTGGAGTAAAATCAAAGTCTCTTATACAGTCTCCTTGCAATTTCTCTTCAAAAAATGCATCTATGTCAGGTATCGCTTTGTCACTTTTTGAGGTACTGAAAAATGATTCATACTGGGCTCTCAATGTTTCAGATATTTCTTTTGGATCGTCGGTTAGTTCATTATTTCTTTTCTTTAAGGGCCCAATAGCGGCGCGTGTTTTTGTTTTCCTTTTCGCATAGCTATATAAGTATTTTGGATTTTCCTTTATTGCTTCTACCGCCTTTTCCTCTTCCCTCTCTGTATGGTCTTTAATGAGGGCTTGTATTTCCCTATCGATACCCTCCAGTTTTTCTTGTATTACTTTCCTGGCATTATCTCCTCAGTTGGTTAACTTCGCCTCCACTCTCTTTCTTTTGCGGAATATTATTCTCTTTTGCCTCTCTAGCCTAGCCTCTTTTGCCTCTCTAGCCTAGCCTCTTTTGCCTAGCTTGCCTCTCTTATCTGTTTATCTATATATATCTGAAACGACAAGCGTTAGCAGTTTGGTGAATTCTTGTTTCGTTAAATTAAGGACTGTCTTCAGATTGTTGGCAAATAGGTAGTTGATACAGATGTCGATGGCTTCTTTAATTGGAACGTTGGTGTAAAGGGATACTACAGTATGTCGAAACTATGCATATGGAGGTTGTTTGAATTATTTATGGTCAGTATTTTTTTAGCGAATTCATAGGAATTGGTAACGGAATATTCGTTTTGAGTTAAGGGGGGTTAAGGTGGGAATTAGGAATTTTGCTAGTTTGTAATTGTGGGTGATGTAGGCCGAAAGGATGGGTCTAGTGGATAAGTTGGGTTTGTGTATTTTCGGGAGGCCGTAAAGAGTACCTGGGGATGAGCCGGAAGAACGTACTTGGTTGTAAATGTCTTCCGAAATTTTATTCTGATCGTATAGTTTTCTGAGGAAACGGTTGATTTTGTCTTTAAGTTTTAGGGAAAGTGTTAAGGGATTGTCATTAATCTTTTTGAATTTGGTGGAATCGTTGAGAACGTTATTAACCTTATTAATATAATCCAATTTATTAAGGAGGACGGTGCCTTTACCTTTGTCAGGGCGTGAGATAATGATGGAGTTGTCTTTAGATAGTTTTTTTTAAGGCAGGAGAGGTCTTTTCTCTTGATTAGAGGGGAAAAAAACTTTGTGTGGTTTAAAATTATAAAAGTGTTTATTTGCGATGTGGCTAATTGAAGACTTTAAGAATAGAAGTTTTGTCTCGTCAACTATTGAAAATTTTTTAAAACTATGAAAGAGGTTTTCGAATGATACCTTCAGCCCCTAAATCCTGATCAAACTATCTTTAACTTTTCTAACAGAACTTTAAGTACCAATGAAAGACGACTCCTCTCCTTCAGCCTAGATTTTAAATTACCAAATTTTAAGATAAACTATCTTAAACAATGTATCATTCGAAAAACTCTTTCATAGTTAAAAAAAAATTCAATAGGTTATCTTGCAACTCTCCTTATCTAAATAATTAAAAACAATAAATGGCAACTCATCTATATATAAATAAATAAATTATTAAATTAGTGGTATCTTGCAACTCTCCTTATATAAATAAATAAAAAGAATAAATGGCAACTCATCTATATATAAATAAATAATTAAATAGTGCTCTCTGGCAACTCTCCTTATATAAGTAAATGATTAAATTTATGGTATCTGGCAACTCCCGACCCTCTATATAACGGCTGCAGATCCCCTGGACGCTCATTACGCGGCTGACTCCGGTGAATGAAACAACTCTATCCTTCTTAGGTTAAGGTTTAGGTTAGGGTTTCCCTTTGGTGGGTGAGGACATCCCACCTTCTACCCCAAAGACCCTCCTCCTCGTCCTTTCTCTCTCTCTCTCTCTCTCTTAGGTTAAGGTTACCCCTTTGGGGGAGATCATCCTCCCTTCTCTCCCCAAAGCTCCCCCCCTTCATTGCAACTTGGGAGATAACCCCCTTGCTGCATAACCCCTTCCCCCTTTGTAACGTCCTCTTTCAACAACCCCTTTGCAACATTGATCAAAATTTGCAACATTTTACCATTGCATTGCACTCGCCCATTTTGCGCCCATACTACTAAGAAGCTGTGGAGGTAGGATGTCAGTTATTCTGTTATTCAATATATATATAAATATATATACTGTATGTTTTTGGAATACAGCCCTTCGTGCTTAGATGCCCAGCCGTTCAGCCACTCTAAGACAACTGTCAGTGAGCCAAAAGCCTTCCAGGGTGATTAGGGAAGAATCCACTATGCTACAAGAAATGCCCAGCGTTCGGATCTCTTAAGACCTCTCTCTTTTCTCTCCTCTCAATAAATACTTTTGCCTTATTACCTTTTAAATACATACTGTACACACAAACATACATACACACATCTAAGGTTAGGTTCTCTCTTCTTCTCCCTCTCTCTTCCTTTGAGGGGGATATTTCTTCCTTCTTCCTCTACTACCGCTCTTTCTCAGGTACCATCCCTACCCCTCTTTGGGCCTTAGCTTTGGGGAACTAAACCTCTTTGGAGACCTTGGGGGAAACGCCCCCACCTCCCTTTACTTCCACTCGGCAATTTTGAATATGAAGTTTAGCGGCCACCCCACACCCCTTTATCCCCACTTGGTATTTTTTAATATGAATTTTAGCGACCACTCTGCATTTTTACAATCATACTACTTCTTCTCTAATCGGAGTTTTATGAAAAAGTACTATCGATTTTCCTTTCTACAAATACTGAAACATTATCTGTAGATTTACATATTAAAAAAAATTAAAATTTTACATCCTACTGTACGTCAGTGTGAAAAAGGCCTCTAAATAAAAAGATCATGATTGCTTACATCATCAAAATGTTGAGAAGTTCTCCGAAGAGCGAATCTTTGAAGGGATGTTCACCTATTTCGCAAATGGTTCTCAAGAGGCAAGGTCGCGCGGGCAGTCCCATCCTGCAGCAAGAAAAACAACTCTTTTACTCGTTTTCCTGCATTTAAATCATGTCAATAAATTTCTTATCTTAAAAATCTACGTCTCAACACGCCTTCATTCACTGAAGGAAGATATCTCAACGCCTCAACGATAAAGGGATTATAAATCCTTAACAAATATGTGTCGGGTCTCATTATGTGAAAGTTGAGCTTTTGACAAGTACAAATCGCATTTAAAGCTAAATAAGATAATTTATATACAGGTACCTCTTATCTTATGAATTACATAAAATCACACAAAAAAATAAAATGAACAAACTTTTCTAGAAGAGACTCAAAGTCTTTGTAGAAGTAAATCCTGTCTTCTCTCGATCTGAGACGATCTCGCTTCAAAGCGTCTTGAAATATCATCTCTTTTTGAAGCGCTTTCTTTAGATTTAGCAGCGACAATTTCCCTATGGTCGAAACATGGTTCGTCCAGTTTGACTGTAGTAAGTTCTCATTTTTAAGTAAAGCCCCCGCCAGTTGTTGCAGATCGGAATGTTTTTGGGAGTGAGCGAACGCTTCCCCCATTCTTTGGACTGCTCCTTTAGACATGGACAACAACTGGGACAACAGTTCCTGGTCCAAGAAAACACCGGGAAATAAATCATTTCGTCCCTTTTCGTCCTTTTCGGGGTATAGCCTCTTCCAAGGAATCTCAACCGAATGACAGAATTCTGCATCAGCACTTAATTTTGTAACTGTCATGACTGGAAAACTAAGGCACCATGTTATCTGTAAAAACAAAAAGATGAAATGAAGCGATCGGATCATTGTGATGGGAGGAGTGAATTACGTTATACAGGGTGATTCAAAAGTCAGGTTACATAGGGCTTTTCTGTTTCTTTGCAGGTAAATGAGTTATGAGATGTTATCGAACGAGGAGCGCATTGATGTGATATTCCTAGCTGGCTGCACAAGTGCATTGCCGTTAACGGTGGCAATATCGAATATGTGATGTGACTATTCCCCTGTATCATTACATAATACAGTATTTCCCTATGTAACCTGACTTTTGAATCACCCTGTATACTGATCGATATGTAACTCAAAGATAATTAAAGTGGTGTTTAACGATAAAAGATTCTTTACAATAATTCAGATTCAGTATTTTCCCCCTTCTCATCTATTATCCACCTTGTTATTTGTGTCTATAAAAGATGCTGAAGAGCAAATAAACGAGAGAGGCAAATCTTTCATCTATATTATCGAATTCGCTAATTTCTGAGTTTGAACCACTCATGTAACGTATCGAGCTCAGTAATGGGGACTCGATTAGATTTACTGTCCACTTCAATTTAAGAATAAAACTATGTAAATATTGATCGACTCTAATCATTCCAAAACCCATATCCCTTCAATTACGGTGTACATAGAGGGTGATTCATAAATGTGTTTCATTAGGCCTGTTCAAAAATCAACTTTTTCTTATTTTCATAGGTTTCTGTACATTTTCCCATGCTTTTTGACCTGAAAAAGCCGAAAATCACAACTATTTTGACCTAGGATGTTGGGAAGCATTGCCGCATGGAGCTTTAAATTTTCTGCCTTGAAATCGAGCAAAGCGCCAATTCCGGGGTCCCTTGAATTATGTTTTGCACTTTAACTTTTGATCTAAACAAGATAGAGCAACAAATTAGGTATCAAATGAAAGAGCATAAAATTAATAAATAATAATAATAATAATAATAAAAAAAATAATATAATAATAATAATAATAATAATAATTATCTATCATTTTTCAGGAAACAGAAACTCAATCAGAATCTAGAAAACCATCTACAAGTTACAACTTCACAATGGCATTAAGCAAGGAGCTGAGGGAGCTCCGTGGGCGCACAGTTGATATCTCAGAACCTCCACGTACTGTCCACAGGCAGGTGTCAACTGGGCCATCTACCAGATCTCTCACTGAAACTTTCCTGGTTGGATACCCTTCAGCTTTTATCAGTGGTTCCCAGCTTCCCACCAACAGACAGGTGTTCCAGTATTTCCTTAATCTTCAGAATTTACCGGAAAATGCAGGGAGGCCCATGGTTCAAGACCTTGCATATGAAACAGTTGAATCTATCATCCCATTCTGGCAGATGGCTAGGATCAAGACAATGACCAAGTACAACGCAATGAAGCTCTTCATGAAACTACATGAGAAACATCGTGCTCTGGTGAAAAGCAAAGGAAGAGCAAGTAACCCTGGAGGAAAAGAAGAGCATTTGTGCTGGAATTAGACAGCCTGTTCGATATAGGAGCTCCAGATGCAATCCAGGAAATACAGAACAACAGACTGTTATCCAGAGAGAAGAAAGATGAGGATATCAGGTTCTACGAAGACCAAAAGACTGAGAGGAAAGGTCATATGTCTGGTCATGACAAGATTTTTGAGACAAGATCCCTGCAGCAAGCAGCGAGGAATGAAAGACTGCAGCATAGACAAGAACAAGGTAAAACTAATTACTTTGAACGTTACAAAAAGTTTTAAGTTTTACTCCATTGCGATATTTAGCATGTACTTAACAATTACTGTCTTAACATGTACTATTTTACAGCTGCAGCAGAACAAGAGGCAGTTGTTCATGTGGATGACATTACCTGGGGTGACTCAACTGACAACGACGCTAGCACAGAGGACATGGATTACCATCAGCCTCGTCCTGGATGTTCTCACCATCAAGACACTGTGACTAGTGTGACTTTGACGTTTCCAAGGAAGGTCATGGAATGTGATGTCATCTGCAATACAGCTGATCGTCTTGGTTTATCAGACAATCAAGTTACTGCCATGGTTTCTGCCACCTTGAAAGCTGGAGGGGCTGATCTGGATAACTTCGTCATCTCAACCTCAACAATACGTCGCAACAGAATGCTGTCCAGGTATAATATCAGCCAGAGTCACATGTCCAAGTTTTGTGAAAACCCCCAACAGTACGCTGCCTTACACTGGGATGGAAAGTTGCTCAAAGATGTCTTGGGCAGTGAACCTGGAAGTACCTCAGAGACTTTAGCTGTGCTAGTGTCTGGTCCACCTTCATACACTGAAGGAAAGTTATTGGGAGTACCTGTCATCGACAATTCTTCTGGCACAGCTCAGGCTGAGGCTTCAATGGATTTACTGGAGACATGGGAACTTACGGATAATGTTACTGCCCTTGTTTTTGACACTACATCCAGTAACAGTGGAGTTCACAGAGGAGCTGCCAAACTGCTAGAGAAAATGCTGAACAAAAAGGTGTTTTATCTGGCCTGTCGACATCACATCCTGGAAATCCTAGTAGGAGCAGTTTGGGAGAAGCTGTTTTGGAAGGTGAAGGGGCCAGATAATCCCTGGTTTGAGCATCTGAAGGATGTTTGGACGGATTGTCCAAGGAAAACCCAAAGATGCTGGCTATCAACAGCAAATGGCTGAAGGAAAAGAAGAAGAACAGTGAAGAAATACTCCAAGACATTCTAACAGCAGAAAGGCTTCCAAGAGCCGACTACAGGGAAATGGCTGAACTGACAGTCATTGTTCTTGGAGGAACGCCTCCTCGAGGTATTCACTGGAGTCGACCAGGCGCCATTCATCAGGCCAGATGGATGGCCAGAAACCTGTACTCCATGAAAATGCTGATGTTTGCAGATCAACTTGAGTACGACGAAGACACTGTATCAAAGCTGGAAGACTCAACACCTTCCTTGCGCTGTTCTACACTCCTGTATGGATGATGTCAATGTCTGCTGCAGATGCTCCCGTGAATGATCTAAGTCTAATCCAGGACATGTTGAAGTACAAGAAAACTGACCCAGAGCTTGCTGATGCAGTACTTAATAAGATGGAAAACCACAAATGGTACCTGACGCAGGAAGTCGTGCCATTTGCCCTGTTCAGCAGTAGATTGAGTGACACATTGAAGCACGACATTGCTGCCCAGTTACATGCCACTGAGAAGCCAGACAGCTTCAGAACAAGAAAGCCTCTATTCCAGAGAGTCACAGCTAAGACCACCCTGGTTGATCTCATTGGCCCAGAATCACATTTCCTGCTGGACAATGAACATTGGATCCGAGTGGCTTCTGGAACCTGTCACGTCTTGGCCACAGAATGAGGACTACAGAAAAGCGTTGGACTATGTTAAGAATCTGAAAGCGGTGAATGACATTGCTGAACGTGGTGTCAAGATGATGAGCGACTTTGCAAATGTCATAACAACAGATGCCAAGCAAAGGGACTATCTCCTTCAAGCTGTGGAGTTCAACAGACGCCGCTTTGACAGCTTCAAGAAACAAACTCTCAACAACTGACTGTGTAAATGTCATTATGAAATTAATCATCATGTAATGCTTTCACTTCTTGATCGATTAGACTTGTGACAAAATGTTAATCTCAAATTTGTGTCATGAATAAGGCGCCTTGTCTGCCTTGAGTGTGAGAAAACGAATTTTGTGATATTTCTGAAATCTTTGTATGTACCAATGTGCCATTTCTTGTTCCAAGACTATCATAATTGTATAAGTTAGAAAGAGGATTAAAAACACTTTAATTTGGTGCCTATTTTGTTGCTCTATCTTGTTTAGATAAAAAGTTATAGTGCAAAACATGATTCAAGGGACCCCGGAACTGGTGCTTTTAGCCGATTTCAAGGCAGAAAACTTAAAGCTCCATGCGGCAATGCTTCTCAACAACCTAGGTCAAAATGGTTGTGATTTTCGGCCTTTTCAGGTCAAAAAGCATGGGAAAAACTACAGAAACCTATGAAAATAAGAAAAAGTTGATTTTTGAACAGGGCTAGTGTTTCATAAATCGCAGGGTGTACTCTTGAGACAAAAGTAATACACCCTGCGATTTATGAAACACATTTATGAATCACCCTGTATATATATATATATATATATATATATATATATATATATATATATATTGTTTTAGTGAGTAGGAACAGACTTGACCTTTCAAAATTAGTCAAACATTTATAATTACTGTTGGGAGGAACATTAACTATTTGCATTGATCTGTTTCAGTTCTACCAATTGCTTCAGTAACATCAAATACTAACTATTTTTAGTCAAGTAACTTGGAATTTCATACACACCAAAAAACTCGAGTTAATTCAATTAAAATGCTTCAAATAAATTCAGTCAAACGACTGTTCTTCCTCACAACTTAAGAATTAAGTGTGGGTACACCTTTGATTAATACCCGTAGGTACGAGTGGTCGTAGCGGTTTTGCTGAACTTTCATAAAAAAACAAAGCCTACTTATATCTAGTCAGACAACGTTTGTGCAAAAATTTCATACATAGTTGTTAAATTGAGAAAAAGCCAGTCAACAATAAATTTACCAAATAACACTGCCATAAAATTTTTGAGCTTCACATCCAAAGCCAGTGGTACCAAATTTGTGAAGTTGCACTAATTGTAAATCAATGAAAATACTAAAAATATTGACATTTATAATAAAAAAGAGAAATCAGCAGTAATGGCAATAAATGTGATGAGAAAAAGTACCTGAAATGAGAGCAATTAACAAAGTGAAAATGGAAAGTATAGAACAAGTGCAAGAATACACGCAGAGGTGATCACCAAACACATATAGAAAAGAAGAAAAGTAAGATAAATTTTATGATAGCAGATCTAAAGAGATCTGGAGATCCAGCTACAGCTACAGTGGGTCATTGGTCAGTGAAAGTGAAAATAAAATTGTATGAAACCATAATAGTACCTACAATATTTTATGGAATGGAAACATGGACGAGAACAAGGACAAAGGACACTGAAGAAGTGGAACAAATGCAGGGAAGAATTTGAAGGGAAATAACAGGAATGAAATGTAGTACCCCATATTGGGGATTATTAGCTGAATTAGGAGTGTGGCCACTGGCCAGTCAAAGAAAAAATTGGATACAAGAAGATAATGCTAATGAACAATATATTAAACTCAAATGAGGATAGATTAATTAAAATGATAACCGAAGATCAGTTGAAAAATCCATATCCAGGATGTTGGGCAGAGGAAGTGGCAGAAATGTATAAATTATATAAAGTAACATTAGAGGACTTGAAAATGATGAAAAAAAAGTGAATTAAAGAAAAGTGTACGACAAAAAATTAATGAATATTTACAGGAAGAACTAATAAAAAGGAAAACTAAAATGAAAAAACTAAGATTCATTGATGAATTTAAAAGAAAATCATATATTGAAAATATGAAAGAAAAGGATATGAAGATTATAATGGAAATCCGATTAAATATGGTAGAGGAGAAAGAAAACTATAAAGGAAAATATAAGGACATGAAGTGTGAAGTATGCAGGAGAGAGAATGATAAGACAGAACACGCGTTTCATTGTGAAAAACTAAGAAACATAGTGGGGGAAATGATGGGAGTAGAGAATATAAAACCCCCAGAAAGTATCAAAAATTATATTGTAAAAATAATGGAAATTAGAAGAAGACTCTGTTGACAGTAAAGGTTTAAGTACATAATAGGAGATACAGTGTAGAGGCTCTGCACCGGAAACGTGTGCTGATCCGCAGGATCAAGTGAGCAATTTCTGGAACTAAAAATCAAAGTGGCTTGTGAATTTAAAATAAATGTTGAGGCCTCACTGTCTAAAAATTTTCTATTCAAAATATTTTGTATGGAATACAAGCTGGGCCTTCGGCTCCCTACTCTACGGGTAGGGCTTGTAATCACTTCGTGATCTTTAACGCCGCTCAGCTTCATACAGTAGTTCCGACCATAACGGACCACTGAGCGAAAGACATTAGCTCCACCCACTTTACGTGAGTCAGCCAGTCATAACAGGCGACTGAGCAGAAGAGATATTTGTTACTTCGCTCAACTCCGCTCAAAACCGCGCAAAGTTCTTTATTTATAGATAGATTTAGGCCCCCAAACGCGTTATACTAGATATAGAGGGCTGACAAAAGTAAATAGACGACCTTCGGGTTTTCCATAGTATTTTTATTTGATAATAAGAATCAATGAATAATAAGAGATGTAGTGAATGAATATATTTAGAATCCTGTTGCTCTTCCCCCTTTGCATTATGTAAAGGTGACACTTTCTGGCATTCCATTGATGAGCTTTGCCTTTTGTTCTTGAGGACAATCATCGAGGTGTCTATTTACTTTCGTCAACCCTCTGTATAGTCTTTGTTAAAACTGCTTTTGAAACTAAGGTATGAAAACTACTAAAATGACAACTGAAATTTAAAATAGCATTTAGAAATATTGGAATATACAGTATAGTGGACCGGCCAAAATTCAAAAATCGACTTTGAACGGCGTTTTTTGTTAATAGCTGGCACCCATGCTAAATCAATGTACCTGTGCGTGAGGAATAAAATGCAAGTGGATGCCACTCTCGCTTTTGGCTTTGAAGGTCATTTTCGAGGTCAAACTGTGCAAAATATGATATTTTCTAATTTTAATTTAAAAAAAAATATTCTGAGCCAATTGGTTTGACCAAATGTTTCATTTTGCCACACTTAGTGATAAAGAAGGATGATGACACGCTTATTCCATCCGAATTACCAACTCAAGGTCAAATTCAAGTTAATCACGACCGAAATTGTGCTAAAAATTTGTGATTTTTTATTTTAATTGGCGAAAAAAAACATTGAGCAAGTCTGTTTGTCAAAACAATTTATTTTAACAGGATTAGTGCCTAATAAGTTTGATGGCATGAATTAAGTAATCACAGTAACAGAATTATCACAACTAAATCACAAAGCAGTAAATATAGCTCCACAACTATACAGTTTACACACTAGTAACATCTACAAATTCACGTTTCTTGATGAACAGCACCGAAATGCTGCACTGACAGTCACAACTGTGTGGATTGCGATCACTTAAGAACAGAGTTATTAGTTCCTTACAGCACATTCCAGCTTCTCTTGATTTCAGCTCGGAAGAGAGACATAGATCTACTGTCCAGCTGGGTTACAGCAACCGGTGTCGTCACAACCACAAGCTGTCGTACACTTCATCCTTTTTCTGAAGAAGTTGCATCTAGCTGTCTTGCACTTTTTCTTGCAACCACAAGCAACAAGCTCCAGGCAGGCCTCAGGGATTGGAAGAAGTCTTGTCCACACTGGTAGGAGGCTCCCATCTTCCAACTTCCAGGCTGAAGTGTCCATCGGATCTTCAACATCTACGCGCTCTTTGTCAGCCTGAAGCCATATTTTGGCCTGATAGTTTGCCCACTTGGCGTGGAGCTCCAGGGCATCCTTTGTCGGTGGGAACATTTCCAGAGTCTTCTTGACCTTCCCAAAAAGGTGAACTCTGGCGTCATCAACTGTGTGTTGTTCCGGGGTGCCATACAAATGACACAAACTTCTCAACATCTGCGATATCCCCATCTCGACTCAACCAATGGCGTGCAGCAGGAGTGGGTGGTCACTGGACACCTTCCAACACTTCTTTTTTCCATGACCACTGAAGGATGAGACTGTGTCACACCCGGTCAAAGCGTGGAAGCTAACCAGGTTGTCCCTGACTGGGGGCGACAAACTCTTGAATACATCGTGCACGGGGTAGCGTTTTCGGTTCTTGGCCGTTCCGCACAGCATTCACACTTCAGCGACCTTGGCGCAAACGAAGTGAATCAGCAGCACCATTACATCAGTATCTCTGCACACTACCAGTATTCGTTCATAGCCCTGGGACGCTGCATCACATGAGTGAAGGATGAACCTGGTGTCCGTCTCTTCATGGTTGCTGTGCAGTGGAACGTCATGTCGCCTGGTTGACCGTACTTCAGTGGCTTCAGAGAAGCCACCCCCTGTCACCAGCTGACATCTTTCTTGAAGATCTCTGCCCTTCTCAGTGATGACGTTAGACAGAAACAAGGCTAGGTCAGCCTTGTTTGTATCCAGGGCCATGAAGTTTTTCCACACTTCAGGCAGTGGAACTTGTGAGCCATCAATGACTTTTTGAATCGGTTTCTTCTTGCTTGCACGCTTTGTCTTGGTAACTGCTTTGATCGATCCTTCCCCTGCGTACCGATCAAAGATGACATCAACTCTTGTTGTGTGTTCATTGAAATAACTCGTCACGCCCTTGAAGAACATTTCAGCATAGTCGTCGAATGTCCGACAGCCGCCAGGCTTGCCAAGAGCTTGGATGAGTGCATGACCATCTATCATCACACAGGTCTTCAGATCAGAGGTTGGAACCTCTGAACTTATGGTCTGCTGAGCCATCAGGATGTTCATCAGCTCAGACTTCGATGTCGAATTCATCTCTCCTCCTGCCTTCGCCAGAGTAAATTGGACTGAGGACAGTTCATGCTTGAAGACGTTGACCATCTCCACCATGCGATCTGCGGTCGCGGCATTCAGGAGCCGCTGTAGTAGCTTTCTGTCAGCTTTGATGGTCTTCTGCATGTTCTGCTTGGTGGAAACTGTAGCTTTGTACACATCAGCGAAGGTTTTCGACCGATGTTTCTTCATCGTTTCATGGAAGCCTACTTTCTCCATCTCAGCCTCACCCTTCTCCCTCTCCCCCGTTAAAAATATTAACGTTGTTTAATATAATAAAACAATTAGTAACAGGAGCCCTGGGGGTGATTTCGGGGATGAGTCTGTTGACGATTAATGCCAGCTTGTGACATGCCAGCGTGTGATATGCCAGCAAAAAAAAAAATTAGACTAACACAACGTAGATGTAGCTCGTAGCGTAAACTAACCCACTTTTTGTTTACTTTATACTTTTTTTTTCTTATCCTCTCCTTACTTGCATGTCTGTAACTCCTTTCTTGCATGTTTGTAGTTTGCATGGTATGACAGTGAGTTAAGACTGTGTTTGCATGGTTTGTAAGCATTCTTATTTTACTTCTTTTCGTCTTTCATCCCTTTCCTATTCTCTCCGACTATTTTTCTGATTTGTCGGCAGTGGCCGACGGATGATGATGGTGAGTCTTTTTTCTCTTTTTCTGAATGAATATTAAACCACGAGTGATAGATGTTGCTACTTAACCCCTTATTCTCTTCTCTTAACCCCTACTCTTTCCTTTCTCACTGGCTAACTTTAGAGTGGATCTTAGGGTCTTTGTTAGCCTTAGCTTCTGTAGATCTGTAGATCTGTTCAATCAGCCTCTCCTTCATGAAGCCGATTATATGCTGTTTTCCTCGATCCTGAACTGTCAGCAGGTTCTCAACAACATCTGTGGCTGCAGTGTCTTTGGTTGCCAGTGAAACAAGTGGGATGTTATTGGCGGCATCTGTATCTCCTGCTTCACTCACGTGAACTCTGAAGACGTCAAACTGCTTCAACTGCTGAACTAGCTTCAGGACATCATGAGCGTCACGCCTAGTGCGAGAAGGCAGACTGTCAACCCGAGTGAAGGTGGCTTCCCCATCATCTTGAAGATTGAAGAGCATCTTGTGTCTTGAGAGATGCGTGACGCTCTGACCATGTGATGCAGAACCTGTCTCTTGCTTGGTCATTCTTTGTGATGCCGATGATACCATTGTGCATCTTGCATGTACGATTTATCCATTCGGTTGCCTGATCAGCTGGAACTTGGTTGAAGCACTTCGCCGTCCTCTTGACGACAAAGTTCCCATTACAGAACTCTGCATGAACTTCTGGTGCTGACTTCTCAAGACCTCTCATATCAGCCAAGTAGACCGGCCCCCAACGTGCATAGTTTGTGTGGTCATAGATAGTTAGCCAAGGCAGCATGCAGCAAAGGCTTCTATGTGGAGACTCCACATGCCATCTCTCTGAGCTCTGATGAAGGCCAGTAGGATCTCTACCATTTCCATGTAGGATGACCACAGCATGAAGTTGGGATTTTCAGAGTGCTGGTCATTGAATTCCTCCATGAGACTGTGGAATTTCTCATCTGCCAAAACGTCTGAGAAGTTGTCAACAGCATCGCGCATCTCATCTATGTCAGCTCTGTCTTTGAAAAGCGAAGCAACATTGAGGGCAAGCTGTTTGACGTTCTCATCTCCGTTGCCAGTTGCAGCCAGCCATGACTCAAACATCTGCCACTTGATGCGCCACAGTGCCTCATACGTCAGCTGGTGACCTCTCACAGCTCGGTAGTAGGCCTTGCCGTCCAGCATTGTCTCAGTGGTGTTAGCCGCGTACACACCTGCCTCTGTCCATAAGTCATCAAGTCCCACACTTTCCATGTGTTGACCAATGGCTTTCAGAAAGTTGAAGCAGATATGGAGGCCTCCCATGAGCAAGACCACGTTGGCAAATTTCGAGTTTGCCCAGACTAGTTCCTTACCCCTGCTGTACAGAGGCTGATCAGCAGTGATGATGGTGTACTTCTGGCTGACATACTCAGAAATGGCCATGAAGCGATTGATGACGGTGGTCATGGTGTCATTGTCATCTGCTGGTGCCTGCAGGATTGGCAACATCCCGGCGGTCGTTACTGGTGGATCCGCAGTGCTGACAGATTGATTGAATGCTCCCCAGCTTGGAACGGACATCGCTTCATCATGGATGCGTGACACCACCAGGCCAAGTCCTTGGCACGTGCCCGGTCTCTCAGGTTCATGTGACAAGTCGTCTATGTCAGTGTCGTAGCCAGGAGGAATGGCCTCTTGCCAGATGGGAGGGTAGCCTGGTCCAGCCTTTGGAACTCCTGTAGGTCATCAGGTTTGATAGATTTCGATCTCTTGTGCTTGCCACCCTTTTGGCCATGACTCTGCTGTGGAGGGGGCCTCTCTGCCATACCATCAGTTGAGTGCTGTGGAAGGTGTTCTTCCGTCTAAGGTTGACTCCAAGACATCTATGTTGTCACAAGAGCAGTGAATCATTCTCTCTTTGACGATGGTGTCAGGGATGTAGACACATCCATTCTCAGCATACCTCTCCAGGATGTTCTGAGCGATGGTGGTGTCTATCCTTCTTACAGTGTCGATACCAATAGTGTGATTTGCCGCGTGGAACAGATCTAGGAGTGCTTCTGAGCGGGTGGCTTGGTGCAGAGTAAGACCCAAGCCCACATGCTTTGGTGTCAACTTTCGTCGGTTGGAGACTGCATAGACTATGTCCTGGGCAATGCTACACACACTCTGCTTCACTTTCTGGTCCTCTTCACTTCCCTCATCCACAGCATCCATTCCCCCAAAGAGCAATCGTAGAAACAGGTACAGACTGTCGGGTATGACGCGATCAACATGTTCCTGATCAAGACCTTGCCATGTCTCGGAGTGTCCAGGAGTTTCAAGAAGATCTTGTCGAACCTTCAGAGCCACGTGTACCATATCTTGGAATATGCTGCTAGTGGCACACATGCGGACATCAGCATCTTCATCTTCAGTAGACTCTGACTCAGAGGTGACAGGACCTTGTTCACAAGACTTAGCCAGTGCTTTGGAGATGATGAAATCTGAGCTCTCTCCAGGGTAAATCAGCAGCGGGCCCCTTGACAATGGGCGTACATAGCTGGCGTTTGATCCAAGCAGCCTTTGAACATCTTCGTAGAACGTTGTTCTCCTGGAGTATTTCACGGTGATGCCGGTGTCATTACACATACTCTCGTATCTGTCCCAGACGTCTCCCATGTCGTATACGTGACCACGAGACAGGCCTACTGTCAAGTCTTTGCACAGCTTCGTCATGCACTCATTTTCAGGCCCTTGCTGCTCCTCTGACACCGCTTGTTTTCTAGTACGTCTCTCAAATGTCACCAAACATGCCAGATGATAGCAGCCTTCAACTGCAATCACATCACTCACCGCTGACAACGGTATGCTCATGACAGGGTCGTGTTTGGCACGCTGGATCAAGTCATCTGACTTCTCCATTGTCTCCACCCTGTGCAGTTTCTTTGTGGTCTTCTTTTGGCAAAACATGCAGAGGGTCCAGTCAATCACTGGTGTTGAACGTCTACGCTTTGGGGGAAAAGCCTGAGAGCCTGCACTTTTTGTGGTCGCCGATGCACCCATGGTCTGCTGCTGACTTCGCAGCCTTTTGAGTTTGCCTTCAGAGGTGAATAAAGAGTAGCATGATTTATGCCACTTGAATTCCAGTGCATTGAAATCATCCTTGGAATGATTTTCCAGTCTTTGTAAAACATCAAGATAGTAGGTATCTCCCAGGTTCTTTCTCTCATCGCCCACAGTCAGTTCTTGCTTTTACTTCTGCTGATGCTGTGCGCAGGTCACCAGCGCTGCTTTGGCAGAAGAAGCAACAATCCTCACTGACATCCTGGCGTTTCCTCTTGCGCTTGATGACAGTTACAGGGTCCATTGCTGATGAGCTCCCTATCTGCAAAGACAAGTGGGAATGGCAGTATGTAGTAGCCACAGATATATTGAAACAATTCGAAACATACCTATCCTTTAGCAGTATTATTATTATTTTACGAGCTGGCACTGTCTGCACTCTTTTAATTGCATATACCAAACCAATGTCTGGCCAGCTAGGGCACTGAAAATATTCAACATGTGAAAGTATGCTATTACTTGTACTATGGTAGTAGTAGGCACATGCGCACCTCACCTAACATGCTAAATGTAGTTTTAATGGAAATAAAGACATCCAGAGTCATAGTTACATTCAATTATTATCCATAAAATCACAAAAATATGCTTTATGTGCCAATGATACACCTTTAAACACGTTGTTACATAGAGCCACCACTGAAATGCAAAAAAAAACAAAATTGAGAGTGGCATCCACCCACATCTTGTGTGGCATCCTCAATGCTACTTATCTAGGGTGGGTGCCTGCTATTAACAACAAACGCCGTTAAGTTTTTTTCTAGAGGACTTTTCAATTTTTGGCCGGCCCACTAGTAGATCTTACTTGAAATGATGTTCCTCTCGTGAAAGCAGATGACCTTTTCTCTCTACTTTGTATCGCATTCATTGCTAGGATTCCTCCAAAATTGGAGTTCACCGAAGGAAGATGATCAGAAACAACTGTTGACACAACCAAACTGTTGAATAAAAGTATCAACACACAAAAATATGGTAAAAAGTTCTCGAAAACACATTTCATGTTTGTTGTTTTTGGATTCAAAACACTGTAAAATCAAAGGGTTTATATATATTTATATACAGTATATACTGTAGGATGCGCTTCGTTGGTGTAGTGTTTAGCATCGCTAACTTCGAACCCACCAGCCCCAGGATCGAGACCCAGTGATGGCAGGCAGCACGCAACAAAACCAAGCTGTTCATCCTTCCACAAAATAAAAATTGGTTGGTAGATAAATGGGTACCCTGGGTAGCCTAGTGGTTAAGACCATGGGCTGGTGATCGGGAGGTCGTGAGATCGAATCCAGGCGAGGACTTTGTAATTTCTGACCGGCCGTGGTGGGTCATGGTTCGGATTCCACGTTAAGCTGTAGGTCTAAGATGGAGTGACAAACTTGACCATGAGAATGACCAATTCGGGCGGAAGCAAAACCAAGGTTATATATATATATATATATATATATATATGTTACAGTCAGTGTCTAAAATCAGGCAATTTGTAAATTGACTGAAATTTTAGGCAGTGTCAAATTGTGATACACATAAAACCTAACCTAACCTAATGAATTTTTAAAAAGCAACATATTGGGAAATACCAGTGGACATGCATATGCAGCATTACCAGAAAGGTTAGGTAGGTTACGTTAGGTTAGGTTTTGTATGTATTACAATTTGACACATTGCCTAAAATTTCATTCAATTTACAAACTGCCTGATTTTAGACATTGACTGTAACACACACACACACACACACACACGCACACACATATATATATATATATATATATATATATATATATATAAGCAAACAACCACAGAGAAAAAAGAAAAAGAAACACGAAATCCGAGCGCTTTCGTGATATATTCACATCTTCAGGGAAAAGAAAGAAATAGATGAAGATGTGAATATATCACGAAAGCGCTCGGATTTCGTGTTTCTTTTTCCTTTTTCCTGTGGTTGTTTGCTTATTAATAAGATCACGTATTATTCTGTGATTTTTCTGCATATATATATATATATATATATATATATATATATATATATATATATATATATATATATATATATATATATATATATATATATATATATAATATATATATATCGAAAAACTGGTACCAAACCTAAACCCAATTACCATTCAAACAACACTGGAAAATAGGAAAGGCAGAATGTGTAGTGTTCCCAAATTAAAGGCACGACAAGGGACCTCCTCAACCCTGAAGGAAAATAGCTTGGTTGTTAGGGGGCCAAGACTTTTCAACCAGCTTCCTAAGGACCTCAGAAACGTAACGGGGGTCAAAGTTGAAGTCTTCAAGAAAAGACTGGATGCCTGGCTCAAGACAGTACCAGATGAGCCGGGCGTGCCTGGCTATGTACGGTGGAGAGCGCAAGAAAGCAACTCGCTCCTCCACCAGGCCAGACCTAGAGGCGGGGCCACCAGCTTGACCTCCGTGTGAAGAGAGACCAACGCACGAAACAACATAAGGTTCATAAGGTATATGATGCAAACCCACGAGGAAAAAAATTATTCCAAGGCCTTTCATGTATTCAGAAGTACATCTCGTCAGGGAATGACAAAAATATATACCTATGTATAGCGGGACAGAAAAATAAAAAGATCAGAACATGATTAACAAGAGTTAATTAGAGGCAAAAGGTATTTTAACAGGATATTGTCAATTTTACACATTCCCGCACTGTTATTGAAATTATTTTTAAAGTTGATAAATGCATATTCTAGAATATTCCTTTCAATTATATCTGTGTTTTTAACGAGCGCTTTAGAACTATCCCACTTCATACTATGATTACATCTATACATATGGTTAAACAATGCATTAGAATTATTTGCTGTTCTACACGCATATTTATGCTGTTTTACCCTAATGTCTAACGTTTTACCCGTTTGGCCTATATATACTGAGTTACATTGTGTACATCCGATCGAATACACAACCAACCGCATTATCAGGGCTATTCTTTATTAGGCGTGATTTAACAGTATTATTATACTTAGAAAACATTGATACCAATTGCTTAAGTAAAGTCGGAAGATATTGAAAATTAACATGGCAGGGTAAGCTAAGGATATTTTTACGCTCAAATTCCTTTACAGTTACACTATTATAATACCTATTCTTGGCTTTCCTGAGGCAGTTATCTAGAAATGAAATAGGATAACATAATTTAGTACCAATATTCATTATGTTATCCTATTTCCCTGCCAAATCAAAACTGATTGCGTGACGGCAATACTGTCTAGGCCTATGCGTACTTCATTTATTAGCACAATACACCAACTAGCCTAACCTAGGCCTCCCTGAATTGACGAGTGATCCCAAAGTTGACCGTAAAATTACAATTTGACTATTCAGTGACATGAATTTAGCAATTTTTTCTACTTTCGTAGAGTCAGATTTATTTTTTAGCAACTACTGTGCAGATTGAATTTGTAGAAGGAATATTCATCCGATTTAAATAAAGTTGTTCTCATTTTAAGGACAATATAAAGGATTTAATATGACTTCTGTTTCATTTAGTTATCCTTGGAATTGTGGTCTTCTTGGCACGCTGAAAAAAGGGGGGGGGGGCACTTGTTTTGGGACTAATGTACAGGGTGTCTCATTAGTCGCGCACCATAGCTTTATTGTAAAATATGAATAAAGCCTATGATGCGACTTAATGAGGCACCATATATATATATATATGTTAGTTCATATTAAAATATATTGATATAGTGCAAAAAATTAAAATTATTTCCAATTTACATTTCAGTTAATTAACATAATACATAAACTGTAATTTCATATTCTAAAAGAATTAAAATCTAGAACAAAAATTAAATAAATTTTAAATGTTTTTTTTTTTTTTTTCTCTTTTCACACTTGTTAACACTCTAATCTCACTTCCAAGAATGAGCTGTTTGGCGTTAAGCGTTTCGGGGGTGGATCTATAATTTTGTTCAGAACGGGCATTGGGTATCATCGTTCTTCCTAAATTAGAAATTTTGGGTACGATGCCTCACATTTCTAGAATTTTTTTTTTCAATGGATCGTTCGTTTCGAAATTTTATGGAAAAAATTGTAGAAAAGTGTATAGCAACACTGAATAATTAAAACGTTGCCGTTGCGGCTAAGGTTTTAGAAACTTGCATTATTACCAAGAACTGTATGTATATGAATGAACAGTGGCGTAGCTACAAATACATGACAGGGGGGGGGGCACTCTTTTTGCTAAACTGAAGATTGAAAATCTTCAGTTTATCCTGTTACAAAGGAGTTGAATGAAGCATACAATTATTTTATTTGTTAATTAGAACATAAAAACAGGCGGTTAGGGGCCACCAGGGCCCCATCACGGCCACCCGACACAACCCAGGAAATGATCAAAATATTAATGTGTAATAAACAAAACATCAATATGCAAAACATAAAGTAACAAAACATAAAAAGTGAATAATATATATATATATATATATATATGCACTAGAATCACAAAATAACACGTGACCTTATTAATAAGCAAACAACCACAAGGAAAAGGAAACACAAAGTCCGAGCGCTTTCGTGATATATTCACATTATCTTTCTGTTCCTCCTTGATAATGTGAATATATCACGAAAGCGCTCGGACTTTGTGTTTCCTTTTCCTTGTGGTTGTTTGCTTATATATATATATATATATATATATATATATATATATATATATATACTGTATATATTTATGATGCAAACCACAAGGAAAAAGAAAAAAGGGGTATATAATATATATATATATATATTATATATATATAATATATATATATATATATAATAGGATCCCTCTTAAGGAGACGTAGTTTTACATTTAGGATAAAAACGAAGACGTAGAGCCAAAAAGTCATTATATTTGGCTGCAGCCGACGTTTCGGGCAACTTTACCCATTTTCAAGGCCTAATATATAAAAGCTAAAATTAATACATGACAAAAATATATGAATGTCGAGAACTAAAACTAATTTAGAGTACAAAATTAAAACGTCAAGAATAAAAATTAAAATTACAAAGCAGAAACAGGCATAAGCCAAAATCAAATCAAAAATAAAAATTATATAAATGACAAAAATATACGAGTTGTGGTTATGAACAAAACGGATTATATTCTAAAAATGCTTGATATTCTTTCTGATTCATTAAAATTTGCTAAGGTAGATGAACACTGAACAGGCTCCTAAAATTATTCAGCGATTGGAAGACAAGGTTAACCGTATTTTGCTTAAACTTAAACAGGACTGTGCTATTAACTCCTCCACTTATGATGAATTGTACGTTTCAGGCTCTTATTTGGGCCTTATGTATGGTCTTCCTAAGGTTCATAAAGTCGGTGTTCCATTGCGCCCAATTTTAACGTCTTATCCTTTGGCTAATTACAAACTTGCCAAATTTCTTGTCCCACTGTTATGATCATTTACCGTGAACTCGTACAGTATTAAGTATAGTTTTTCCTTTGCGTCGGAAATTAAGAAGTTTGATATGAATTCTTTGTTTATGACAAGTTTCGATGTATCTTCCCTCTTTACAAATGTCCCCTTGGATGAGACAATTATAATTATTTTGAATAAAGCTTTTCCACAGCAGGACTCACTTTTTCACGGCTTTGGCAGAGCACAGTTTGAGCAGCTTCTGAATTTCGCAGTCAAGGATAACTTTTTTAGTTTTCAAGGGGTAGTTTACCGTCAGTTGGATGGAGTGGGGATGGGGAGCCCCTTGGATCCCGTTTTTGCGAATATTTTCATGTCGCATCTTGAGGAAAGGGTCTTCTGTGAGTGCCCGCCTCACCTTAAGCCCAAATTGTACAGACGTTATGTTGATGATACGTTTGCTCTATTCCAAACGGATAATCAATCAGTTCAGTTTCTAAGTTTTCTGAACACTCTGCATAAGAACATTGTATTTACGCAGGAAAAGGAAGTTGAAGGTTCTATTCCTTTCCTTAATGTTTTGGTCTCCAAATCTGGCTCGACCGTTTTAACTTCTACATACCGGAAGCCTGCGTTTACGGGTTTGGGTTTTAATTTTTATAGTTTTTGCGACTTTAATTACAAATTAAGTTCCATTCGCACTTTGGTGCATAGAGCTTATAATTTTGCTCGAACTTTACTCTGCTTCATAATGAATTTGAATTCCTTACTGATTTTTTCTTTAAAAATGGTTTTCCACGGGACCTTGTAGGAGGTGTTATTGGTAAATTTCTTAATAATGTATATTCCCCCAACCTTATTTCAACGTATGATGTTCCTAAGAATTGTAAATATTTTGTTTTACCTGATATCTACCATTTTAACACTTTTGTGAAAAAGCAATTGTTGAGTGTTGTGAGTAAATTTTATTTTCACACTGATTTTAAGATTGCTTTTGTAAATAATAATACCCTTGGATGTTTTTTCCGATGTAAGGACAAAATCTCCCCTGCGATGAGCTGTTCTGTTGTTTATTTGTTTACCTGCCCTGGGTGTTCCCAGGGGAACTACGTTGGCAGTACAGTTCGTTCCTTGCAGGCGAGATTTTGCTCCCATATGGGTATTAGCCATAGGACAGGGAAAGTTTTACAGAAAAAGGAACAGTCTCCCAGGGGAACTACGTTGGCAGTACAGTTCGTTCCTTGCAGGCGAGATTTTGCTCCCATATGGGTATTAGCCATAGGACAGGGAAAGTTTTACCGAAAAAGGAACAGTCTGCTATTAGAAATCATTCTATCAAGTGTAAGGTTGACATTTCTGTTAACAATTTTAAAATTCTTAAATCATTAAAATGCCCGTCCTCCCTCCGTATTTACGAATCTTTATGTATTAAATTTTTGAACTCCAGTTTAAATATTGATTCTAGCTGTTACCCCCTTTATATTAATTACAATAACTACATACTACAAATTTTTTTTTCCCTTGTGAACCCTGTCTCCTTTTCGCCTCATTTTTTGTGGCTGTCAAGTGAGCATGGTATGTTGTTTACTCTTGTGACTTTTCGTTTAATTAACTTTTTATTCCGTTTAACTTTTTATAAGTAAAGTTTTTTAACTATTTTACGTTTGAATGTTTTTAGTTTTAAGTTTTATTTTTATCACTCGTATATTTTTGTCATTTATATAATTTTTACTTTTGATTTGATTTTGGCTTATGCCTCTTTCTGCTTTGTAATTTTAATTTTTATTCTTGAACAGTTTTAATTTTGTACTCTAAATTAGTTTTAGTTCTCGACATTCATATATTTTTGTCATGTATTAATTTTAGCTTTTATTTAGTAGGCCTTGAAAATGGGTAGAGTTGCCCGAAACGTCGGCTGCAGCCAAATATAATGACTTTTTTGCTCTACGTCTTCGTTTTTATCTTAAATATATATATATATATATATATATATATATATATATATATATATATATTTCATGAAATACGCAATTTCGCTCAGCCATTTTCATGAAATAGGCAGAGGAAAAACTGAGAAATGAACTGTCAGTTGCAAACTATATTTAAAACAAAACACACAAAAACTGTCAGTTGCAAACTATATTTAAAGCAAAATATACAGGCAAGGACCTAACCTATTTTGATGCATTTTTGCACGTATGGCTTGGGTAGCACGAGCTGTTACAAAGGTTTCCAGCTTTTAGACAGGAGCATCTTCTGGTCAGACAACTGGTTCGGCAGTTAGGTTAGGTTAGGTTATGAAATGCTTAAGCAGCCGTGCGCAATAACTCTTTTCTATTAAAGACTCACAACGGTGCGTGTACCCTTAAAAAGTTTGTTAATTTTTATCAGAGACAAACATATTTATCGTTTAGATATCTTTCCTTGAGAAGTCTCAGGATGGAGTTTTTGCCATTTAATTAAATTTAAACTAAAATATCATCGCAAATTATGAAGCATTTCATAATATAACCTAACCTAACCCAACTGCTGAACCAGCTCTCTGACCAAAAGATGCTCCTGTCTAAAAGCTGGAAACTTTTGTAACAGCTGATGCCACCCAAGCCATACGTGCAAAAACGCATCAAAATAGGTTAGGTACTTGCCTGTATATTTTGCTTTAAATATACTGTAGTTTGTAACTGCAGAGCGAAATTGCGTATTTCATGAAAGTAGCAATAACTTTGCTTATTTCATGAATTTGGCGGATGGATTGGCAATTTCATGAAATAAGCAATAAATAATACCAATACCAATACTGAATAATACTCGTACGAAAGCAGTAAAGGAATTATTACACGAGAATAAATTGAAGTTTGAACCTAAAGAATTCTTAAGTTCTTATAGTAAATTCATTAATGGAGAGTGTTGTGTGTTACATATTTCAAATTGTAATTTTAGATATATTAAGCTATTTCTCTTGAATCGCCAATAACTTTTCAATACAACACAACTTATGTAAGCTCGTATGACATCGCATATTTTCGATACGTACTGTATATTGATACTGTATAAATATAATGTATATTGTATATATAGACTATAAGCTATATAACGGACCCTCTAGTACTTTAATTATACGAATTGGAGTCGTCTATTGGCTCGAGAGAACTCGTCGATTACCGCATCATGATCTTGGTCCAGAAGGCTACAACATTATGGCTGAGCAGTATGCAGTTATGCGTCCCATTTCAGCCGGCATTGCCATCTAATCCCCGTATACAAAATGGGGAGGCCATGGCTGCATGGACCCCCTCTCCCTACGCCTATATGTATAGACTATCATACATGAACACGTACGGTTTTGCATAATGCGACATTTGTCCCTAGCAGGGTTCGAACCCACCACCTCTTGAGTAGAAGCTGAGGGCACTAGCCACTACACTACAAGGGATAAAAGTTAACCTATCTTACATTTAAACAACCTAGGAAATGCGTAACGATTTTGCGTTGAGAAGTACTTTACACATGAACCCTTCCGCACTCGAAGTAATGGCAGCATTTAATTAACATTCTTTTGGTTTAACTTTGGGGTCCCATAAATGGAATTGTTTCATACAAAAACCACGAGTGTTATTCGGTTCTAAAAGATTTTATTCTCTTCATATTTTAGCTCTCTCCGAGCAGACAATACAAACCTTTTAACACATTCACCGCTAAAGACAAGAACTCTCGTCTTTTGACACAGATCAGTTAACCGTCAAAGACGAGAAATCTCGTCTTGAACGTATACATTATAACCTTTATTTTGGTATATTTTGTTTAGGGATATCTTTTAGTTTTAATTTTGGTTTACATTTTTGGAGAGACTTTGTTTGTAGTTGGGTAAAAACTTGTAAAAATGCTGGCGGTAGCTGGTTACCTTCTTAAAAAGTGCTGGCGGTGAATGTGTTAATATGAACGAAATTGTAATTGCAACTCACCTAAAATCTATCTAAAAACCAAACCTATAATACTGGAACATATTCCAGAGAGACAGGAAAGAAAACGTAGCAAGCTCGAGAGGAAAATCAGGACACTATTCAGGCAACGAAGACAAACCGTCAAACATCTCCACAGATGCAGAACTGATGCAAAGAGACTCAAACTAGAGAAGAAACTTGGCGAAACAGAAATGGCCCTAAAGCAAACATTCATACATAAGACAAACGAGGAGGAAAACAAGGTAGCAGGAAACATAAAAAATAACCCAAAATACTTCTACATGTTTGTGAAAAGGAAAATGCGGGTAAGGAGAGTATTGGTCCGTTGATAGACGGGGAGGCCGAATACACAAATGACCCGAAAGAAATAAGTGAACTGCTTAGGGAACAATTTAGCACCCCTAAGTCCGAGATGGAAGTGGAAAACCCAGACGAATTTTTCGACATAGATACAGATCAACCAAGACCAAATTCCGGCACAAACCTATTGATGGACTTCGAGTTCACGGAAGGAGATGTAATTACGGCCTTATCACAGATGCGAGAAAATTCAGCGCCAGGGCCAGACACATGGAGTGCCACGTTTCTGAAGAAATGCAGAGAGAGTATTGCCAAACCGCTATACTTACTATGGAGGAAATCACTCGACACAGGACAAATTCCACTCCCCTTAAAGAACGCGAACATTGCCCCCCTATTTAAAGGTGGTAACAGAGCAATGGCCAAAATATATCGGCCAGTGGCTCTCACCTCACACCTTATAAAGTGTTTTGAACGTATAATTAGAGGCAAAACTACCTACTACCTACAAGAAAAAGACTTATACAACCCAAATCAACATGGCTTCAGGGCAGGAAGATCATGCCTATCACAGCTACTTAGACCACCAGGAGAAAATATTAGAAACATTGTGTCGAGGACAAAACATAGATGTAATATATGCAGACTTTGAAAAAGCCTTCGACAAATGTAACCATGGAATCATAGCACACAAACTTAAGAATACAGGAATTACTGGAAAGCTAGGAAGGTGGATATTTAATTTCTTGACGCAAAGAACACAAAGAGTGGTGGTAAACGGAGTTAAATCGGAAGTCGTGAGCTCTGTCCCACAAGGGACAGTATTAGCTCCCATGCTGTTCATAATAATGATTGCAGATATTGATGCAGATATTAAGGACAGTATTGTATCATGTTTCGCAGATGACACAAAGATATGCAAGGAAATACTGAACGAAGGTGACATAAGAAAATTACAAAACGACATTGAAACAATATTCCAATGGGCAGAAGACAACAATATGAAGTTCAAGGAAGAAAAATTCCAACTTCTAAGATATGGTAATAACAAGGAGTTACAGAAAAAAGGGTACAAAACTATGCAAGCCAAACAGATAACACCAAATCCACAAGTCAGGGATATTTGGAGTAATAAGGTCGTTGGATACAAAATTCAGAGAGCAAAAATATAAAATCAAAATTACAACGGCTAGAAAAATAATGGGAATCATCTGGAGGAGCTTCCACAACAGAAAAGCAAACATCATGCTCAAATTATGAAAGAATCTAGTCCTACCAATAACTGAGTATTGCTGAGTACTCACAAGCCCACACAGGAAACGAGACATTGCGAACATTGAAGCTATACAAACGACTTTTACGTCTAAGATAGAGAAAACGGAAGGTGAAAACTACTGGTCTCGACTACAATCCCTGGAACTCTACTCTCTCGAAAGAAGGCGCGAGCGGTACACAATGATATACATATGGAAAATACTTGAGGGCTCTGTCCCTAATCTTAGAAATTAAATAGAAACAAACTGGAATGAGAGAAGAGGCAGAGGCCATGAAAACGAGGATGGAAAATACCCTCAGAATACGAGGCCCAAAGCTTTTCATTGTCCTACCAAAAGAAGTGAGGAATCTCCAGCACACCGATCTGAATAACTTCAAAAACCAGCTGGACAGATTCCTGTGCAAAGTTCCTGACCAGCCATGCGTGGCTGGCTACGAGGGCAGGAGCAGCTCAAACAGCAACTCCCTCCTTCACCAAATCCCGCAAATGAGGCGGAATGCTGCAGAGGTCGACCGCAGGTCGATCCTGAACTGAACCGTGATTCAAACTCACCTAAAGTATATACCCTAAGTACAAATGTATACCTAAAGTGTGTATATATATATATATATATATATATATTATATATATATATATATATATATATATTTCATTACACTTATTCAACTTATTTAATGTATTTCCATATCTAGCAAACCAAACATCTTATTTGTAAAATCTAATATTAATGAATAACATTAAACAACGTAGATAATACACGAAATAATCGTCCAGGCGCATTTTATCATTTAAAACAGAGGGTTGACGAATGTAGACACCTTCGGTATTTACATAGTTTTTTATTTGATAAAAGTTAATAAATAATAACATTTATTAAGTCAATATATTTAAAATCATGTTGGTTTCCCCTTTGCATTATATAAAACTGACACGTTCTGACATTCCATTGATGAGGTTTGTCATTTGTTTTTGAGGACGATCATCGTGGTGTTTATTTACTCTTGTCAGACCTCTGTATTTTTTTTTATGGTAATCAGAAAAGTGTGATTGTAGATTTCAAATTTGGACAAACATGGCGGCGGTCAGTCTGACTTTCGTCGTACATCTAAAGTACGACGAATGATCAATAAAAAGAAAAAATAGGGTAGTAGGCTGCTGAATTTCAAGGAAAGAATTTTAATTCCAGAGTTATGAGCAGCATCCATATATTTTACTTGAATCCGATTTCAGAATGTTAATCACATAAAATCAAATAACGGATGCTAAAGTCAGCTGACCAAAATGAGAGATTTGATTGCGGAAAAAGAAAACTCACATTTTGAGGATGATTTAAGCAAATAAGTCAAGCGTAAGTGCTTTTTATTTTAATTTGGTTTAAGTTAACATAATGCATTATTAATAAATAAATAAATAAATATAAATAAATTTTACTGATTCGGATCGGGTTTCAAATCAAATGGTCCAGACTCCAGACCATTATTTTTCAAGTTTTTTTAAGAATGTTGTGTGAAGTTTAAACAAACTACTCGCTTGCTTTGAGATGTAATGAAAATGAAAATGGAAAAATTTATTCGCAGACCATACTCCATATGACAAATATTAATAATAGGAACTGACAACAGAATACAATGACAATTCAAATATAAGGATAGAAAATGCAAAACTTCACTTTTTTACGTGGAGGTCAAAATGTGACAATAAAACCCACACTAATAGACGGAGTTTATTTCCACAACAGTTTCGATGCCCATTGGCATCCTCTTCGGGTGGATACAGAAAATGAATGAACAAAATTGAGTAAGGAAACAATCCAGGAAAGGTAAGGAACATTCTAGAAGGCCAGAGACCATTAAGAAATTCACACCTAGGTTAGATCCCGTTTACCCGACACCGGAAGGGATTTTTTGACCAAGAATCTCATTAAAAAGTCCAGCTTATAAGTACCTTCACACAAATTAAAGTTATCTTCTTGTTCTATACATACAGATTCTATTATTTTTCTTTTGACATAATTATTATATTTATAAAGTAACTTACTTGATTCCCAATCTATAGCATGATTATTTGGCTGGCGTGATAAAAAATTGCATTATTTGCAACATCTGAAGGCATATTTATGTTCTTTAATACGAGTTTCAATATTTCTTCCAGTTTCTCCTACATATACTAACCCTCTAACTCCCTAAAAATTTTCAAACAATTTTTACCACGGGGGTACATTTGGACCCCTAAGTCGGAAATGTAATAAAGGATGCAAGAAACATTAACTATGCATTATTTATTATACATATTAACATATAATACATTATAACCGAAAAAAAGCCCTTACATGCAGTTTCAAGTTAAAAAAAAAAAAGTTTAAATGGGCCCTATTACAGATACAAAAAAAAAATGAAAAATATAGGGTGATCCAGAGAAATGGGACCCAAAAGAAACCCCTGTGACTCTTAAAGTATAAGTCCTTTTATAAAATCATACGCATCATTCGAAAGAGGATAGTTACAAGTTTGTACAGGATTGTATAGGTTTTGACAATACAAGACAAGATAAGATACAAAACAAAATAAACGTGTTAGTTAAAACTAACCCTTCAAGATGACGGCATGGACTGTGGAACAGCCGCGTTTCATAACTGAGCAATATTATGAGCATGGAAGAAGTGTAGTTTCAGCTCAAAGATCTTTCAAGACAAATTTTCAGATGTCAAAATCACCTTCTAAGAAAGTAATCCGTCGGTGTGTCAGAAATTTTTCCCTAACTGGCAGCATTGGAAAAAGAAAACCAACTGGAAGAGTGCGCAAAGCAAGGATAGACGAGATCATTAACAGAACTCATGAAATTGTACAGGATAATCCTAACATAAGCATCAGACGTGCTTCTCAGCTGTTAGGAGTTGGATATGGAACAACACACCGTATATTCAAGCAAAATTTAATGCTCTTTCCATATAAAATTCAAACAGTGCAACAACTAAACGATGGAGATTTCGCACGAAGACGACAATTCTGTCAATGGATCCAACAGAAGGTAAATGACACCACCAATTTTCTAGCAACTTTGATTATGTCAGACGAAGCCCATTTTCACTTGAATGGAACTGTAAACAAACAAAATTGTCGTTTCTGGGCAACAGAAAATCCATTGAATATTACCGAAGTCCCGTTGCATAGTCAGCGTGTAACTGTTTGGTGTGGTCTTACTGCATCTCAGATCATAGGGCCGTACTTTTTCGAGGATTCCACCGGAAACACGGTCACTGTAAATGGTGATCGCTACGAAAAAATGTTGACCGATTTCCTTATTCCTAAATTAAGAGATCTTTGTCTAGAAAACCACTGGTTCCAACAAGACGGAGCTACCTGCCATACCACGAGGAACTGCATGGCAGTTTTGCGTCAAACGTTTCCAGGCGAGTTAATCTCAAGATTTGGAGACGTTGAATGGTCCGCAAGGTCTCCGGATTTTTCTCCCTTAGATTATTATCTCTGGGGATATTTAAGGAGTAGGGTCTACAGAAATAACCCAACGACCTTGCAAGAATTGAAGGCCGCCATTACAAATGAGATACAGGCCATACCACCGCACACTCTTGCAAAAGTGATGCAGAACTTACAAGCGAGAACACTGGAATGCTTGGCAACTAATGGAGCACATTTGAAAGGAGTCATTTAAAAAAAATAAATATTTCATAATAAACTTGTAACTCTACTCTTTCGAATGATATATAGTTTTTATGAAAGGAATTAAATATTAAGAATATTTGGCTTTTTTTTATGGGTCCCATTTATCTGGATCACCCAGTACAAAAATCCTTTGTAATATAGAACTAACAATTTTGATGAAATTACATATATAGAGGGTGGGCCGTAAGTTTCCATACATAGGAAAAATAAACATTTTTTTATTGACAACCATTTTTATTTATATAATATGCTCTACATGGTTGCCATTGTTTTGAAAACACATTTCAATACGTGTTCCCCACTGTTGATGAACACGCATTAGCACAGTTGACGTTATGCTTGTAATGGCGTTGGTGATACGTTCCTTTAGATGATTTATGTCTCGTATCTTTTCCTGATACACCATGGCCTTCAAGTGCCCCCAAAGATAGAAATCAAGGGGGGTGAGATCTGGGGATCTGGGAGGCCACTCCACAGGACCACGCGACCAATCCAAGCATCCGGAAACTGCTGATCCAAATACCGACGCACGTGAAGACCATAATGAGGTGGAGCTCCATCTTGCTGGAAGTAAACTGGGAAGTTACCTTCCTCGTTTAGCAGGGATGGGAAAATCTCTTCTTGCAACATGTTAAGATACCTTTCGGCATTAAGATTTCCACTGACAAAAATTGGTCCAATAATTCTGTCACCCCATATCCCGGCCCACACCATCACTTTACCGGCACCTTGCATCTTCGTCGGACTCAGCCAGTTAGGGTTAGCATTACTCCAATAACGTATGTTTTGCCGATTAACCTCTCCATTGACGTAAAAATTTGCTTCATCAGTAAACAAGATCTTACGTCAAACGCATATTCTTAGGGTATCTGAAACATAAAAAAAACGTTTAATTTTTCCTATGTATGGAAACTTACGGCCCACCCTGTACGTATATATATATATATATATATATATATATATATATATATATATATATATATATATATAATCATTCATTGTACAGTACATCAACCTTATACAATTATGACATACTTTTGAGATGTGATTAGCACAAGCGAACTTTTGACACTTTATGCACTTGTCCCGAGATTTTTTATCACTAGTTCGTGGACAAAACGTGCATCGTCCCCGTTTCCTTGAGTCTACTAAAGTAC
Source organism: Bathynomus jamesi (assembly GCA_023014485.1). NCBI lineage: Eukaryota > Metazoa > Arthropoda > Malacostraca > Isopoda > Cirolanidae > Bathynomus > Bathynomus jamesi. The sequence continues at coordinate 62,794 of JAJOZX010000076.1, forward strand.
TAGGATTTGGTGTATCATATTCATTTCCTGTATTAGAAGGAGGACATTGTGGTGCTACTTGAGTTTCATTACTTATTAGCTGATTGCCTAGTTCAACTAGAAAAAGTCGCCTTTTGTGACTTTTTCTATTTTTGTAATTTTTATTTACATGCATCCAAATGATGAAGCTATTTAGAGCGCTGATATCAAGCATGTTATAAAATACCATCATGGGCCATCTTCTACATTTTCGCTTGGTTGAATACTTCCGGACCATTTGATCACCTGTGTCAACGCCACCTTTGGTCCGATTGTAATCTAAAATCATAATAGGCTTTTTGTCATTACGTGTTGTGTCAATCTTGGGCTGGTCGTGAGTGGTGCTAAGCAATGTTACAACTTTTTCCTTTTTAGGTGTGTTTGAGACTAAAGTTCCATCTGTGTGGAAAGCAAACATAGATGAATATGTTTGGCGTCCTTTGGTTGTGAGAAGTTGAGTTGGAATTTCTTTCCTATTCTTTCTTATGGTTCCTAATAATATTAAGTCCATTTGCTTCAATTTTTTCCCTAAATCTAATGAAGTGAAAAAGTTATCACATGTTACATTTCGACCACTTTTTTCCATTCATTTCACCATGTCCATCACTACTCTTGCTCCTTGATTCTGTTCCCTCTCTTGGCCTACCTCTCTGCCAGTATATAATTGAATGTTAGAAACGTAAGATGATGGGCTGTCACAGCAAACCCAAAATTTCAAACCATATTTTCTCGGTTTACTGGGAATATATTGTCTGAAAGGACATCTTCCCCGAAATGTAACCAATTGCTCATCAGTTGTAAGATTGTCACTAGGAATATAACACATTTGTAAATTATCTACCCGTTCTTGAAATACCTGTCTAATTGGACACATTTTATCAATGGACCTTTGCTGACGTCTTCTCGACGCATCATCAAATCGTAAAACCCTTGACAACATTCGAAACCTGTTTCTTGACATGGTTTTGGAGAATACTGGTCGGCCATTATTTGTACTCTATAGCTCACAGATTGGCTCATTATTTGATTTGTAAACACCAGTAAGTATTAGAAGACCTAAAAAACGTTCAAATTCATTCATAGTAAGTGCAACCCACCTTCCTTTGTACACTCGCTCACCTTCCTGATTCGTGTATTTCACAATAATACTTGCAACACTATTTTTGAAAAGCTCAAAAGCTGAAACAACCGTATCAATATTTCTTATTGCATACCTTTTTGGACCAGATTTTAATCGTATAATATTTTCCAAAGTTCTTCTTTGATTGCCGCAGAGGTTGGCCAGACCAAAGCATCTTTCCATCTTTTGAAGTCAAACATTGTAGTTGTCGACAGTGCTGATTTTGACTAGATTCTGTTTCAGATTCTGACGATGAACCAATAACAGATGCAACTGAAAATTCAGAAACAATATGTAACTATTATGGAATAAAAATTAAACCTAGGAACCAAAAAAAAATAATATGGAAATGACAATCTATATAATAGTGATCTGAAAATCCAGAAACATTACAAAATACTTTGGAGTAAAAAAGATATGAATCAGGAAAAAAATTGTGACAATGATAAGCTAATTGAGAGATCCAAAAGCACTACAATTATGGAGCAGCAAAGTCACACACACACATATTATTATTATTATTATTATTATTATTATCATCACTATATTATTATTATTATTATCATCATGGGCATTATCATACCTGACAAATGGTCATCTTCACTTTCGTCCTCTGATGGCTATAATAAATCATCTGGGGAACCACTGTCTTCTTCACCTGTACTATCTTCCATAAGTAATTGCCTGAGTATATTTTCGTCCATGGCTTTGTAACAATTGGAGAGAAAGGAGCATTCGATTGCCACCAATTTTACACGATCAGTGCGGAAATATCGAACTCCGTTTACTTACACTACCTGATTTTGGGATTGCGCAACGTTATGACGAAATTTCAGTCCAATATAGCATCATCTTTCAAACGTAATATATATATATATATATATATATATATATATATTATATAATATATATATATAATTAGGTAGGGGTACATATGGACCCCCATGGTAATAACTGTTATATACTAATGTTTTTGTAATAAAAAACAAATGCATTTTATTAATACATACTATGTCAAAACAACTCAATAAAACATACAAAGTCATGCAACCACAGGCTCTTCAGTAAATTATTTAAAAATCTGCAGCTTCATAAAGACCTACTGGGGTCCATATGGACTCCGTTGGGAGTTTGAGGGCTAAATCACAATTTTTACAGGGAATGCTATAGACACCAGCTTTCTCCTGTTTTGCAAAGTTATTCATAACCATAATGCCAAATCAAACCTAAAATCTTTAGTCAAAGGTTTTACATTTTCCATGTTTCTGAGAGCACTCAGGATTTGTAGTCTACATTTGCTGGACTCAGGAAATTCAAAGTTTTGGAACATTTTTAAGGATTTAAAATATCCTGAGTGGTTTATCAGAAAGGAGTATTTTAAAGCTAGGAAATCTTTTTATGCCCCTCGGGAACCTTTAGTTAACCAAAAACAATATTTGAGTTTGCCTTACATTTCCGGCTTAGAAAGTGTAAAACCTTTGACGAAAGGTTTTATGTTTGATTTGGCGTTCAAATATTCGTCTAGTGTAAAAAGTAAATTGGTTAGGAATAACGTTGCAAAACAGGAAAGCTGCTACAGCATTCCCTGTAAAAGTTGTGATTTAGTATACGTAGGAGAAACTGGAAGAAATATTGAAACCCGTATTAAAGAACATAAATATGCCTTCAGAAGTTGTAATACTAATAATGCAATTTTTTATCACGCCAGCCAAAATGATCATGCTATAGATTGGGAATCAAGTGAGTTACTTTATAAATGTAATAATTATGTCAAAAGAAAAATAATAGAATCTGTATGTATAGAACAAGAAGATAACTTTAATTTGTGTGAAGGTACTTATAAGCTGGACCCTTTAATGAGATTCTTGGTCAAAAAATCCCTTCCGGTGTCGGGTGAACGAGATCTAATCTAGGTGTGAATTTCTTAATGGTCTCCGGTCTTCTAGAATGTGCCTTACCTTTCCTGGATTGTTTCCTTACTCACTTTGGTTCATTTGTTTTCTGTATCCACCCGAGGAGGATGCCAGTGGGCATCGAAACTGTTGTGGAAATAAACTCGGTCTATTAGTGTGGGTTTTATTGTCACATACTAAAGATAGAAATACAAATAATGAGAAATAGTACAGTAATGTTGAAGTTAAGTGGAGCTACAGACAGACGTTTTCATACCATTGATTCCATAGCTTAGAAGACATACGGCAGGACTAATGAATAGCTTGGATAATCGGGTTGGTTGATTTTTTAATTCTTTGCATTAGACTGTACACTAAGGCGGGGCGAAAATATATCGAACTCAAGTTGTCAGTATGAAACATGGCTGAAAAGGTGCTCTAGTACCCACCTATCATAAAAACATCAACTTTTATAGCCTATGAATATGTGCATTCTCGCAACTTTGACCTCAGTTTTGAAGAAAAGCCAAAATTTTTAAACAAATTTAGTTTGGTTAAAAATTATAACAATATTTCCTTTTATAAACCAAAACATGTGTTCATCACTAAATTATATGAATATGAAGTGTAACTGCTATCCTCTTGTTCATTCACTTAAAATCTGAATTTGTTTCCATTTTTGGATTATCTAGTTGAGATTTCTTGCTGAGACTAACCATTTCATGGCGGGCGTCATGTCCGTAGACTTTTTCACTTGCAGAGGTGATTTCCTTCACATTTCTTTCAACTGCTTGTGAATGACACGGGTATGTGTCAAGAATTATGGGTTTTTGGTAGTCATCAATGCTACTTATAACATCAGAGAGTAAGGAAGGAACAGTAATATCCATTTCGTTCCAATCAATCATATCCATGTAGGTCGAAGCTGAGAAGTTGAGCCTGATGGATTTCTTGTCAAACATTCGAATTTCAACCGGTATAACACTCCTTTTCGTTTGTAGCACTTTTTCGACGGCTAGCTTCCGAATATTCTTATTCTTGTCAGCTATAGCAGATAAAAGGATATTTTCAGGATGACAAAAATAACAGTTGTTTTGTTATACAGGACGAGTAATGTCATGGTCGATTGTATATAGTTTTTGATAGAGCTCAATCATGAAGAAAAAGTTTTTGGCCCCATCCTGGCAAGACCAGTTTGTTTTGATATAGAACCATGCAGGAGCTTAGAAGTTCAGTATAAAATGAGCAATCCTTTGAAGTGTCTCTGATGTAATAACGTAAAAGACGATTTGTTTTTGTCAGCCACCGTGCATTATTGAGAGACCCAGGTTGAGTACTTTCTAACAATTTAATAGTTGGACCTCTATCATGACCGTTTTGAATTGACAAACACGCCTTATGGAGGTATTGCTGGTCACTGCTGAGATCTGCTAGCACTTCTTCTGGTAAGTCCATCATTTTTCCAGCGAGAGGTGGAAATTTTGCAATTGGTCTGTTCTTTGGATCAAAGTTCAGATCCTTGCCGATTTTGCCCTGTGAACTTCCAGGTCCTGTCGTTTGCCCGTCAAGAATTTCCAGGTATTTTCTCAAGGGAAGCTCATTAGTGTGAAGTAAGCAAATAAACCACTGTAATGGTCTTCCCAGTGCCAGCTAGCTCTAGTTTTCTAATTACTCCATTTGATTTACCTGTATTTACATTAGTTGCATCACAAACTACTACTTTTAAAGTCAATACAGAGTTGGTGTCAGTAATTACTGATATAATTTCTTTAGCAATATCACTTGCCCTTCCACTTTCAGGAGCAACATGGTCAATATATTCGTTTCCTGGAAATGAAACTAATACATAGTGGTCTTCATTCAAAGTCCGCTGGCATTCTCCCACTTTTGAAAGAGTTTTATCAATTTTTCCATCAAATCCAAGCAAACTATTCCTTTATTCTGTTCTTCATGCTTCTTTCTTTCTATGCTTCTCCACAAGGTTATTGGACGACGTAGTTTACTGGGATCAATTGTAGTATTTTCAGATAATAGATTAAGATCTTTTAAGACAGCATTAGCAATTAAACAAGCATCACGGTTGCTTATTTTGCATCGATCAACTGCCTTGCATAATTCTGGATAGTGGTGTCGAATTTGAGAAGTGCTAGCTTCTGTATCTAACTCGTACTCGCTCAATTCGAAATCTTCATTTTGATGACCTTTTTCACTTTCAGAGTTGATCTCACCAATATCACAGGGACTCAACTGCGTTTCCTGGACAAAACTCTTTTGTTCATCTTTAAAGAATTGTCTTTTATGCTTTCTGTTTTCTATTTGTTGTAGTCATAGGCATACGGCACCTAATCTTTTGGGGCGGGGGCTGATACAAATTTGCCCAATTTTTAAGTTACAACAAAGAATGCTCGAAATTAGATAGTTAATGTAATTAACTGTATATATATATATATATATATAGATATATAGGAAATTAGGATCATCACAGGCTCAGGCTCCCTCACTCCAAGAGGCCATTAGAAGCACTAACATTACCAAAGGATATGTGTCATGCTTTGCAAAATTAATTGTATGATTTTTCTTTTTTTATGCAACTTCCATGATGTATTGTAATCCCTACCGGTACTTAGTTAATTTTGATTAATAGGGCATAAGACTATATCAAATATTTTATCTTTTGAGAAATTAAAGAAAACACATCAATATAACAATGGAAACATAAAGCCACTTCCTGCATAAGGGAAAATTCTCGAAATAAGCAATTTCAATATTACAAACTAAAATTACCTAATTATAAAAATTTGAACTTACCAAGTAATTCAATATTCATGATAAGCTTAGAAAGCAATTAACTCACGACAAGGATTAGATATTCTTTTGAATTTTTAAGCAAAGTCTTATAGCCCCTATTTGGGCTAAATACCAGAACTCCCATTCATCATTCGGGATTTTCTCCGCCTTAGCGCATTGACACTCGCTTCTTTTACGAGAACCGGAGGCACAGTACTTGCAGCGACATATGTCAAATAAATTTCTGAGGGAATCATATTTACTTTGATAAGTGCTGGAGAATCTTTTACTCACGGGATATTTTCTAAGTTCTTGTCCCTTCTCAATTAATCTCTTTACCTTAATTACTATGTTTTTGAAGTCGATTGTTGGAATGGAAGCACGGATATATATATATATATATATCATTCACTTCTTCCGCGATAATTTCAGCATATTTATGAGTGCTAAATGTTGCAGTAATGAACTTATGTTTAAGATAAGCTTTGAATACATCCTTACAAGTTGGTAGTTGGTTGCCAGGAAGCTCTGCTGGCGTTCCGAAAACAGAATGCTTCACTTTTTCTCTCGTTATACCAGAAGAGGTCATTGCAAACTATGTTATTAATCTGAAACAAAAGGAAAAAAAATGCTGAATCAGGAAACACATGCTAGGTCAAACAAATGATAGGTCACAAGTACGCATGTAGGCACACAAATACACATGATAGGTCAAACACATATGGGTCCTACATTTTAAAATAAGCAAAAACAATGTTTATTAATGGTTTTCTGATAGACATTGGCATTATTGTTGAGATCCTCATACTTGTGAGGTGAAAAAATAATGTAAGGAAATATACTAAAAAGGATCTTTTGTGGCCTTTGTTCGCAATTTATTTTTTCATAGTTGCCAGCACCGAAATTAATATTTCTAAAAGATATGACTTATTTCTTAATCAGTGACTACTCGGGCATCTTTTTCAGCATGTTTCATAAAATTAAATATTTTCAACCCACCCTACTGTACACTCGGACCTCGCTAATTCGACACTCGGTATTTCAAATATCGCGATAATTCGGCTATTTTTCTGCGTGTCGAAATATCAGGCAAATTTCACTAAATCTTCCGAAATTTGCCTGATATTTCGACACGCAGAAAAATAGCCGAATTATGGCGATATCCGAAATACCGAGAGTATTGAGCACGTTTTGTTACCTCGGGGAAGCTCGGGACATTGTGGGTAGCAAACATTTGAGAAGCTGAGCATCTCTGGGGTAATTTATGTAGAAGTCTAAAAGATCTGTTGTAAAGCAAACTTAGGGTTCTGCTAGAACCTTTTTTATAATTCACCCAGAGTTGCTGTCAGTATATATTACTGCAGAAAGTACGAAAAAGAGTATCTTATTACACGAAGTGAAGTGAAGCTAAAGATACTCTTTTTCGTACTTTCTGCAGTAATATATACTGACAGCAACTCTGGGTGAATTATAAAAAAGGTTCTAGCAGAACCCTAAGTTTGCTTTACAACAGATCTTTTAGACTTCTACATAAATTACCCCAGAGATGCTCAGCTTCTCAAATGTTTGCAACCCACAATGTCACGAGCTTCCCCGAGGTAACAAAACGTGCTCAATACTCTCGGTATTTCGGATATCGCGATAATTCGGCTATTTTTCTGCGTGTCGAAATATCAGGCAAATTTCGGAAGATTTGGTGAAATTTGCCTGATATTTCGACACGCAGAAAAATAGCCGAATTATCGCGATATTTGAAATACCGAGTGTCGAATTAGTGAGGTCCGAGTGTACAGTAGACAGTAGGGTGGGTTGAAAATATTTAATTTTATGAAACATGCTGAAAAAGATGCCCGAGTAGTCACTGATTAAGAAATAAGTCATATTTTTTAGAAATATTAATTTCGGTGCTGGCAACTATGAAAAAATAAATTGCGAACAAAGGCCGCAAAAGATCCTTTTTAGTATATATTTCCTTAAATTAATTTTTCACCTCACAAATATGAGGATCTCAACAATAATGTCAATGTCTATCAGAAAACCATTAATAAACATTGTTTTTGCTTATTTTAAAATGTAGGACCCATATGTGTTTGACCTATCATACACAAACATGCACAATAACACCAAAAGGTGGCTGAGCAACTATCTTTCAGGAAGATACTCAGCTGTCACATTTAATGGCATGTCATCCAAAAACAAGCTTTTTTCGAACGGAGTCCCTCAAGGCTCTGTTCTCTCACCAACACTCTTCAACTTATACATGCATGACATTCCAACACCCATAGATAACAAGCTTACCTTATCATCATATGCAGATGACATCACTCTAACATCCACCCATAACAACATCGACACCGCTACAAATAACCTACAAACATACATAAACAGTATACAAGACTGGCTCACACACAATAGACTCAAAGTAGCGCCCACAAAATCAACCATCACCTTGCTTACAAGCAACACAAAAGAACACCAGATAACTCCACAGATTACGCTAAACAACACCAACATTCCACACACTTACAGGACTAAAATACTTGGGGTCACATATAACACATCATTATTTTTTGCAAACCACATTCAGGACATTAAAAACAAATGTGCGTCAAGACTTGACACATTTAGGGTACTAACAGGCACAAACTTTGGACACCAGCAGGAAAAAATATCACTCATATACAAACAATATATTCGCTCAGTTATGGACTATGCTAGCCCATGCTGGGCACCCATTATCTCAAACACACGCATAAACACCTTACAGACAATACAAAACAACGTACTTCGTATCATTACGGGATGTACTCAAACAACACCAATAGAACACCTGCACACAGAAAGAAAAATACTGAAAATTAGGGAACATTTAAACATGAGGGGAACACAATTCATGGCAGCAGCGACAACTAACCCACAACACCCTTGCCACTACATGTACAATCATGCACCAACAACTCGCACCATTAAGGTAACACCAGAGAGACAGTATAACCAAATATTCCATTCCATACCACGCCCCACAGACTCACACAGTACAGAAAACACATACACACACACCTAACCCACAAAGTACTGACACGACTCGGTCAGAATGCGGTCCTCGGTGCGAAGCCGCCACCCATTGACAGGTCAGAGACCAGCCTGAGCAGATCGGATCGAGTTAACTTAGCACGATTCCGATGTGGACATCACCCCAACTTACAGACATATAAACACAGACTAGACAACTCCACAGACGACACTTGCCACCTGTGCCAGGGCATACCACAAACAATTGAACACATTATGACAGACTTTACCGCTCTGGCACAACGTAGAACACAACACAACACAACATCACTAGTGCGCTGAACCTCTGGTCCACTCCGGAGTGGGCGATGGGTTACCTGCGTGCCGCTGGCTTGCTCGATCATGGTGGGCTGATCGGCTAACCAACAACAACAACAACAACAAATTAACATAACACTAATATATAATTATCAAACAGAATCTAGTTTAATTCACTATCCTTAATTTAGAGCATTTCATTATAGTAAAAACGATTAAGCCGAACAGCGATTCCTCAGTACAGAAGAAATACGCGAAGCATGGAATGACTTTTGAGAGGAACGCTTTGTGAAGTGGGTGGAGAAGTGAAGAGTGGAATCATCGGCATAGTAGTGGATAGGCTAGGAAGTGCGACATAATAGATCATTGATATATAAAAGGAAAAGAGTGGGTGACAGGACAGAACACTGAGGAACACCACTGTTAATACCTTCAGGAGAAGAACAGTGGCCATCTACAACCGCAGCTATAGATCGGCCAGAAAGGAAATCAGAGATGAAGGCACAGATAGAAGGATAGAAACTGAAGGAGGGCAGTTTGGAAATTAAAGATTTGTGCCAAACTCTATCAAAAGCTTTTGATATGTCTAGCGCAATAGCAAAAGTTTCACCGAAATCCCGAAAAGAGGATGACCAAGAACCAAAGAGATATTCAAGAAGATCGCCAGTAGAGCGTCCCTTGCGAAACCCATATTGACGATCTGTGGTGCTTTCTTCAAATATGACCTTCGTTTCAATCCCAAAAGATTCTAGGTTAGTTTAGGTTACGTTTCCTTATATAATTTTCAGTGTTCTTGTTTAATATCAATGTATTTTTTGTCAGAAATGCTCTCACGGAGGGAGGCCCTAATTGAAACTCGTCTATATTCAGAGTTGGCAGGCACATAAACATGCCAGACATCCAATTACATAAAACACGCTCACACACTTGCATGCCTTGTTAACATGTCTAAGAATGGGGTAGATAAGTATTTTGTAGAAATACAAAATTTCCTGATGAACAAAAAAAAATAATAATACATGACATGAATTAAGTGAGGTAGAGTTGCGTTTCTGCCGTTACGATTTTTTTCTTTTCTTTCTCTTGAGTGGTTGGATGCACGTGACAGGTGAGGGCATGGTATGGATAATCTGATTTCCGTTTTCAGTTCCTCTTTCATCTTGTAGAAGCATTTCATCACTTTGCCGGCAGTGGCCCTCACGAATGAGAGGGAGAGTGGTCTTACTTTTATTTCTGCGTTATAGCTTTGCGCGTAGATTGGTGTAGACATGAAGAATTTGACCTTTCCCTATCTGTTAATCTTTTTAGGGCTAGTCGGAAGTGGGACATGGGGTCTTTGTTGGCCCGATACTTCGGTAAATAGAGCTGTAAATATTTCGTATAAAATCAAAACCTCGAGGAGGTTTTTGTGGCGATACCAAGTAGCTGAAGTAGGTGATATATGATCGCTTTTGATCAGCATAAATATATTATTATATTAGTTTATACAACGGTGTTATCTAGTGTATGATTTCAGTGCGTGCATAGCGTAATTATAAAGCTAATTTATCTATTCTCCTCATTCCTGTAAAATTTCCTTGGTTACTTTTCCAGGGTCAAGGTATTTTCTTCAACCTTTTCCTTACCCGCTTCTGGCGGGTACATATTATATGATACATATAACTTATATTATACATTACTATATGAACGTAGCCTACTATCCTCTATTTTCAACTGAAATAACTCTTTCACTCCACACCTTAACTGAACATCTTCATTTCTAGCAGGTTCACCACTGCTCTCCCCCTTTTGATAGTGAACTACCATGCCAAACAAGTATCTCACAGCCATACATCAGTGCTGAAAATATTACAGCTTCATGTAAAGCTCTTGCTGCAATTATATTTAAGCCTTTCCTTAAATGTAATTTAAGGAAATATTAATCAATTCTCCGTCTTATCTTTTCAATCTACTGAACTTGATAGAAAAATCACCAAGGCCTATATTAAGAATCTGACCCCTTCCGTAAATGCCCAAAATTTATTAGTTAAACTGTTCACCCAACAGAAACTTTTTGCAAACGAACTATTTTTCTGTCCTTTCCTCTTCTCACTGTTTTTCCTCTGGTCGTTTCTCCCATTGTTTTGATCTGTTATTATGTTCATCTGGGTGAACTTTTTATTTTACATTTTTAACATTGTGTCGTCCATTATGTATACTGTTTTAATTATTTTGTATTATTGTTTTAATTTATATCCTTGTTTTAACCGCGTTTGTTTTTATTTTTTTCACTTAGCCTTTCACTGATGATGACCCTTGTTCTAGGTCAAAAAGTTTGTAATAAATGTTTGAGGTCATCGTCCTGGTCTTCTTGTTCCTCATGAGAACTTGATTCCCTGAAAATGATTCTGTCGTCAACATATACAGAGAGTTGACAAAAGTAAATAGACGTCATGATGATTGTCCTCAAGACCAAAATGGTAAAGCTTATGAATGAAATGGCAGAAAGTGTGTCACCTTTACATAATGCAAAGGAGAAAGCAATTCCATTCTAAATATATATATTCAATAAATAAGTTATTTTTTATTAACTTTCATAACTTTATAACTTTCATATTATGAAATAAAAATGTATGAAAAAACCCGAAGGTTTCTCTATACTTTTGTCAACCCTCTGTATATATATATATATATATATATATACACACACACACACACACACACACACACACACACACACACACACACAACTTAATTTATATAATATTGGAGTGAAAGCGGCAATATTTCAGATTTCCATATTTCCTGTATTAAAAAAGAAAAAGACACTTTCCGGAGGTGGAGAAAATGACTAGTTCGTCACATTAACCTGATTGTAAGTTGGAAGAATGACTCTCTACAGTACATGACGTGGTGTGGGAGAACGGAATATTAATTACAAAAGTTCTTCAGAAATCATTAAAGAAAGCAGCGAGTGTCTCATTCTTGCACAAACCGTTACAGTGAAGACTTAACTGCAGAAAGAGAAAATTTTAAAAACTGAATTTTATTTTATATTATTTGAATTCGTTTACATAATTTTTAATCGTGATTTTAAATTTTAAATTTTATAAAATTTCCCTTAGAAGTAAATTAAAAAAAAATAATAAAAACACACACACACACACACACACACACACACACACACACACACACACACACACACTTATTGGCTTTTAATCCAAAAATAGTGACCATGAAATTTGTTTCTGAGAACTTTTTACCTTATTTTTGTGTGTTGATGCTTTCATTCGATATTTTGGTTGAGTCAACAATTGTTTCTGAACATCTTCCTTCGGAGAACCCCAATTTTGGGGGAATTCTAGCCATGAATGCAATACAGAGAAGACAAAAGAGGGCATCTGCCTTCACGAAAGGAACGTCATTTGCGGTAAGATCTATATTCCATTCCTTCTCTCTAATAGTTTCAGCTTTATTGAATAGTTCACTGATTTTCAGTGATCTTCTTTATGAAATTTATTGTGTATATATATATATATATTAATCATTGAATGGCGAAGGCACTTGTAATTATAACTTAAGTGGAAGTAAAATAAAAATTTTAGCATTGTTTTCACATAGACCATATCAAGGTACGAGCAGCTCGCAGCAGCATTGCCAAAAAAATAGAGGGTCAATGTACATTATAGGATAAAGTCTTGGCATAGAGACAGCAAGTGTTTGTGTCATAACATGATCACTATCTTACTAAACTTAAATTCATCTTAGTTCCCTTCCATCTTTTTATTATCTCTTTGCTTGGCCAATGTTATTCTTTGGTTTATATTAGCGGCCGTAAGCAAGGATTTTCTTCGAGTCACATATCCGAGACACATATTTTTGATTGCATAATACAGAGGGAACCTACAGCTTAGCGTGGAAGCTGAACCACTAAAATCTGATGGTATGAAGTCCGAGATGGATCGAACCGGAACTTTCAGTTTTACAAACCGGCGCCCAAGCCATTGGGCTTCTTAGCCAGTACGCGTCCATTACTATGCAAATAAGGATGAATTGCTCATTGTAACAAACTGAAGACATTTGCGATATCCGCAACCATTCCGCGAGATTGACCTCACATGACGAACAAGGACTCCACGTGCCTATTTTGTAACTATTGAGGGTCATCCTGCTCTGGTTGATAGTTAGTTTCTCGTTTAATGTCTGGCATTTTTTTTTTTTAGTGAACTGCCCCATTTGCAAATGCAACATGTTTTGCCTGTATGATTCTTGCTTTAACTGCAGTCTGAGATTATTCAATCAAGCGGCCATGAGTAAATGGTGATATATCAACGGGGATCGACTCTAATGAGAATATTTAACAATCTACAAACTCTTTCAACGCAGGACATATTCTGTTTATGATTTAAATACTAACCATGTTATTTCAGTCACCATATATATATATTAGTGATGTAGGTCACATCCGCATCCGCATCCGCATCCGCGGAACATCCGCACATTTTCTCGGATCCGCATCCGCGTCCGCATCCGCACTTTGGACTGCGGATGTCGTGCGGATGTGGACCGTTGAGATAAAACGTCATTAATAAGCGGAAATTATCAAATTCTACTATATTAATAGAACTAGTTCATTGTGCGCAAAAGTGATGCAAGCGACAAGACGAGAGGCTGTTCTTGTATGAAGTTACTCTCTTCCAACCTACTTAGATCCACGTTACAAAGCTAAGTTATTTTCACCTAGTACATTAGAACGAGTTAAATCATCACTTGGCAAAGCAGTTGAAGAGCTTCAATCTCTTGAATCTGTCGCTTCGCCACCCACCAAAAGAATAAAAGTTTCAGTGACAGAACCAACACCTTCAACAAGCAAATCTATCACAGAATCTGTCTCTCAGTTTCTTGAGTCAAGCAGCAATGACGAGACCTACGCGATGTCAAAAGATGTAGTAAAAATGATCGAGAGCTATCACCAAGAAAAACGCCTGGCTGCATGTGACAATCCTATTAGTTGGTGGAAAAATACGCAGAATATCTATCCATACTTGAGTAAACTTGCAAGGAAACATTTAGCCTGTCCTCCAACAAACGTACCAAGCGAGAGATTATTTAGCAGTGCTGGATTAATATATGATGAAAAGAGAAACAGACTGGCAGCAGAAAAGGCAGAAAAATTAATGTTCCTTAAGCATAACCTTCCTATAATTAAGTTTGAACATTAAACGATGAACATCTTAGTTTACTTTATTTTAATTACTCATTTATAAATATGCCTAATAAAACTTTAAACTTAATATAAATAGTTATCAAGCTAATTAAAGATCTCTTTCTATAAGGGTGGAGGTTGGGGAAAGAGGTCGGTGGGGTGCATTTGAGTTGGGTTCACGTCCCGCATCCTGGTAACACAATTATGGTTTCTAATTGTGGCTGAAACTCAACAAAATATAACGAATTTATTTGCAGACGAATTCACTAATTGATTTCTATATTAGTTAGATGCTTGATATTATTTTATATGTTCAGAGAAAAGTACAGCAATTATTGTACAATTAATCAATTATACTACATTATAGCTACAGCCCTCTCTATATAATAACTTATTATATACGTTAAACACAACAAATCTCGAATATATCCTAAAAAATAACGAAAATGTAGACATCCGCATCCGCGGATGTTGAAATCAAACATCCTCATCCGCATCCGCATCCGCGGATGTGAAAAAAATGACATCCGCTACATCACTAATATATATATATATATATACACGCACACACTAGTGTACAGGGTGGCGCAAAAGTCAGGAAGCATAGGCACATTTTAATAATTTGTGTTTTAATATGTGTTTTTTTTTTCAGATTTATTGTTGAACCTATGGCACAGAAATTGACAATAGATGAACGGGTGGAGATAGTTTTAATGTGTGCAAAGCGTGGTAACACACACCGATCAGTTGCTACTGTTTTTAATGACAAACACCCTAAGAGGCCGCCAGTT
Organism: Bathynomus jamesi; assembly: GCA_023014485.1. Taxonomy (NCBI): domain Eukaryota; kingdom Metazoa; phylum Arthropoda; class Malacostraca; order Isopoda; family Cirolanidae; genus Bathynomus; species Bathynomus jamesi. The sequence goes on from JAJOZX010000076.1 coordinate 77,917, forward strand.
GTTCAGGCATCAGTTGGAAAACTGTTCACTCGCTTCAAAGAAACGGGAAGTGTTCATGATCGACCGCGTAGTGGCCGGCCAAAAAGTTCAACCGATGCAACAACATCACTAACGGTACTCAATCACCTCGAAAACAGCCCACGTAAGTCCTTAAGAAAGTTATCCCAGGAAACGGGTGTCTCCAGAAGATCCATTCATCGAATTCTTACAACAAATCGTTTCCACCCCTACAAAGTCCAACTCGTTCAGGAACTGCACGGTGACGACACAGACCGTCGTGTAGAGTCCTACCAGTGGTTTCTACAACATCGACAGTTTCAACGAAGGATCATGTTCAGCGACGAAGCGATATTTCACCTCAGCGGTCGTGTCAATAGGCATAATGCACGCAACTGGGCCACTGAGAACTCCCACTGGATGGAGGAAGGACATGTGCAATTCGATCCACGAATTATGGTATGGGCTGCGCTCTGGGGGGATCGGTTAATTGATCCGTACTTTTTCGATGGCAATGTAACAGGTGAAACATATCTGCATATGCTGCAAACATTTCTAATGCCCATACTGGACGATATTCCATTGGCAGAACGGGCGGAGATGTGGTTTCAGCAGGATGGTGCACCACCACATTTCACAACCATCGTCCGGAGCTCTTTAGATGAAACATTTCCAAGCAAGTGGATCGGACGGCGAGGGCCCGTCGAATGGCCACCTAGGTCTCCAGACCTCACGCCTCTTGACTTTTTCTTCTGGGGCCATCTCAAGTCGGTAGTCTATGCTGATCGACCCAGAACCATACGTTCTCTAAAGGATAAATTCACAGCTGAGTGTGCTAAAATCAGTATCAATGTGTTGAGGAATGTTCAAACATCATGTATTCAACGCGTCAGGTGTTTTCAAGTGGAAGGCCACCAATTCGAACATTTATTATAATCTAATAAAATGTGCCTATGGTTCCTGATTTTCGTGCCATCCTGTACAAAAAAAAAATAAATATATATATATATATATATATATATATATATATATATATATATATATATATATATATATAACCTTGGTTAACCTTAGGTTTTGCTTCCGCCCGAATTGTTCATTCTGACGAAGGTCAAGCTTGTCACTCCACCTTAGACCTACAGTTTAACGTGAAATCCGAACCACGCCCCACCAGCAGCTCAGCGTCTTAACCACTAGGTTACCCAGGGTTTTGCTGCGCGTCGCCTGCCGTCACCGGGTCTCGATCCCGAGGCCGATGGACTCGTAGTTAGCGATACTAACCACTACACCACCGAAGCGCATATATATATATATATATGTTACAGTCAATGTCTACGATCAGGCAATTTGTAAATTGACTGAAATTTTAGGCAATGTGTCAAATTGTGATATACACAAAACCTAACCTAACCTAACCTAACCTAACCTTTCTGGCAATGCTGCATATGCATCCCCACCGGTATTCTCCAATATGCTGCCTAAAAATTCATTAGGTTCGGTTAGGTTAGGTTTTGTGTGTATCATCAATTTGACACAATGCCTAAAATTTCAGTCAATTTACAAATTGCCTGATTTTAGAAATTGACTGTAACATATATATATATATATATATATATTATATATATATATGAGGTACCTTCAAAAGTTTGCGGAGTAATCCCATATTTTTGTATGAAATTAAAATAGTAAAATTACAACAAAAACTTCAACATGAACGCGTTCATACATGCAATGGGAGTGCGCATGCGCAGGATTAGGTAATTACCCCACCCTGTGGCTGTACTAGCTTTACTGTTGCGTCATGCTGTCTAGACTAGTTTTCATATTCGTTAGTTAGTGTGGGTTTCTCTCGTCATATTAACTGAATAACATACGAACATCAAATTTTTATTTCTCCTGGGTGAAAGAAACCAGTGGTGTAAACATTATTTAAAAATGTCACACCAAGCATATGGTGATAAATCCCAAAAGCATGGCGAACACTCAGAATCAGTTGTATGTAATGACCTCAGATCGAATCCGAAACCAAATCACTTGATTGGTGAAAAGTGAAAACAAAATTTGGTGTACATTTGATTCCCTGATAAATACTCTACTTCATACCGAATACATTTCAACGTGCGATGAATGGAAATTCGAGTTTTGCCGCTGCTTTTGTGTTATTATTTTGTCTGAGTACGCGCACTGCACTTCGGACAGATAAAATATTTCCTCACAAATTAAAAACAAAAATTAAGCCTCGGTACCTTTCCTTTGTGTAGGACTCCTTTTCATCGTTCTTTTTTTTAACTTACTGTTACTTTTTTAGTTTTTCCCTCCACTGACCATTAACCTTCCCCTTTTTCAACCTACGAATTTAATTTTTCTGTTCTTACAGATTAAGGGGGCGTTAAGCTTTCCTATAAAGACAGTGACGAAATTAAGTGCTTCTGTAAATCTCGCTCACACGATAAAGCTTCCTTGGAAGAAGTTGTACCCCGAAAAGGGTGAAAAAGGACGGATTGATTTATTTCCCGGTGAGTTCGTGGACCAGGAATTGCTGTCCTATTTGTTGTCCATGTCTAAAGGAGCAGTCCAAAGAATGGGGGAAGCGTTCGCTCACTCCCAAAAACATTCCGATTTGCAACAACTGGCGGAGGCTTTACTTAAAAATGAGAACTTACTACAGTCAAACTGGACGAACCATGTTTCATCCATAGGGAAATCGTCGCTGCTAAATCTAATGAAAGAGCTTCAAAATGAGATGATGTTTCAAGACACTTTGAAGCGAGATCGTCTCAGATCGAGAGAAGACAGGATTTACTTCTACAAAGACTTTGAGTGTCTTCTAGAAAAGTTTGTTCATTTTATTTTATTTTTGGTGTGATTTTGCATAATTCATAAGATGTACCTGAATATAAATTATCATTTTTAGCTTTAAATGCGATTTGTACTTGTCAAAAGCTCAACTTTCACATAATGAGACCCGACACATATTTGTTAAGGATTTATAATCCCTTTATCGTTGAGGCGTTGAGATATCTTCCTTCAGTGAATGAAGGCGTGTTGAGACGTAAATTTAAGATAAGAAATTTATTGACATGATTTAAATGCAGAAAAACGAGTAAACGAGTTGTTTTTCTTGCTGCAGGATGGGACTGCCGGCGCGACCTTGCCTCTTGAGAACCATTTGCGAAATAGGTGAACATCCCTTCAAAGATTCGCTCTTCGGAGAACTTCTCAACATTTTGATGATGTAAGCAATCACGATCTTTTTATTTAGAGGCCTTTTTCACACTGACGTACAGTAGGATGTAAAATTTTAAACATTTTCTATAACTAAATCTACAGATGCTATTTCAGTATTTGTAGGGAACAAAATCAACAACACTTATTCATAAAACCTCCGAGTACAGAAGTTATTGGTTCTTTTGTATGTAGACGAGGTACTTTTGCTCCTTTGGAACCTAGTTAATCTCTAGCATGCAGAGATTCTGCGCGTTGAAGGGAAACTTGAATGTGAACACGGAATTATAAACGAAGGATGCGAATCACCATGGCAAGCAAACATATTTTGTTTTCCAAGATTTAAATTTTTCATCCACGTGAAATATTCTTAGTTAAAAGAACCAAACACATGGCTAACTTTTTGGCAACCAATCCAAATCGTTAATTCCACCTTGGGATGATTGTATTCACCACGATTATTATTTTGGTACAAACCTAAGTGGTTAGTGCAACCATGGCATGGTTGGCAACATTTTGCAAAGGTTGTAATTTGTTTTGTGTTGATAAATCGAGACGCATAAAATATTATAAATTTGACATTTAACTCTTCAATGACGGAATGTTTTGTAAAGTTAAATTTTGAATGAGTGTATTTGAAACGTTACCAATTTGTACCGGTCGTCCATAAACGGTTAATTTGTCTCACAAAACAGAAGAGCAAAATGAACCGTGAATTTTGTGCCGCTGACCCCAGTTCCTCTGTACATGTTTTATGGATTCATAAGTCAGTTGATTGGTTGGTTTGCGGGCAAAGCCTGGGCTCCCATCTCTGCTTTTAAGGGTTTATACTTTATAGGGCAGTGGCTATAGGTTGAAAAGTATAACGCGGTAATGAAGAGCCATTTGGTTGACTGCGTGAATCATTTATCATTCTTCAACAACGAAGGGTCATTGAGATGAAACAGAAAGTGTAATAAAAATGTAATCAGTTTCATAACTCTGCATAATAATGTATATGATAGAATGGTACTTTATTGCATAGGTTTCAGAGTTAAAGCTTGTTATGGTACTATTGACTTTTAACTCAGTTTTAAAGATTCTTCACAAAATATTGGTTACAAAGAAAGCAAAAGGCTGTAGTTGGGTAAAATGGATTCTTGAGTTGACTGAAGTTTTTTTTTTTAAAGAATAGCTTTGAACTTAGATAAAAGTTTTAAGATCATAATTTATAATAAAAGAGATTATATCGCATTCCACTAGAAACGGCTTTTAGTCTTTATACAATAATCAGCTGTACGTTTATATGCAGATCATTTGAGTATGATTTCATACTAACCCCACATTTATTTTTTTATAGGGCATCTTTGGGTGGACGACCAGAATACCCTGAAGAGGGCAACGATTACAACAATTTCGTAGACGCAGAACTGTACGGTCGAAACGTTGGACAATGCGGCGAGAAATTCAAGGGTTGTTCCAACTCTGTTTTCTCCTTTCTGTTCGACCTGTTGGAAGATTTATTTTCTTAATGAAGGCCGAATTATTCCGTCAGTGTTTAGAAATTTTCTTCGCCGACCATGCCCGATTGGGGTGGGCACTATTTTTGTAACCGATACTCTAATTAATACCTCTTCAGGACTATCGCCTGTATATAGTTTTCATGAATTAAGTAAATAACAACGAAATATTTTATGTTACTCTTTTGGAGTAAATTAGTGAAAATTTTGTGAACTTAATGAAAAGTGCATTTGTAATTAATAATTAATTGGAAGGTGACTTGGTGATGTAAGTACATTTTCCAAAAATTTTCTTCCTTGATTTTGAATGTTAATGACGTGCATAAGAATTAACATTGCGAGTTAGCAAATATAAATTATTCTTATTTAAACTTTCGAATTAATGAATTTGTCTTCCTCGAGTCAAAGAATTAATTTTTATGAACGTCATTAATTCTCAAAGTCACGAATCACAATTTCCTTACTTTTATCACGTTCCCTCGTCATCCTTCAATTAACTTAATTTCAGTGTATATGGTTATATTTTGTTATATATTGTAAAATATATTTTTATAATTTTTCCTCCTTAAATAAGATTAGTTAGTTTTAAATGACAAATTATAAATCTCTCCTTTACCTTTCGTATATAATATATCGATTTGTACCTATAAAGTTAGTAGATATTTAATTAAGGAATACAAAATACAAAGGACACCAAACAGCAACAGACCGGCTGGTCCCTACGAGATTAAAAGATGTAAGAAAATTTAAAACGAGTGAAAGTTTTAAAGCAAAACAAAGGAGAGAGGTTGAAAGGAAGGAAAGAAATTTCAAGATAAAGTCAAAATTTTAAAGTAAACAGGAGAGAATCCAAGTGAAAATTTTACAATACTTCTACGCAAATGCTTCTAACTTGGGATTTTAAGGCAAGATAAGCGTCTAGCCTCTTTTTAAAGGTTTCAACCAAATTACCTTGAACCACGCTGGCTGGCAATCCATATCACAAATTAACTATACGATTGAAGAAAAAATGTTTAGCTTTATTAGAATTAAAATGTTTACCCACTAAATTGAGACTATTACCTAAACACGGAGGAGAAAAATTTATGCATTATAATTTATTTACTTATCTATATTTCATTGTGTATATATAGACATATAAGATATAAGCCAAAAGGCATAATACGAATGTTTAGAGAGTAAATCTTAGATGATAAAAACTTTTATCATTTGTAGAAAATATTTTTCTGATTATTTCCTTCAGCGATGACAAAAGTAGGTAGCCAAAGAAATTTTCGTTTAGCCACCTACAGCTCGACAGTGTAGGTAGCTCAGTGGGTAACCATTTCCCTGTAAGAAAAGTGATATTCCAGATACTGCTGGTAATAATATTCCAGGAATTAGCGAAATGGACTGCATTAATTGGCCTGAGCGTTGTACCAGTTTCTGGTCCTCCTGCCTCTTACTCGTATTACCTCCAACTCATTTTCCTTTTCGCAAACGTGTAGAAGTATTTTGGGTTATTTTTTATGTTTTCTGCTACCTTTTTTCCTCTTCGTTTGTCTTATGTATGAATGTTTGCTTTAGGTCTATTTCTATTTCGCCAAGTTTCATCTCTAGTTTGAGTCTCTTTGCATCAGTTCTGCATCTGTGGAGATGTTTGACGGTTTGTCTTCGTTGCCTGAATAGTGTCCTGATTTTCCTCTCGAGCTTGCAACGTTTTCTTTCCTGTCTCTCTGGAATATGTTTCAGTATTATAGATTTGGTTTCAGTCTCTATTATACATAGTATCTCTTGTGGAGTCTTCTCGTGAAGTAGCAATTCCCAATTTACCTCCTTTAAATCTTTATTTACGTTTTCCCAATTTACTTTCTTTGAATTTATGTTTAACCCTTCAAATATTCCATCTGCCTCTCTTGGATGCGTTTTCGGATCTGTGGGTGCTAACTTCAATTGTATATCGATGAGGTTATGGTCAGAGAACTTTGTGTGCGTTACTTTTTTATTTATTATTATCTCGTTGTTATTTGTCCAGATTAAATCCAAAACGTTCTCCTTTCTCATGGCTTCACAGATTTCCTGGGTAAGGGCGTAATGTTCCATAATATCTAATAGCATTGTTGCTTGGGTTCTATTATCTTTAGTAATGTTGCCATGAAACTTCTCGACATATATAACTTCGTCATTTTTCTTCCATGATATGAATGGGAAATTAAAATCTCCGAAAATTAAAATATTTGTTGCTGGAGTTTCAAATAATTTTAATATGTTTTGTATTTCATTTGTAGCAAATTGGAATTCACTTTTTGTGGTGTTTGGTGGTCTGTAGATGTTCATAATGGTTAGGTTCAGTTCTTTTACTTCTAATATAATAACTTCAACTATGCTGTTTGATTTGTTTACCTTCATTTCACAGGTGTATGTGTTTTTCACGTAGATACAACACCCTCCCCCTCGTCTAGCCACTCTATCTGCTCTGTGTATGTTGTAATCCAGCAATGCTAATTCAGTTTCCGTTAGGCATATAACATCTATGCTGGATTCGGTAGCTAAATTCTGTAAGTTTTGTAATTTGCAGCCTGCATGGTCCGTGTAGAGGCCTTGAATAGTTGTGTATGAAACATTTATTGGATTTCTAATTTCGTGTTCAGTTTTCCTATATAGTGGTCGTTTCCAGGTCGATGTCGGTTCTTGTTTGGTGTTATTGGTTTGGCCGCTGCATTTGGGAGAATTGGGGTTGCGACACTTGATACCACTGTGGTTGTATTATCAGTGGTTGTATTATCGGTGGGTGGTGCTGGATTGAGGGGTGATGTATGTAATGGTGTGGGGAATATACCTGCGGAGTCCTGTCCTCTCTTGTTAGCAGGGCAAGCTTTGCTTTTATAGTTCTCATTTCCTCTAAAAAAATTGTTTTCTTGCTCCCGTTGTTACTTCTAATATGGATACGGTCTGTTCTTTCCCGTTGTCTTCTTTGGGTACCCTTTATGTGAAAATATGGTCGCTCTATATTTAGGCATTTTCTCTCTGTCAGTGACTGTCTGCACATAGGAGGGTAGAAAAAGTGGCAGTTTTGTCCGTATCTGCATCTTCCATTCCTCATCATATCGAAGCATTTTTTGGGGTGACTGTACCTGCAGTTTGCACCATATATGCACGACCCTGGTTTATAGTATTTACATATGGCCCGTAGTTTAATCTCCTTACGAGCCCTATGTGATTCAATTGCTTTTCTTCTGTTTCGCCACCATTTCTTCCCTACTCAGTGGTTTCTCTGTCTTCGACGAGTTTTCATTAGTGTTCTTGGTACTTTCCTCTTTCTCCTTTGTATTTCTGGTATCCCTCTCTTTCTCTTTTGTGTTCCTGTTGTCTCTCTCTTTGGCAGGGGATATTTCATTCTCTGAGGCTACTTTTGCATCTCACTATATCGTAGCATGCTTTCCTGTATTGTGTTGTCCTGAGCTTCGTGTTCCTGCTGAAGCGTGCTGTCCTGTATTGCTTTTTCCTGTTCCTCGTGTTTGTTTATGTCAGCGTTTCCCATTCTTTCCTTGTCATCTATCGGTAAACATGTATTGCCCATATTCATTGCTCTTTGTACCATATTCTTATTTTTTTCCATACATGTGATGCACAGGAAGCCGTAAATACCTATGATTTTGTTATTTATTCTATTTATCATTTTCTTGTCTTTTCTATTTAAGTTCATGCACGCGTAGTGTTTAAAGGTATTGCACAGAATGCATTTTACAGCCCGTGGCTGGTCCGCTTCATTTTTGCAATCGTAAAGGTGTTGCGCAGCGCATTCCATTGAACACAATCCACCTCTGTTCAGCTTTCTAAATTTACCGCAGTTTACACACTTCTTACACACTTAATTTTCTACATACTGATCAGTGAGGAGGACCAGAAATTATTAGCACATCGATCAGGCCAGACTAATGCGGTTCATTGCACTAAGTTCTGGATTATTATTAACTAACACTATCGGGAGTCGAGCCCCCCCCCCCCTCTCCGACTTCAATGTCTTTATTCGTTTAAAGGGAAACTGTATTACTCACTGAGCTACGGGCTCTGGATAATTTTCTATATTCATAAATATTATAATCAACAGTATCGTTTTTGCTCAAGGTTCGTTAGTTTTCATTATGAAAATTTTTAGCTTTTGATAACGACTTAGTTTGGTGTATGATTCTTCTGTAATTTAAGAAAACGAAGGAATGAATTCTGTCTCCATTTCAGCGAAAGTCTTCACTAAATACGAGTATATATGTACAAATATTGGATCACCTGAAGATCAGGGCCCCCAGCCTTCTTTAGTTAGCTTTATAAGGCTAACTAACGAAAATATCACGACCTAACCTAACCAAACGTCAAGGGCGTAAAGTTGACCTAACGATTGGTTAGGTTAGGTCGTGATATTTTCGTTAGTTAGCCTTATAAGGCTAACTAAAGAAGGCTGGGGGGCCCTGATATTCAGGTGATCCCAAATATTTAATTGATTTTTTATTATACCTCTATTATACCTTTATTATACCTCTATTATTACCTCAATAAATATTAATGCTATCAGACAAAATTTAGGTTACAATATTTTAGTTAATTTGATTCCCTCGTGGAGAGGTGATTTTTGTTTATGTAAATGTCAGGTGATATTTAATATACGAAGTAACGATTCTTTCGTTTTTCAACCATGATGGTTCATTCAGAAGGAGAGTAAAGCTCAGAAGAATGAAATAACGCAACGGTTAATCGTTATTCTCAATCTTTCATCTACTCAACCGTTCAACTCTGGAACAACCTTCCTCAATCCATCTTCCCTCCGTTCGTGAACTCCAATCTTTCAAACACAGAATGTCCAAGCATCTCGAAAACTCTAGACCGTGAATTCGGGCTTTCTCCTTCTTTTATGGTGGGGGCTGGGTTTTGCGGGCGTTCGCCCTTGGCCCCTGCTTCCTGTTGTAAAAAAACTTACTATGGGCAATGCCAATCTTGCCGAGATTTTTTTTTTGTCGACATGGTCACGATAATGAAAAACTTGTCCACAAAAGCACCAGGGGAAAAAACTAGCCTAGTGGGCAAACTTTTCACTGTCGGGACAAACTTCTTCAAAATGATACTCAGAAAGTATAATTATTCCTTAGTGAAGATTAAAAGACATTAGAATGAAAGCCTAAATCATATTTAAAAATGCTGATAATAATTTAATCAGTAAGGAAGACCAGAAACTGGCACAGCGCTCAAACTAGCTAATGCGGCCTATTATACTAACTCCAATGTGATTATTACCAGCACTCTCGGGAGTCTAAACCCCGACCTCAATGCCTCCATTTTATTAATAGGGAAACGGTATTACCCACTGAGGTACGGACGCTGACTAAAACTGATGATAGTGAAGCAGCCACATTGGAGATATTCTGGTTTCTTAATACTGCTTTTCAACAGAGATCGGTAGTGTCTATGATACTACATAGATTGCTAATGATGTAGTATTGCTGATAAAAATGTACTGTATATCAAATACTAAAATGTATCGGGTGAAGTGTATTGTCGATACAGTTTACGTAGTGTCGCGTGTTAAAAACTTCTCTAATGATCCAAGATATATGGAATGAAAATATATGGAATAAAAAAATTCCAAAATTTTACATTTTAAATTAAGTAAACATTACAACAAAATCAACCTTTTCCCTTTTTGACCAAAATGAACGGAAGAAGGTTTAGAAATAATAATCGATAAACCTGTTTGTCAAGTTTACATATCACGAGTGTAAAAATACACGACTATCAAACCATTAACCCTTAATCCCTACCCATTATAAAATAGTAGTATGGGGGCAAAATGAGAGAGTGCAATGCAATTGCAAATGTTGCATAAATTATGGAACAAAGGGGTCGGGGGAATGTTGTAAGATGTTACACAACAAAGGGGTAGGGGGGAATGTCGCAAGAGCAACAAGGGTTATGCAACTTGGAGGCGGAGTTATCTCCCAAGAGAAAGAGAGGAGAAGAAGAGAGAGGAAGAGAGATGTTCACCTGGCAGGAGCCAAGTGCATATTAAGAGTTAAGCCGAGCGGCCGTTGTCTAATATCTTCCTAATCAGCCAGCTAACTTAATCAGCCAGTTGGTTTATCTGGCTGAGTTGCCAGATTGCGTTTATTTATTTAATTAAAGCATATACTCTGGCTTAATCCGCCAGTTGGCTTAGAAGGCTTCTTAGAAGGCAAATATGGCCTCTATATATTAATAACCTTCGACCGAATTAAAAGCGCACACAAACGCACATACACTCACCGACCGTACGACCATAAAGCCCTTATCATCACACACACACACACACATATAAACTGACTGATGCAAAGCAAAGCCCCAATAGTAAAATATATATGAGCACAACCACCACACAAAAAAAGCATCACATCACCAACAATCGTCTAAGTATAAACTTTTAGGAGCTCATCCCATCAACAGCACATGGTGAGATGAGGCTACGACTTTTAGGAGCTCATCCCATCAACACCACGTAACCGATATGAGGGCTACAACCAAGCGTCCAAACTTAGACAATTGGTGGTAAAACAGTATTACACAACCACCATCAACAACCCACCAACCACCTCCACAGCGTCACCAACACCACTTTACATACCAACTCCTGGTAAAACGACAAGGTCTCTAAATACGACCCAAGAGATAGAGCTATTAAACATAAACAAACACGTTTACGGGACCAAATTAAAAAAAAAGTCAACGCCAATAGTTTTTCCATTGAGCTTCTCGTGGTGAATCGAAGCCAATTTGACATTTGGTGGGCGATCTTTCAAACAAAAAATCGAATAAGATAAACTAAGTTTGATACAAAAACAAATTTTCATCATAATACTCAATTTTATCCTTAATCTATAACATGAAAAGCATTGATATGGTTTTTAAAACAAAACAAAAATTAAATTAGGGGTAACTTATTAATTTTACCTCTTTTAGCCAATTATTGTGCTTCAATATAAATTTATCTTCAAGACACAATTTTTATCCTTAAACTGTAACATAAAAAGCATTAATATGATTTTTAAAACAAAATAGAAACTAAATTAGGCGGTAACTTATTAATTTTTCCTCTTTTATCCAATTATTGTGTTTCATTATAAATTTATCTTTAAGACACCAATATATCTCTCAAGCATGTGTGATTTGTGACGGAATACATCTTCGAATGTCACTAATACCCCACTATATAATGGTGTAGACCTTCACGGTAGCAGGTATTAAAGCATCTCTCTCTAATTTATTTTCATTTTTACCTGACTCTAAAACGCTAAACATGTATAATGATGAAGACATTTTCAATTTGCAAAATAATAATAATTTCCAAGCATAAGCTCTCTGTCCCTAATTTTTCAAAACTATATTCCAGTTTAGGACGGTTCAATCTCGCTCTCTTTTTCTCTCCCCCCTTTCTGGAAGAAACCTGTGCAATCGGGCATTCATTCTTTGATTAGAGCGCCCACAGATTTTCAGTCGTTATCTATGAATATTTAAAATCAATCTCACACTTTCGCCTTCATCATTTGCACGCATAATTTTCAAAAGGTGAAGAGGACGGGGTTAAACCAGTACCTTTAGTTTGATTGGGAGTAAAACTATATTCCAACAATGATAAATTTATCTGATTGATAAATCACATTAAAAATAATGCATCATAGCCGAAGTGAGTAGGCGCTCACTGATACGCATAAGCTGAGAATATACGCTATTCACTGCTAATTACGAATCAAAGAATATCAGCTAGCATTCTTTTCTGTAAAAATTAACAGTTCATTAGCTTTGAAATGGCGGGAATATCAAATTTGATTGTCAAACGCGGATGTTTTTACCCTACCCTTCTAGCAATATATCTATCTAACCGTCTCTATCTATCTATATATTGGTCATGTGCGGTGGAGCGCGCAAGAGAACAACACACTCCTCCAACAAGCCGATCCTGGAGCAGGGACTATCAAATTGACCTTCGTGTGAAGAGAGAACGACGCACGGAAGCGCGGCGTATCTCAGGGATACTTAAATCCAATTGAGTTGAAATAAATGAACACGTATCAACTCGTGCTACATCGTACACTTTAACCCTCTGGGTCCATAAAGTTTACACGTATTTTACAATCAGCGAGACACCCAGTTAATTTTTCAAATTTTTTTTCCAGTTTCAGATAAATTATTTTCAGAGTAGTTAACCATACAAAACATATTTATAACAATCAATCTCGGGATTCCGTTAGTTTTAAGCGAACCGCTCTCGTCTATATCCGCCCACCAATTTAGGTATCCGATGATGGTAATTCCATTCATATATATATATATATATATATACTGTCACAGTAAGGAGATAAAAATGGAAATTTTATGTGAAAAGACACCTGATGAGATGATGTACCAAGATGTGCGCACAAGTGTCCATAGACCATGCATCATTACACACAATCATTGACTCACTTTTCATTTTTCTTTATTTTCCCCCAATAACATATCACGATTAAGATTTTATGAAGCATTATTTACTTTAAACAATATCTTACAGAATTTCATCCACTAGTTCAATTATTAGCTATGAATGATTAAAATCAGCCTCACACTTTCGCGCACACACACACACACATATCTATATATATATATATATATATATATATATATATATATATATCACAACTGTCAAGCTTTTCATCCCACCCTAGACCTACAGTTTAGCCGATATAAACGGAAGATATGTTCTGTCTTACAAATCTAAAAATAAATTCTTATCTATTCATATTTTCAATTTAAATAAACATCGACAACACACACACACACACACACACACACACACACAGCCATACAGAATTATGAAATGCATCGATATATATATATATATAAAAGATCTACTAAGTCCTTTTTCATCGTATATAGATTACCGAATACGTTCATTTTCACCGGTTCAATCTCTATTGTTTAAGGTTCAACATTGAGTGTCAAACGCGAATATTTTTACCCCATCCATCTAACGGTCTATCTCTCTATCTGACTGTCTATCCATCTATCTATCTATCTATCTACCTATCCATTTATCTATCTATCTATATATATAGGTATTGGCTATACGCGGTGGAGAGAGCAAGAGAGCAACTCGCCCCTCCACCAAGCGGTCATGTGTGGCGGAGAGCGTAAGAGATCAGCTCGCTCCTCCACCAAGCCAGGTCTAGAGACGGGGTCACCAGCTTCACCTCCGTGTGAAGAGAAGCCGAGCAAAGGAGTGACACTAGCAAATGGCCAGAAGACAACAATAGGGCATTTAACACCGAGAAATTTCAACTCTTGAGATACGGTAGATATGACGAAATTAAACAGACTACATATTGGGCCACATAAGCCCGGTGTACATGACTATGTGCGGTGCAGAGTGCAAGAGAGCAACTCGCTCCTCCAGCAAGCCAGGCCTAGAGACGGGGTCATCGGCTTGACTTCGTGTGAAGAGAGGCCGAGCAGAGGGGGAACACTAACAAATGGTCAGAAGACAGCATTAAGGCATTTAACACCGAGAAATTTCAACGCTTGAGATATGGTAGAAATGAAGAAATTAGAGTACATATTAGGCCAGATGAGCCGGTGTACATAACTATGTGCGGTGGAGAGCGCGAGAGAGCAACTTGCTGCTCCACCAAGCGGTCATGTGTGGCGAGGAGCGCAAGAGAGCAACTCGCTCCTCCAGCAAGCCAGGCCTACAGACGGGGTCATCAGCTTGACCTCGTGTGAAGAGAGGCCGAGCAGAGGGGGAACACTAACAAATGGTCAGAAGACAGCATTAAGGCATTTAACACCGAGAAATTTCAACTCTTGAGATATGGTAGAAATGAAGAAATTAGACTGCATATTAGGCCACATGAGACGGGTGTACAATTTAGGGCGGAGCGTTTTTACACTTTTTTCGATTTTCGTTTTGTAATAGCGCGGAAAAGTGGCTCTTCCACGTCAAAAGTGAGTGTGTAAAATCTCAGAGATCTGCAATAATATCTTCTGCCTCTGCACGCGCGTTGAAAATCCAAAAAATGCGCCAAAATACACATTTTTTCCATATTTTCTTATAGTTTTAATTTTCATCCTACCTTCTTGTAATAGCGAAAAAAAGCATCCTAAAGGTTTGTTTTAGACTAGTTTTAAATATTTTTGTCCTGCGATAATTTCTTCTGCCTCCGCAAACGTTTCAAAACACGGGAAAATTTACATAAATAGCGTATTTTATAATGACGCTATTATGGTCAACTTCGGCCCTACACCACAGTTTATTCGTTAATTATGTATTAAGTAATGCAATTAACAATTCATTATATCATATTTTAGTAATTTAAGAAGTTTATATATTTGAGCAATTAAATAATTTAGGTCCACCAATGCAGTTTACTTTGCATATGCTTGGTTTATTTTGATGACTTATTATGTAATATGCATGCAGCTCCTCGCTTATTTCGTCAATATTGAATGTACTATATTGACAAAATAACTCAGAACTCACCACGTGAAGGTGGCTGCATTTCGAGTTCCTCCCTGCCCGACCCAACCACCCTACCATTATCGGACTTAGGCTAGTTACACACTGTAGTCACTTTTTGTTTCTATTCTTGGCATTTTCTTTCTGGATTCTAATCTTGCTCTGATAAATCCATCCTTGCCTCTGAACCGCATACTGCAGCTGAAGCCTCTGTTACCAGCTTTATTTGCCGTTCAACCGCTTGGGTGTGGCAAGGAAAGCGTGAGATGAAATCAGGTACATCTCCTGATGAGATATAGTTCAGGATGTCGGAGAGTGATAGAACTTTTGTCAGAGGAGGCTCTGACAGCTCACAAGTTTGCCAGTTAATCATGTTGTAGTACTCACTGCACTGAAAGTTCAACGTGGAAAATTTAAACACTCTCACTGCGGCTGACTCAGAATCTCTTGCTTTAAGGATTCTCCTCCATCCTAGTTCTCTGATATGTTTTGCTTCATCGTGAATCATACTAAGGAGAACATTCTCAGGATGAGAAAAATATGAATTTCTCTGAATAACACGATCAAATATTTCTATACAGCGGGCACTCAACGACCTCGAGCGTTGTATCATTTGATAAAGTTGTTTGGTTCCCTGTGTTGCTGAAGAATTTATCTTGATTTGAAACCACATTGGAATATAAACTTTCATAATATAATCCACGATACATTAAGATTGTCTGAAGGTTCTTCAGTTGAAACGTAGAGACGAAGTATGCGGTTAGCAGTTGTCACCCATCTGGAGTGTGCCATTTTGCCTGGTTTCCTTTGAGCTAGAGAGGGAGTATATTCACCTTTTGACACAACATCATAGATTTCTGTCAAATATTTCTGATCTGTGCTCAGATCATCTCTGTCAACTACAATTTCTTCCGCTTCAACTGCTTCAAACTCAACAACAGGTCTCTTTTCACAATCAATTAACTCTTTTCCTATAGGCCCCGTAAAACTATGAGGACCTGTTGTTTTACCATCAATGTCAGTCACTATGTGCCGCAAGGGAAGTTCATTAGTGTGAGGCAAGCAAATCACCCACTGGAGTGCTCTCTGAAAGTGCTCTTCAATACTTCTTATCACTCCTCCTTTTGGTCCTGTATTAACTGCTGTCGCGTCACATCCAATGGCTTTAACTTCTGAAGTATCAATCTCATTTGAGCGAAAAAATCCAAAATTGCAGAAGATATACTCTGTGCTGAGCCAGAAGCGGGAGTTACATACTCAATATAATGCGAGTTTGGTTCTTGAAGCAAAGTGACATGTTCTTCTGTTATATTTTTTTGATAACCTTTACTGCCAACTTTTTCTTGCACTGCAGTTCTGTCCTTTCTTCCATCGAAATACTGTAGATACTCTACATAGTTTCTTCTTCGTAATCTCTCTTTTGAATGATAGATCTCACTCTTTTTCTAGCTCTCCTTACTTTGCATCTGTCTATTACTGAACTTAAATCTTTTTCGTTTATAATTCCCACGTCTTCAAGAACAGCCGAAGCAATTATAGCAGCAGACCTGTCTGACACACCAGTTCTGTCACAAGCTATAGCCAATGACGAGATTGTTCCATGATGAGATTGTTCCATCGATTTGATTCTCTGTGTCGGTTCATAATCAGAATCCGTTCCTTCTGTTTCACTTGATGTTGATGACAATGTTTCAGTTGCTTGTCCTTTACTGGTAGATGGTTTTGGCTCATACTGTTTCATTCTCTGTTGTCTTCTAGCAATAGTTGCTAGATCTTTACGAGTTTGTGAAACATCAAGAGAGCCTATTGTCAATTTTCTTGTTGTTCTCTGATCTTTAAGGAAGTCTTGTTCAATTGCTGGAACCTTGAGATGATTTTCACATGAACACTTATCAAAATTTTCACATTTGCAAGCACTGATGTCAAATAATTTGTTTTCTGCCTCATTTTTAAATGTTTGTAATTTAATTTTGAATGAGTGACTATCTGTTTCCTTTTTAGTGACTTTAGAAGGTTTTGACATTTTTCATGGTAATTTTTAATCATTTGAGCGACACGGTTATGAGAAACAGTAGGAATAGAGGCTGTTTTCCACAAATCTTCGAGAGTTTTTGAGAGAACACCCGAAATTTCTGCAACTGTAGGCTCTTTCTTCGATGTCTTCAGATTCAACCTTATTTGATGAAAATATTTCATGACGTCCTTATAGGTTGGAAGGCACCTCTTGTCTAGATCAGCTGGAGCCCCAAATATAGAGCAACTTGAAGTTCTTGTTGCTTGGGCTGGTACTGACATTGTGAAAAAAACAGTAATCTCTACTATAATATAAAAGAGAGCTGTCCGTCACACTTTCAGCGTGCGTGCGTGCGTGCGTGCGTGTGTGCGTGCGTGCGTTTGTGTGTTTCAGCGTGTGTGCGTGCGTGTGTGCGTGCGTGCGTGTGTGTGTGTGTGTGTTTCAGCGTGTGTGCGTGCGTGCGTGTGAGTGTGTGTGTCTGTTCCAGCCATAGCTCCAAAATGAAAGCAGTTACAAACATAAAACTTCACACACATATTGATTAGGTCCCGAGGTTGTGCATCTGGGTGTTGAATGCCCGGTTAGGTCAACTGTACGCCCTTGACGATTGGTTAGGTTAAGTTAGGTTAGGTTAAGTTAGGTTAAGCTTTAACGAAAATATCACGACTCAACCTAACCAATCTAACCAACTAACCTAACCTAACCTAACCTAACCAACCCAACCTAACCAACCTAACCTAACCTAACCTAACCATTCAATTAACCTAGCTAATAACAGCTAATAACAGCCTTCGAACTACAAAAAATATTCCGGCCCTCTACTTGGATATGTTTTACTACCCGCACGTAGGGCGGGTCTTTAGCTAACCGTCAGCGAAGCAACGGGTATTGTACTAGTTAATATAAAAATTAAGAAATTACTCCTAAAACGTAAAATATTCTTGCATTCTGCAGAAGTTTTGTATATTACACCAACGTATTATTATGCACTAAAATATGCAGTATATGTCCACATATGCGTGTTGTCGTGTTCCAAAGATGTATTAACAGCAAGAGCAACACAATCCACATCTTACCCGAAACGTAGCTAGCACAACACTGCGGGGAAGTGAGAGCAAGAAGGCCTGGTAGAGTGTTGTGAGTCATGACACATCAGTCATCACTCACTGACTCATTGCCGTATATGGCAATGACGAGCAACACACCATACCAGGCTGTGGGGAAGCTTCTAGAACGATGTGGGAGTACTACATGACGTACAAAGTGAATTTATTAGGGTATAGGCTGAATATGCAAAATACTGATTTATGCGGATTTTTCCGTATTTTGGGACGTTTGCGGTGGCAGAAGATATTATCGCAGGACAAAAATATTTAAAACTAGTCTAAAATAAACCTTTATGATGCTTTTCCTCGCTATTAAAAGAAGGTAGGAGGAAAATTAAAACTACAAGAAAGTATTGAAAAAATGCGTATTTTGGTGCATTTTTTGGATTTTCAACGCGCGTGCGGAGGCAGAAGATATTATTGCAGATCTCTGAGATTTTACACACTCACTTTTGACGTGGAAGAGCCACTTTTCCACCCTATTACAAAACGAAAATCGAAAAAAGTGTAAAAACGCTCCACCCTAGACTGTACATGGCTGTGTGGTGGAGAGCGCAAGAGAGCGGCTCACTCCTTCACCAAGCCAATCCTAGAGGCAACGACCACTAGCTCGACCTACGTGTGAAGAGAGAACGACACGCGGAAACGCATCGTGGTGCACACACACACACATTTTATTCATGCAGTTAACCGTGATTCACTGTCGTCAGTTGAGTTAACATGACTTACTAATTGTTACCATCATGCACTTATCCGTGATCATGAAATGGAGTTAACCGCGACTTGGAGGTGTTTACATTCGCGGCTCCCTCCCGCCTTACCGCCACAATGCGCGTCAGTCAGTGTCTCACAGCGCGGCCAAAAACAATATTACGAACGAAATTATCAAAGACGCAGAGAGAAAAATCGGCGAGGGGTACCAAACCTCAAACTAAACCCAATAACCAACCAAACAACGCTGGACAGTATGAAAGGCAGAATCTGTAGTGTTCCCAAACTAAAGACCTGACAAGAGAACCTCCCCAACACAGAAGGAAAATAGCTTGGTTGTCAGGGGGTGAAGACTTTTAACAGCCTCCTAAAGACCTCAGAAACGTTACAGGAAACAAAGTTGAAGTCTTCAAGAGAAGACTAGATGCCTGGCACAGAACTGTACCAAATGAACCGGTGTACCTGGTTACGTGCGGCGGAGAGAGCATCTCGCTCCTCCAACAAGCCAGGTCTAGAGACGTGGCCAACAGCTTGACCTCTGTGTGAAGAGAGGCCGAGCAGAGGGGACACTAAAAAATGGTCAGAAGACAACAATAGGGGATTTAACACCGGTTCATTTGGTACCGTCCTGTGCCAGGCATCTAGTCTTCTCTTGAAGACTTCAACTTTGTTTCCTGTAACGTTTCTGAGGTCTTTAGGAGGCTGTTAAAAGTCTTGACCCCCTGACAACCAAGCTATTTTCCTTCAGTGTTGGGGAGGTTGCCTTGTCAGATCTTTAGTTTGGGAACACTACATATTCTGCCTTTTCTATTGTCCAGCGTTGTTTGGTTGGTTACTGGGTTTAGTTTGAGGTTTGGTACCACTCGCCGATTTTTCTCTTTGCGTCTTTGATAATTTCGTTCTTGATATTGCCTTTGGTCGCGCTGTGAGACACTGACTAAGGCGCATTGTGGCGGTATGGCGGGAGGGAGCCACGAATGTAAACACCTCCAAGTCGCGGTTAACTCCATTTCACGATCACGGATAAGTGCATGATGATAACAATTAGTAGGTCATGTTAATTCAATTGACGACAGTGAATCACGGTTAACTGCATGAATAAAATGTGTGTGTGTGCCACGATGCGTTTCCGCGTGTCCTTCTCTCTTCACACGAAGGTCGAGCTGGTGGTCGTTGCCTCTAGGATTGGCTTGGTGAAGGAGTGAGCCGCTCTCTTGCGCTCTCCACTGCACATAGCCATGTACACCCGGATCATGTGGCCTAATATGCAGTCTAATTTCTTCATTTCTACCATATCTCAAGAGTTGAAATTTCTCGGTGTTAAATGCCTTAATGCAGTCTTCTGACCATTTGTTAGTGTTCCCCCTCTGCTCGGCCTCTCTTCACACGGATGTCAAGCTGATGACCCCGTCTCTAAACCTGGCTTGGTAGAGGAGTGAGTTGCTCTCTTGCGCTCCTCGCCACACATGACCGCTTGGTGGAGCAGCGAGTTGCTCTCTCGCGCTCTCCACCGCACATAGTTATGTACACCGGCTCATCTGGCCTAATATGCAGTCTAATTTCTTAATTTCTACCATATCTCAAGCGTTGAAATTTCTCGGTGTTAAATGCCTTATTGCTGTCTTCTGACCATTTGTTAGTGTCCCCACTCTGCACGGCCTCTCTTCACACGAGGTCACGCTGATGACCCCGTCTCTAGGCCTGGCTTGCTGGAGGAGCGAGTTGCTCTCTTGTACTCTGCACCACACATAGCCATGTACACCCGGCTTATCTGGCCTAATATGCAGTCTGTTTAATTTCGTCATTTCTACCATATCTCAAGAGTTGAAATTTCTCGGTGTTAAATGCCCTATTGTTGTCTTCTGGCCATTTGCTAGTGTCACTCCTTTGCTCGGCCTCTCTTCACACGGAGGTGAAGCTGGTGACCCCGTCTCTAGACCTGGCT
The DNA here is from genome assembly GCA_023014485.1 of Bathynomus jamesi. Lineage (NCBI taxonomy): Eukaryota > Metazoa > Arthropoda > Malacostraca > Isopoda > Cirolanidae > Bathynomus > Bathynomus jamesi. The sequence goes on from JAJOZX010000076.1 coordinate 98,903, forward strand.
TGGTGGAGGAGCGAGCTGATCTCTTACGCTCTCCGCCACACATGACCGCTTGGTTAGGGTGTCCCAAACTCATAGGGGGCCAAATGTTTTTTCGGGATACAAATCCGCTCGTGTTGCGCTCTATTGATGTTTCCCATTAGAAGTCTTCCTGTAAAATTTCAGAGAGATAGAAGGAAATTTCAAGGTCCCGAACTTTGAACACTTTATTTCTCCTCTTAACTGAAAGGCAAATTAACTGAAATATTTCTCTCAAAAGTTCCATCACAAAGATGATTATACAAAATAAACATGTATTTTAATCTTAACACACAAACAACAATTTCAAAGCATCACATTTATGCATTTTAACTAAACACGTGTTTCATGAGATCCGTTTTTGTTCCCTTCCGGCTCACATTCCGTCGGTGTGAGTGGACAGTTCGAAGGAGGAACTGGAGGTCTTCTTCATCACGGCACAGAGGTTTGCTTGTGTATTTCTCAATGAGGGCGATGCCTCGCTCTGCTGCATCATTGACCACCATCAGTTCTGCAGCTCTGCTCTTTGCCAGACGGTAGTTTTCGTCAGTAGGCCATGTTTCAGGGTCTTTGGTGAGGAACGTGGGCTCAACTTGGAGAAACTGGAAGAGTGTGGTGGATCGACTCGTCACTCACGGACTTAAACGGCCATCCACTTGCAGTCCCTTGCCTTGGACCCGTTTGAGTCCTTTCCCAGGGCGCTTTTTCAGGTTAGCCGTCATGTTACGCTTTTCATTGTCGTCAACTCTGTCATCAAACAGTGCAAGACAGATTAAGTCCTCCGAGATATATCACAGATGACGGAGCAGAGCCCGGTAAGCTGTGTTTCCAACGTCCTTGCCAGGGTAACCTACAAGAAGATTGCACAGCCTAACGTCATTTTTGGGAGATTTGATGGCGATGGGAGCCTCGTGCCAGTGACGCACGTATACAAGGCTCACGAAGAGAGCCATACGGCGAACCCCTTCCAGTTCTTGGAGACGAAGTTCGGAGAACTGAGACTGCAGTAATGCTATTTTCAGGCAGTAAATAGCTTTGGCCATCCATCTGGCCTGATGGTAAGCCCCTGGAGGCCGAAGCTTGTAACGTCCTACGTCGTCTCCGAGGTACAAGAGGCTCAGTCGAAGAAGTTCTTCATAATCCTCTCGAGGATGATTACCACTTCTTAGGGCATCGCGGAGATAGTCTATTACCTCAAGTCGCATTTGTGAAAGGCAAACATTGTCATTTATGAAGGCTTTAGCCACCTCGTCCTTGTCAAATGCATCCAACTGACAGTGGTTCATTGATGGCCAGGCCTCCTTGAATCTCCTGAAAAGTGGGATTTCAGGACTTGGTGGTGTTCCTAGGCACACGACGAAGACATCCTTGAGAATCACTTCGTGAACGTGATGACGGCAAGCAAACCATAAAAGAGATCTTCCCAATGCCGCTTCCAAACGCGCACACGCACCTTGCACTATCGCTGTGTTTGATGCCGTCGTGTCAAACACCATGCCTATGATCTTGTCCTCAATTCCGACTAGGGTGAGCGCTTGATGGACTGCGCTTCCCATTTGCTGTCCTGTGCCGTCTATTATTTTCGGTGCTCCTAATAGCTCTTCCACACCATCCCCAGTCATCACAACAGCAATCCGATCGACTGACTTACCCTCCTGTTCGATGTCAGTGAGTATCTTTGTGTCCCAGTGGATCTGCAGTCGAGGTGGAAGCTGCTCGACGTGGCCAATAACATTGGTCCCTATCATTGTACGGGCCTTTTGTCGGAAGCGGTGAACCGTGCTCTTTGATGGAACACTGTCAGGACCGAGAGCTAGGGATTTTGCAGTCGCAGCAAACGCTGATGTTGCCTGTCGAACAGAAAGGCCCTCGCGATCCCAAGTTGCTGCCAGGTCAAGATCACTCAGACTTTCTTTTAGTCTGTCATGTTTGGGAGCTTTCGAAGGTTTAAGTCCACAAGTGACGGCTTCGTTTCCACTGTCAGCTGACGATGTGCTAGAACTGCTGTCGGTAGCCTCTTCTGTGGCTCCTACAGCTAGAGCCTCCTCCGTTTGACGCCGGTGTGCCCGCTCAAGAGCTCTTTCCCTTTCCTGTCTTTTCATTGTGGCTGCATTATATTTTCTATCTTCACCTCCCATGTAACTCGTATGTCGATCTGCCCTTTGGGAAATGAGGAATTCTTTGTCTTCAAGAGGGATATCTCTCCGATCCAGAACGTCTGAGCGGGCGACATCAAAAATATCCTCCATATCAGCCAAGAATACATCCCGCTGCATATTGTAAGTCATTCCAGTCTTGTTCTTGTTTTTATGCAAATTTCGATACCTCTGAACCAAAGCTTTCAGTTTAGTCGAGGCATGAACGGAGGTTGTTGCCAGATTCGAGTTGGCTCTAGCCCAGATTTCTAATACAGCCGATATTACAGCCTTGACACTGTTGGAATCTGTCTTCTTTTGGTCGCGGTGATGGTAGAAGAAAAGGAGCAACACGTCCATATTACTTGGTAATCGAGATTTAGCCAGCCCTGCTATCGGAGACCTCTCAAGAAGCCACAACTTGATGTTTGATCTTGTCAACGCCATAATGATCAATTCTGAAAACCAAAAAAAAGTCATCAAACGTCGGGACCTCTAAATATCATCTGATCGAGTTGAAAATCACACAGCCAATGCTTTAGCCCAAACCACATCCGGGCATGACACGAATGGTCAGATCATGTTAAGAAAAAAAATTGGGACACCCTACCGCTTGGTGGAGGGGCGAGTTGCTCTCTTGCTCTCTCCACCGCATATAGCCAATATATATAGCTAGATAGATAGATGGATAGGTAGCTAGATAGATAGATAGATGGATAGACAATCAGATAGATAGATAAACCGTTAGATGGATGGGGTAAAAATATCCGCGTTTGACACTCAATTTTGAACCTTAAACAATAGAAATTGAACCGGCGAAAATGAACGTATTCGTTAAACTACAGTATATACGATGAAAAAGGACTTAGTAGATCTTATATATATATATATATATATATATCGATGCATTTCATAATTCTGTATTGCTCTGTGTGTGTGTGTGTGTGTGTGTGTGTGTGTGTGTGTGCGAAAGTGTGAGGCTGATTATAAACATTCATAGCTAATAATTGAACTAGTGGATGAAATTCTGTAAGATATTGTTTAAAGTAAATAATGCTTCATAAAATCTTAATCGTGATATGTTATTGGGGGAAAATAAAGAAAAATGAAAAGTAAGTCAATGATTGTGTGTAATGATGCATGGTCTATGGACACTTGTGCGCACATCTTGGTACATCATCTCATCAGGTGTCTTTTCACATAAAATTTCCATTTTTAACTCCTTACTGTGACAGTATATATATATATATATATATATATATATAATATATTAATATATATATATATAATATATATATATATATATATATATATATATATATATATATTATATAATATATATATGAATGGAATTACCATCATCGGATACCTAAATTGGTGGGCGGATATAGACGAGAGCGCTTCGCTTAAAACTAACGGAATCCCGAGATTGATTATTATAAATATGTTTTGTATGGTTAACTACTCTGAAAATAATTTATCTGAAAATGGAAAAAAAAATTGAAAAATTAACTGGGTGTCTCGCTGATTGTAAAATACGTGTAAACTTTATGCACCCAGAGGGTTAAAGTTGTACAATGTGGCACTAGTTGATACGTGTTCATTTATTTCAGCTCAATTGGATTTAAGTATCTCTGAGATACGCCGCGCTTCCGTGCTTCGTTCTCCCTTCACACGAAGGTCAATTTGATGGTCCCTGCTCCAGGATCGGCTTGTTGGAGGAGTGTGTTGTTCTCTTGCGCGCTCTACCGCACATGACCAATATATAGAATATATAGAATGCTACCTGATATTCTATGATTCGTAATTAGCAGTGAATAGCGTATATTCTCAGCTTATGCGTATCAGTGAGCGCCTACTCACTTCGGCTATGATGCATTATTTTTAATGTGATTTATCAATCCGATAAATTTATCATTATTGGAATATAGTTTTACCCCCAATCAAACTAAAGGTACTGGTTTAACTCCGCTCTCTTCAACATTTGAAAATTATGCGTGCGTGCAAATGATGAAAGCGAAAGTGTGAGATTGATTTTAAATATTCATAGATAACGACTAAATATCTGTGGGCGCTCTAATCAAAGAATGATTGCCCGATTGCACAGGTTTCTTCCAGAGAGGGGAGAGAGAGAAATAGAGAGCGAGATTGAACCGTCCTAAACTGGAATATAGTTTTGAAAAAATAGGGACAGAGAGCTTGTGCTTGGAAATTATTATTATTTTGCAAATTGAAAATGTCTTCATCATTATACACATGTTTAGCGTTTTAGAGTCAGGTAAAAATGAAAATAAATTAGAGAGAGATGAACAGAGATGCTTTAATACCTGCTACCATGAAGGTCTACGCCATTATATACTGGGGTATTAGTGACATTCGAAGATGTATTCCGTCACAAATCACACATGCTTGAGAGAAGCTATGAACTGCGAGTCATTTGGGCGTGAAGTTTAATCTTTATGATATCTACGTCCGAAACAATAAAACGCCAGCGAAAGAAGTTTATTATTACTATTATAACCCGCTGATGTCTTTCGACTACAAAATTCTATTGAAAAACTGAGAGTTGTGGTCAATATTTCTTTTTTGTCATCGATGCGTGGTGTGTGAGCTCTCAGAGATTTGCCAGCTGTATATATATATTTATATTATTTTTTATGCATATATTCCTCGTTTGTATTTCTTATATTATCGACTGTATATTTCAGGAAACTAATTCCAATAAATCGTCTAAATAAACAGAATGATGTAACGATGTTTTATTTAGTTTTTTGGCTGTAAACGACATTTAATTATATCAACCGAGCGTCTTTTAATCAGACTGACGGTTGTACGTATTTTGCATCATTATTTCAGGATATCTTGAACAGTAAGATTTAATATGATCGTGAATGCTGGTTTTAATTATATTAATAAATAATGCAGCAGTGTCGCGGCAGGGCTGCAAGTAAATGAGGAAAAATGAATAAGTTACCCCGAGACAGAATCTATTTTGTTTTTAAAATCATATTAATATTTTTTGTAATAAGGCTTAAAGATATATTGGTGTCTTAAAGATAAATTTATATTGAAACAAAATATAATTGGCCAAAAGAGGAAAAATGAATAAGTTACCCCGAAATAGAATCTATTTTGTTTTAAAAATCATATTAATATTTTTTTGTAATAAGGTTTAAAGATATATTGGTGTCTTAAAGATAAATTTATATTCAAACACAACAATTGGATAAAAGAGGAAAAATTAATAAGTTACCGTCTAATTTAGTGAATACGTTTTATTATTTATTATACTTCATTATTTACTCTACTTTCTGCTCTCTATTGCATTTATCGCTTGCTTTCTCCGTACACTCGTTTTCACTGTACCGTATAAATTCATGGTAGCCACGCCGAGACTATGAAAGCCGTTACAACACAAAGGGGGAAGGGGGTTATTAACACTCTTTTTAATGCTTATTAACACTTTATTTAATTCCGAAAATGCTTTAATTAATTTGGGGGGATGCGAGTAGGAGCTTTTACTATAATATTTTACGTCGGAGAGGGGCACAAAACAAACAATTTAATTCTAAGCTGCCATGGCCACACCTTACCCTACGGCCCTGCCTGAATGACTGATGGGTATTTTTAGAAACCCAGCCTTCGTGGGCTAACTCCTTGTGTTGCCCATTCGTATTTAATAATTTTAATAAACAAACCATCATTTATCTTAATTTTTACATATTACATATTATTATCTTCTTCATTAATCGAACATTATTAAAATTCTTAATTAGACACTACTATACTCAACCATAATTTATTGTAATTACATCCATTAAATATTATTGTATTCTTTTAATTTGCACTCCCAACTCGTATTTTATAAGTTTAATATATTCGAAAATTAATTTATAAACAAACATTTAATTCTTAATTAGACATTACTATAATATATTATTTTTTATGTATATATTCCTCGTTTGTATTTCTTATATTATCGACTGTATATAGGGTGTCCCAAAAAAAACTATATACTCTTTATAGCATCATATATTTTATAATTTAAAAAAACCCAAACAATATACTGTTATAGCAATTGCCAATGAAAGGTAAATTAGTAATCTAAGTGATCAAAATGTTATAGCGAGTTGTTTGCATATAAAATTTAATTAACTACGCCAAGTGCTCAAAATGTTCTAAGGCGGCATGAATGCACTTTTGAATGCGTCGACTAACTGATTCGCAGACATGGACTAATGTGGATGCTGTGATTGTCCCGCACTTTTCCCTAATTGCATCCTTAAGGTGTTCGAGTGTTGCAGGTCTTGTACCATAAACTGCATCCTTCAGGTAGCCCCACAAGTAAAAATCAAGTGGACTCAAGTCCGGTGAACGTGGAGGATACTCAACGCTTCCTCTTCGTCCTATCCAACGGTTAGGCAACGTTTCATCGAGGTACCTTCTAACATCACAATGATAATGAGGTGGGCTCCATCTTGTTGAAAGTAAAAGTCGTCGTTTCCAAACAACTTCCGAACTGCAGGTATAATTTCTGTCTGCATCATGTCGAGATATGCGGCACCGGTAACTGTCCCATTAAAGAAAAATGGTCCAACCAAACCCCTGGATGATAAACCACACCATGCTGTTAATCTTGGTAAATTAACATGTTTATCCACATAAACGTGTGGATTATCAAGTGACCAGTACCTGCAGTTGTGTCGATTTACTGTGCCATTCAGCTTGAAGGTAGCTTCATCAGACCACACGATTTTGTTGGCAAACTGTACGTCTTCGGCTTCCATTGACTGAAACCATTCGCAAAATTCGAGCCTGCGATCAGGGTCATCTTCAGTCATGGCGTGTAACAGACTTGGAATGTAGCTTTTCCATTTTGCCGACTTTAAAATCCGGTGAACACCTGATTTGCTGATTCCGGTCTCACGGGCGCATTGCCTAACTGATTTCTGTGGTGATCGATTAAATTTCTGCAACACTAAAACGGAGTTTTCATCACTCGCACTTGATTTGCGTCGTCCAGATCTTCGTTTGTGCATATCTTGAGCAGATCCCTCTGCCTCAAACTTGTCACGGATGCTTGTAATGGCGAGACGTGTCGGTGGCTTTGTACCAAATTCCCGGATCCATTGCCGCTGGACTTCGGACACATTCTCAAATTTCCAATACCATTTCAGAACACTTTTTCGTTGCTCCAGTGTCAAACGTTTACGCAACATGGGTTCTTTTGCTGAACTGAATAAAGTTGAATGCTGTAGAGTTTGTATCGTGGAATGAGTGCGTAGGCTAAGTCCGAAGCAAGCTAGTGAGTGACTAGACTACGTTCGGTCCATAGGCTTCGCCATTACAAGGCCTTTGATAAAACAAGGCCAGGCTTAGTCGACGCATTCAAAAGTGCATTCATGCCACCGGGGAACATTTTGAGCACTTGGCGTAGTTAATTAAATTTTATATGCAAACAACTCGCTATAATATTTTGATCACTTAGATTACTAATTTACCTTTCATTGGCAATTGCTATAACAATATATTGTATGTTTTTTTCTTAAATTATAAAATATATGATGCTATAAAGAGTATATAGTTTTTTTGGGGGCACCCTGTATTTCATGAAACTAATTCCAATAAATCTTCTAAATAAACAGAATGATGTAACGATGTTTTATTTAGTTTTTTGGCTGTAAACGACATTTAATTATATCAACCGAGCGTCTTTTAATCAGACTGACGGTTGTACGTATTTTGCATCATTATTTCAGGATATCTTGAACAGTAAGATTTAATATGATCGTGAATGCTGGTTTTAATTATATTAATAAATAATGCAGCAGTGTCGCGGCAGGGCTGCAAGTAAATGAAGAAAAATGAATAAGTTACCCCGAGACAGAATCTATTTTGTTTTTAAAATCATATTAATATTTTTTGTAATAATGCTTAAAGATATATTGGTGTCTTCAAGATAAATTTATATTGAAACAAAATATAATTGGCCAAAAGAGGAAAAATGAATGTTACCCCGAAATAGAATCTATTTTGTTTTAAAAATCATATTAATATTTTTTTGTAATAAGGTTTAAAGGTATATTGGTGTCTTAAAGATAAATTTATATTGAAACAAAATAATTGGCCAAAAGAGGAAAAATGAATAAGTTACCCCGAAATAGAATCTATTTTGTTTTAGAATCATATTAATATTTTTTGTAATAAGGTTTAAAGATATATTGGTGTCTTAAAGATAAATTTATATTCAAACACAATAATTGGATAAAAGAGGAAAAATTAATAAGTTACCGTCTAATTTAGTTTCTATTTTGTTTTAAAAATCATATTAATGCTTTTTATGTTATAGTTTAAGGATAAAAGTGTGTCTTAAAGATAAATTTATATTGAAGCACAATAATTGGCTAAAAGAGGAAAAATTAATAAGTTACCCCTAATTTAATTTCTATTTTGTTTTAAAAATCATATTAATGCTTTCCATTTATAGTTTAAGGATAAAATTGCGTATTATGATAAAAAAAATTTTGGTATCAAATTTAGTTTATCTTATTCGATTTTTTGTTTAGAAGATCGCTCACCAAATGTCAAATTGGCCTCGTTTCACCACGAGAAGCTTAATAGAAAAACTATTGTCGTTGCCTTTTTTATTGACGTGGTCCCGTAAATGTATTTGTTTATGTTTAATAGCTCTATGTATTGGGTCGTGTTTAGAGACCTTGTCGGTCTACCAGGAGTTTGTATGTAAAGCGGTGGTGGGGACGCTGTGGAGGTGGTTGGTGGGTTGTTGATGGTGGTTGTGTAATACTGTTTTACCACCAATCGTCTAAGTTTGGACGCTTGGTTGTAGCCCTCATGTTGGTTACGTGGTGTTGATGGGATGAGCTCCTAAAAGTCGTAGCCCTCATCTCACCATGTGCTGTTAATGGGATGAGCTCCTAAAAGTCTATACTTAGACGATTGTTAGTGATGTGATGCTTTTTTGTGTGGTGGTTGTGCTCGTACATATTTTGCTATTGGGGCTTTGCATGCATCAATCAGTTTATATATATACATATATGTGTGTGTGTGTGTGTGTGTGTGTGTTGTGTGTGTGATGATTGGTGTTTTATGGGCGTACAGTCGGTAGGTGTATGTGCGTTTTTCTGCGCTTTTAATTCGGTCGAAGGTTATTAATATATAGAGGCCACTTATGCCTTCTAAGAAGCCTTCTAAGCCAACTGGCAGATTAAGCTAGAGTATATGCTTTAATTAAATAAATAAACGCAATCTGGCAACTCTGCCAGATAAACCAACTGGCTGATTAAGCCAGCTGGCTGATTAGGAAGTTATTAGACAACGGCCGCTCGGCTGAAGTCTTAATATGCGCTTGGCTCCTGCCCGGCGAACACCTCTCTTCCTCTCTCTCCTCCTCTCTTTCTCTTGGGGGATAACTCCGTCTCCACGTTGCATAACCCTTGTTGCTCTTGCGACATTCCCCCTCCCCTTTTGCTGCATAACATCTTGTAACATTCCCCCTCCCCCTTTGTTGCATAACTTATGCAACATCGATCAACATTTGCAATTACATTGCACTCTCCCCTTTGCGCCCATACTACTCATGTCCAATACATACATTGCATCTTTGAACCACTGAATAACAAATAGGTCAAGACAGTTCTTTGTTATTATTCAACGTCTCGCATTCTTGGCGTATCAAAATCATCGTGTGATCGAAGTCCCGATTTTTCTGGCCGGTCACTCTATCTTTGGTTATATCCAGTGGTGGGCACCGTTAACCAAAAAGTTAACTTCGATAACGATAATCCGTTAACCCCAATTTTTAACTCCGATAACGATAATCCGATAATTTTACTACAAAGTTAACGGAAGTTAACGATAATCCGTTAACGATAACTATTTCTTTACTAACATTTAAAAAAATCAAGGAAAAAAGCTTTAAAACCCATAGAAAATGTTTATTTATGCAAAATCCAACAATAAACAGGTATTTAAATGTATTTTTATCAAGTTTTGCAACTTTTTTGCTCAATAACTTTTTTTTTATTTTTAATAAAAAATGTACTGATTACATGTTTTGAAACCCTTGTAACCACTAACCATTAACTAAATTTTAATTTACCAGAGAATTATTATGGCGGGAACTGAAAGGTAAAATTAAATTTTAGGCACATTTATTAAAGACTATGACACAATGTGCTGGTTGCCCTTCAGAAAGACCAACTTCTCAAAGTTAGGCCCAACTGCCAGTCTTGACCTCTTGGGCCTCAGGATGTCCGTGCCGAGAGAGAAGAGCCGTTCCACTGCGGCAGACGACGGAATTGGCAGACTGAAGTTATGGCGGTTTGAATTCATTCGCGGAGCGGTGATCTTCCGTGAAAACTCCAACTTTCGATTTTTATTGTCACCCTAATATATATATATATATATATATATATATATATATATATATATGTTAAACACAGACCGTCCATGGAACAAGAAACTCTTCTGGGAAATTACAGCCACTATAGTTCGAATAAGTAATGATAAATGACAAATACTATAGTTTTTCTTTTTCATGATGGAAAACCCAACGTGGGCACCAGGTTACTCGCAAAGAGGCCCCAAAATATAGCTTCCCTCACCAGCTATCTGCAAAGAAGATAGGATCCAGTTTTGGGACAGGATCTAGGGTATACAACTAACACCTAGCCTACTACATTCAGAACCTCAATATACGCAAGAAACTCGTTGTATTCACGTCGGATTGAATACATCGAAGAAAAAGGGGTAACTATTGTATTTTTAGCAAAAAAACAAAACTTAAACCTCAACCAGGACATTGAGTGTCCACTTTTTAAGGCACATAACACGTCCGTTTAATATGCACAACAGTGGACGCTCAATGCCCCAGTTGAGGTTTAAGTTTTGTTTTTTGGCTAAAAATACAGTAGTTACCCTTTTTCTTTGATGTATTCAATCCGACGTGAATGCAACTAGTTTCTTGCGTATATTGAGGTTCTGAATGTAGTAGGCTAGGTGTAAACTGTAAACCCTAGATCCTGTCCCAAAGCTGGATCCTATCTGCTTTGCAGATAGCTAGTGAAGGAAGCTATATTTTGGGACTCTTTGCGAGAGACCTGTTGCCCACGTCGGGCTAATATCATGAAAAAGAAAAACTATAGTGTTTGTTATTTACCATTACTTATTCGGACTATAGTGGATTTAATTTTCCCGGAAGAATTCCTTGTTCCACGGATGGTCTGTATATATATATATATATATATATATATATATATATATATATATATATATATATATATATATATATATATATACGGGTGTCAGGAAATGATTGCCCCCCCTGTAGAGCAAAAACTAGAAGAGATAGATAAAAACCGGCGAGACTACTTGAAAGAGTGTTAAAATCTGAATAAAAACCATTATATTCTATTCCTGTGATTTTAATTCTTACCATTTTTTTCCCCACAGAAACCATGGCATCATCTATTTTGAACGATTCAGAGAAAAAGCGAGTTCTTGACCGCATTCGAGCTGTCACATTTCGTGAAGCAAAGGAAGCTGGTGCAACTTTCATAACTCGACACTGGGTGGCTGAGAGATTAAAAAGATCAGAAGACTTTGTCAAAAGGAATTGGAATAAGAATCCTAAAGATTGTGAAACAGAATTTCGAGGAGGAAGACCGGAGAAATTATCTCAAGAATCGAAAGACATTGTGCTTGCTGCATCACGGCGCCGAAAGAAGAGCTGCTCTGAGGTAGCGAAAGAGATACTTATCCGTCGTGGTAAGATAGTCAATCGGCAACTTGTGCATCAATTTCGAGTTCGCCAAGGCTTGAGTGCTTGGCATGAAATAGCTAAGCCACGGAAGAGTGATCTTAATATTGAAGATCGGCTACGGTTTTGTGATTATCTTGAGGAATGGACGGAAGACGATTTCCTTCACTTGGTTGTCAGCGATGAATTCTTCGTTTATGTCTCCAGAAAACCAAATTTTCAGAATGATCGGGTTTGGGCAACAACTCCTGATGAAGTCCCAGACGACCAGAAGTATCGAGAAATAGTAAAAAATCCAGCATGTGTGGGTGTTTTCATTATGTTCTCTATTCGGAAGCTCATCTGGGTTATCAAACCAAGAGGAACCAGTTGGGATGGGCCTTATTTTCGAAATGTAATTTTAGCCCAACATGTAATTCCGTTTTTGAAAGACCCCGAGTGTGTTTTGGATGTTGAACAGGCAACCTTTCTTCACGACAAAGCCCCCTGTATGAAAGCACTTGCGACTCAACAACTGCTTAAGGACAATAACATTGATTTTTTTCGGAAATAATGAATGGCCTGGCAATTCTCCCGATCTTAATGTCTGTGAACATGTCGGATCCATCATGAAGGATCGGGTGGAGTCCTTAATGCTGGAACAACCCATTCAGAATCGGTATTCAACAGAAATTATGACTGCAAAGATCAACGAAGTCCTTGAAGAAATGAGTCATGATACCGATCTCTTTGAGACACTTCTGGGATCATACCCCCGTCGATTAATGGCCGTCAGAGCTGCAAATGGGGGCAACACCCGATATTAAAACAAGTGTTTTTTTATTCAAAATTAAACGCTCTTTCGCGTGGTTTTGTCTGTTTTTTTCTATTCCTTTCAGTTTCTTCTGTACAGGGGGGGCAATCATTTCCTGACACCCTTTATATATATATAAAACGTTTGTGTAGAAGAGCGTCCACACAGGATGGGGAGAGAGAACGAGCAAATGAAAAATGAGTAACCTCCCAGGAATCGAACCCGGGATCATCCAATTGCCGGTCGGATATGCTAACCACTGCACCAAGGTCTCCAATCAGTCACAACTCGTAATTCTACATACGAACGGAATCGAATGCCTTGAGGGGGCACCTTCTCATGCCGTACATATATACATTTTAATTGCAAACAACACACAGTATAATTAATGTAAAGAACGACGCTTGTGTAGAAGAGCGTCCGCACAAGATGGGGAGAGAGAACGAGCAAATGAAAAATGAGGCACCTCCCAGGAATCGAACCCGGGATCATCCAATGTACGGTATGAGAAGTGCCCCCTTAGGGCATTCGATTCCGCTCGTATGTAGGAGAATTACGAGTTGTGACTGATTGGGGACCTTGGTGCAGTGGTTAGCATATCCGACCAGTAATTGGATGATCCTGGGTTCGATTCCTGGGAGGTCCCTCATTTTTCATTTGCTCGTTCTCTCTCCCCAGCTTGTGCGAACGCTCTTCTACACAAGCGTCGTTCCTTACATTATACTGTGTGTTGTTTGCAATGAAAATATATATATTATATATATACACAGTATATATATATATATATATATATTATATATATATATATATATATGGGATGAATTTCACAATTAAACACGTGAAATGAATGAATGCTGCAAACCCACAAGGAAAAAGAAAAACGATTCCAAGGCCTTTCGTGTATTCAGAGCTACACCTGAAGAGGTGTAGCTCTGAATACACGAAAGGCCTTGGAATCGTTTTTCTTTTTTCTTGTGGGTTTGCAGCATATATATATATATATATATAACGTAAAGAACGAAGCTTGTATAGGAGAATATTCCGCGCAAGATGAGAGGGAGAGAACGAAACAAATGAAAAAATGAGGTAACCACCCGGGAATCGAACCCAGGATCTTCCGATTGCCGGTCAGATATGATAACCATTACACCATGGGCAATCGGAAGATCCCGGGTTCGATTCCCGGGTGGTTACCTCATTTTTTCATTTGTTTTGTTCTCTCTCTCATCTTGCGCGGAATATTCTCCTATATGAGCGTCGTTCTTTACGTTAATTATACTGCGTGTTTGCAGTTTAAATATATATATATATATATATATATATATATATATATATATTATATATATTAGGGTGTTTCATACCTATAGGGTAAAATAAAAATGAGCTTGGAGTTTTACTCCACACGTTTCTCCGTATTCTAAAGAACAAGAAAACACGTTTGTGCAAGTTTGAACCAGATCGCGCTGCATTTAGAGGTCCCCAACTTTGACGACTTTTTGTCAGTTTATTTCTCGCCTGCCTGCAGTGAAGACGGTTTTCTTCGTCACTTGAGCGGTTCGTGTTGTATAGCCTATTGGACAACTATGGAGGTAATTATATATGCTACTAATTATCTCATTTTACTGTGGTATTGAAATTTATTATTATTTAATTTCTGTCATTTTACTGTGGTAGTGATATTTATTATTAATATTACATGAAATTAATTAGTCTGTTGCATATTGGACAACTAAGCTGGTAATTATTTATGATACTAATTAATGTAATTTTACTGCGGTATTGAAATTTATTTAATTAATGAATTGTCAAAGAGAACGTAGTGTACACGTATCAGTTTTATAAATAAAGAAAAGCAGTAACTGGGACTCGAACCAGTGTCATAGCCGTTTGGCGGCATCGCTCAAGTCGGCGTACACAGCACGCTATCCACTCCCTAGATGGTGTAGTGGATAGCGTGCTGTGTACGCCGACTTGAGCGATGCCGCCAAACGGCTATGACACTGGTTCGAGTCCCAGTTACTGCTTTTCTTTATTTAATTAATGAAATTAATTACGATGTGAAATTATTTCTGTGGAATTATTTAGTTTGTTTTCTTTTCCAGGTGTCTACCAGAGCGAAAACAGAAGTGTTTCTTATTGGCCAGACGGATGCGAACATCACATCAAGTGGCCTTCCAACTCAGTTGCAAGTACTCAAAAAGTACTTTTACCACCAAAAGGAGCAAAAATTTGGACGTACTAAATGCCTGAACCTGTGCCTGGATGCCTGTCTCATATTTTGGGAGAGAGCGAGAATCCCCATGATGCGTCGAGATTCGGCCTTGAGGAAGATGGAATCCCTTCTCAAGGAATACGACAGGCTTGTGAAGCACAAGTCACATAAAGCAGAGTCCTTCCGAGTGAAGGAGCCGATGTTCAAGGAGGCAATAGCGAAGGAGATCATGGACATTGCTCATTCACAGGCTAAGGAAATGATGAAGAATCAGGAGGACATCCACTTTCTCGACATGCAGCGTGAAGATCCAAATTCCTGCAGCATGGGCCCTGTTGACATGAAGCAGCGGCAGCGGCAACTGTTAACAAAATCTCTGTCGTCAACGATCGGGCCGAAAGAGCCATCGCGCTCACCAAAGAGTTCAACTGTTCTCTGACGAAGAACGAAGAGCAGAAGCAGTATTTGCTCAAAACTGTGATGCAGCATAGGGCGAAATACCCGAATAAAACCAAGAAGGATTTCATGGACAAATGATTCGCAAGAAGTGGTTATGTTTTTTGTATCTTTGTGAAAATGTGTAGTGAAATGGTACTCGTTTGTTGAATAAAAATTCATTGACAGATTTTTGTTTAATTTTTTCCGTTTATGATCTGCCAGAGCATCAAACTGGGGACCCGTAAACTTTAAACTATTGAATTAATACTTCGGTTTATCAGTCTCCTCAGCAAATGGAACAA
The DNA here is from genome assembly GCA_023014485.1 of Bathynomus jamesi. Classification (NCBI taxonomy): domain Eukaryota; kingdom Metazoa; phylum Arthropoda; class Malacostraca; order Isopoda; family Cirolanidae; genus Bathynomus; species Bathynomus jamesi. The sequence goes on from JAJOZX010000076.1 coordinate 114,576, forward strand.
GGGGATCCATGTGGATTAAAATTTTTCCAAACTTTTATTTTATGAAACACCCTAATATATATATATATATATACAGGGACGTAGCGAAGGGGAGGGGGATATTGGTACATCAGCACTCCCCTCCCGAAATGTCATGAAATATGAAATTTTTGTTAGACTATAGTGAAGTTTTGTATGACTTTGGGTCGACGCTCGCAACTGAGATGGATCTCTGTTTTAATTGGCCGATGTCACCTAACGTCATAGCAGTTCATTGTTTTACTTGGTTGTTTCATGCATGTTCATACATACGTCAGTTATTTCCTGTTTTCGCAATATACGTATACTATGCTTCACATTCTTTAAATTTAGCACTTACAAAGGCATCATCGTGTAAATTGATTGTTAATGCTACTAAAATTTTGCCTGCAATCTGCATTTTTTTCCGGATCGTGCAAACGACTTATGCTATTAAAAGAAAAGGCGGAAAAACTCTTGTCAAATACTCGAAAAACAAAACGCGTTTCTTTGTGAGACTCGTTGGGTGGAAAAGTATGATTCTGTTTTAGTTTTTGTGGGACTTTATGACGCTATAAAAGAATCGCTGAATGTTATTGAAGATTGGCCAGATACGACTTCATCCTCAAAGGCTTCCATGTTATATTCTGCAATCACAAATTTCAAATTCATCATATCAATTATTGTTGCAGAGGACCTTCTGAGTTATACCGTTACAGTATCCCAGACTTTGAAAAGAGAAGGCGTAGAATTGGTCCTGTGTTTAGACCAAGTTGAACATATTACAAAATTACTTTTAGTGTGTCGCAGCAATTCTTAGGTCAGCTTTTCTGATATTTTTAATAACGCAAAATCCATATGTGAAAAGCACAATTTTTCTATAAAAAATGTAAGGAAACTTATCTTTATATGTATGTATGCATTACTATATATATATGTTATACATGTTATAATTTAATTTATCATCGAAGTAAAGCCGCGCCCTGATGACACAATTATTTTTATGTAATTTCATTCATTTAATAATTCCCATGCTAGTGTATGACTCATTCCCTTCCGAACGGAATTCACACGCCAGTGACGCAGACGGTTTCTTTGATTTCACCTAGAAAACACAATGGATTGTCAGACGCTCGGTTCTCCAACGTTCTCATGTGACGTCAACCGCTTGCGTGGTGGCGTTGCCAGGTTCCGTTCCTTTGACTATTTAAGAAGGGGATCGGCGCCCTTAAGGCAGATTCCGAGGAGCCGGGTCTCCGGGCTGACGAGTAAAAGTCAGCTCGTTAGGGAATTGCTTTTGGAATTGGAAGATTAATGGGTTTTCAATTGGAATCTGACTCTAGGGAAAAGACAGTAGCTTAGCAATTGACTCATACAAGCTTGGAGACTCAGAACGGTCAAGGGTGTCTTAGAGGGGTCTCTGGCTTATTTATCTTATAATTAAGAAGTAACAACTATTATTATATCTATAAAACTTTTATTATTAACTCTCTGTTCTGTGTAAAAGAAACTTTTGATTCACTGTAACTGACTAAATTTCATCTTGCTTAAATTCAATTAAAAAACTTAATAGCCGTCTTGTTTCCTTTCTCTTTGACTTTCGATAACTGGGGAAAAGTAAATCTCGGATCCACAAAGTGCTCTTCGATTGTAGGATTTCGAACATCGAGACGTCATTCTGCATCCAGGAGTACTTAAGTAATACCCTCTCTCGAGTAACCCATGTCATCCTGACTTGCCCGAACCCGAGAAAGAGGCGTATTACACACACACACACACCACACACATATATATATATATATATATGTATGTGTATATATATATATATATATTATATATATATATATATATATATATATATATGTATATATATATATATTACACACACACATATATATATATATATATATTAATATATACAGGGCCGCCGAGAGCTGCCCCGGGCCCCAGGAAAGGATTATATATGGGCCCCCATGTTTACTCGGTATTTTGTAAGGGGTTCCAAAAAACCTTAGCCCCCCCATTTGCAGCTTACATGTTTACTTATATCGAAATAGTTTTTAGTGATTATAAAAATATATAAAATTCTTTATTTATTGCAGGTATTAAAATTACTCTAGCTGATAAAGTGATAATATAATGGCTTCTCAATTAATTGGTGATTCGAAGAGGCAACGTTTGATAGATCGCATACGAGCAATAACATTTCGGGAAGCTCGTGATGCTGAAGCCACCTTTATAACACGTTCATGGGTTGCCAAAAAGTTGCGAAGAAGTGAGGACTTCGTCAAAAGAAATTGGAATAAAACTTTGGATGAATGTGAAATGGATACAACCAAATCTGGGCGCCCAAATTTGCCACTCTCTCAGGAAACAAAGGATATCATTGAAACCGGTACGCGTAAGCGGAAAAACAGCTGCGCTAAACTTTCTAGAGAGATCGAAGTGTTGAGAGGAAAGATCGTTAGTGGTGAGATCATTCGACTGTACCGTCATAGGCAAGGTTTAAAGCCTTGACATGAATTTCCAAAGCCAAGAAAAACTCAACTTAACATCGATGACAGAATTGGGTTTGCCCATTATCTTGAAGATTGGAATGTAGATGATTTCATGCATTTAACTGTCTCCGATGAGTTTTTTGTTTACGTAACTAGTCGGCCTAACTAACAAAATGATCGAGTGTGGGCCACAACACCAGATGAAATCGATGACAATGAACATTATCGCGAATTAATAAAAAGTCCAGACTGTGTTGGTGTGTTTGTTTTGTTCACTGCAAAGAAGCTCATGTGGGTGCTGAAGCCAAATGGTCAGAGTTGGGATGGACAGTATTTTCGTGATATTATTCTATCCCAGCATGTCATTCCTTTTCTAAGAAACCCAAACAATGTTATGAATGTCGATCAGGTCACACTTCTGCACAATAAGACCCCCTGCTTTAAGGCATTAGCCACTCAACAGTTGTTGCGGAACCATGAGATCGATTTCTTTGGAAATGAAGAATGGCCAGGAAATTCCCCTGACCTAAACGTCTGTGAACACATTGGATCAGTTATAAAGGACAAGGTTGAATGTCTCTTGTTTCAAGAACCTGCAGCAAATCGATTTTCGAAGGATACAATGACGCAACACATTGAAACTGTTTTAGCAAATTTGCGTAACGATCAAGATCCATTCACGTCACTTTTGGCAAGCTACCCAAAGCGAATTCAGGCTGTCTTGGAATCCAACGGCGGGAACACCAAGTTTTAATTGTTTATCATTAAATGAGGATTAAATTCTCTTTTGTAAGGTATGTTTAGTTTTACTGTACCTCTAATGGTTTAGGCCATGGGCGGGGGGGCTAAGGTTTATTGGAACCCCGTATGTTCAAAACATACAGTATGAATAAACAACTTAGAGGAAAATGACCATTTTATTTTTCGAATCAATTATATTAATTCTATCACCATACATTTTATAAATGCAGTACCAGTCCATGCAGGCAAGACAATTGTTTACTGCAAGATTTTCATAATTAGAAGTGTACTTTCTTTGCCTTCTCTCCAGCAAAGTGGCAAATGATTCTGATGAAATTTAAAGAACGGCTAACTGGCTTTCAGTTACAATGGTTCCCAGATCTGTCAGTCGGTCTTCGGCATTGGTGGACCGCAGATAATATTTTATCTGTATCAGTTTGACTATGATAATATCTATAAAATGTATGTTCCTTAATTATATTTCCTCTATGTTATTTAATCAATTGCTTCATTAATATTTTTAGATTTTATCCCCTCTCTTTTCGGGGCCCCTTGAAGTCCGGGCCCCGTGGATTTATCCCGGCTTCCCCGCCCTCTTGGCGGCCCTGTATATATATATATATATATATATATATATATATATATATATATATATATACATTTTAACTGCAAACAACACACAGTATAATTAATGTAAAGAACGACGCTTGTGTAGAAGAACGTTCCGCACAAGATGAGGAGGGAGAACGAACATATATATATATATATATATATATATATTTAAACTGCAAACACGCAGTATAATTAACGTAAAGAACGACGCTTGTATAGGAGAATATTCCGCGCAAGATGAGAGAGAGAACGAAACAAATGAAAAAATGAGGTAACCACCCGGGAATCGAACCCGGGATCTTCCGATTGCCGGTCAGATATGATAACCATTACACCATGGGCCTCACTCAATCAAATGCCGTAATTCTTCTACATACGCGCAGAAACCAATGCCCCAAGGGGGCACCTCCCGCATGCCGTACATTATATACATTTAAACTACAAACACGCAGTATAATTAACGTAAAGAACGACGCTTGTATAGGAGAATATTCCGCGCAAGATAAGAGAGAGAGAGAACCCATGGTGTAATGGTTATCATATCTGACCGGCAATCGGAAGATCCCGGGTTCGATTCCCGGGTGGTTACCTCATTTTTCATTTGTTTCGTTCTCTCTCTCTCATCTTGCGCGGGATATTCTCCTATACAAGCGTCGTTCTTTACGTTAATTATACTGCGTGTTTGCAGTTTAAATGTATATAATGTACGGCATGCGGGAGGTGCCCCCTTGGGGCATTGGTTTCTGCGCGTATGTAGAAGAATTACGGCATTTGATTGAGTGAGGCCCATGGTGTAATGGTTATCATATCTGACCGGCAATCGGAAGACCCCGGGTTCGATTCCCGGGTGGTTACCTCATTTTTTCATTTGTTTCGCTCTCTCTCTCTCTCTCTCATCTTGCGCGGAATATTCTCCTATACAAGCGTCGTTCTTTACATATATATAATTATATATATATATATATATATATATATATATATATATATATATATATATATATACCTTTCAACCTTTCAAATGTTCCGTCCGTGCAATGATTCCTCATTTCACGAAGGTCAAGCTTGTCGCCCCTCCTCTCCAGTTGGCCTGCTGCAGTAGTGAGTTGGTTTCTTGTGCTCTCCACCTCGCACAGCCAGGTACGCCCGGCTCATGGGGGATTGTTCTGAGCCAGGCGTCTAATCTTCTTTTGAAGATATCCACCGCAACATTACTCGTGTTCCTTAGGTCTTTGGGCAGCTGATTAAACAGTTTTGGTCCTCTCACAACAAAACTATTTTCTTTCAGGGTTAAGGATGTTCCCTGTCTAGCCTTTAATTTGGGAACACGACACACTCTTCCTCTTCTACTTTCTACTGTTGTTTGCAAAGTTACAGGGTTCAGAGTAAGATTAGGGACTAGTTTCTCCATTATTTTCCAAGTGTAAATAATGGTGTATCTCTTTGTTCTCATTTCCAGTGAATATACTGTAGGTTTAATTCGCGTAACTTTTCATAGTAATTTAGTTCTTTGCACCCATTGATCTTAGCTTTGAAGCGTCTCTGAATCCCCTCCAGCTAACTAATGTCTTCTTTTTTATATGGAGATGTTATGACCGAGCAGTATTCCAACTTGGGTATGATCAGTGTTTTCAGTAGAAGAATTATTATAGTCCTATCCTTTCGTTTAAAGGTTCTAAGTATCTGTCCAGTTATTCTCTTTGCTCAGTTTCTTGCTATCTTATTTTGTGTTTTAAATCTCGCATCATCTGTCATTACAACCCTTAAATCTTTTGCTCTGAAATTTCTCTGAATTTCCTGTCCATTTGGGGTATAATATTCCATGGATTTTAGGTCTTCTCTTTTTTCGTACCGTAACAGTTGGAATTTCTCGGTGTTAAACTTCATGTTGTTGTCTTCCGTCCACTTGTAGATTCTGTTTATGTCGGTTTGTAGAGATCCTATATCTTCTGGGTTTCTTATTTTTCTACTGATCTTTGTGTCATCCGCAAAGGATGTTACTGTGCTATCTCTGGTAACGTCCTCATCTATGTCATTTAGCATGATTATGAAGAGTAGTGGAGCTAATACTGTTCCTTGTGGTACTGAGCTGAGGACCACTGATTCTGAGGAAGAGACTCCCTGTACTGTAATGACCTGCCGCCGCTCACTAAGGAAATTATAAGCACACCGGACAAAAAATTAGTCACCCCTCTCAGAATGTACCTAATAACGTGTGACGGCGCCTCTGGCCTTGATAACCGCACGAATCCGGCGAGGCAGAGACTCTACGAGGTTATGCATGTACTGAACATCGATTTGCTGCCACTCGTTCATCAGCCGGTCCCGAAGTTCCGCCAGAGTCCGTGGGTGTCTATTCCTGCGCTTCACTTTCTGTTTCCAGCCTGAACAACACCTTCGACGCATTCAGGATTAAAGGCTTCATTGGACCTGCGATGTACTCGTCGCCTCCCATCATTGGAGAACAAACAAAACGGGACTCATCGGACCAAATTACACGTTTCCAATCTGCCGCAGTCCAGTTTTTGTGCCTCTGAGCCCATTTATAACGTGCCAATTTGTGACTTGCTGTTAACAGCGGCCTCTTCCGTGGTACCCTGCTCCAGATGTCCATCGCATGCAGTTCTCGTCGTAATGTCCGTTCGGAAATTGGTCGCTGGAGAACCTCATTGGTTTCTTGGAGCAATTGTTCTCTGGTTTGAAAACGATTTGCAGTTACTAGACGAGAAACATGGCGGCGGTTCCTATTGTCGAGAATTGTTTTCCGGCCACAGTTACGCCGTCGATTTTCAGTTGATTGCGAACTACACCACTCTTTGTAAACTCGCTGGACAGTACGCGTTGACACACCAACAAATTGGGCTACTTCAGACATTTTGTGTCCGTGGGCTCTGCCAAACACGATGGCTCCTTTTTGCCACTGAGTAACGTCTGCCTCACGACCCATTTTGCAGACTATATCCAACACACACTTTGTTCTTCACCACCTTACGAAACAGATCTGATCCTGTGTGCTACGTCACCGCTACTTGTCACTTACCAATGCTACATCAGCGCCCTCTGTGTGACCTTGAACTTCCTACTATCGGTGCTATTAGGGGTGACTAATTTTTTGTCTGGTGTGCTTATATCCATTTCCCTACTTTTCCTGTTATTCCCACATATTTCAGTTTATGTATTATGATTCTATGGTCACACTTGTCGAACGCTTTAGCAAAGTCTGTGTATAGTACATCATAGTTTTCATTACTTTCAAGTGCATCAATAATGTTGTAGTGTTCCATTAGTTGTGATAGGCGTGATCTGCCTGACCGAAACCCGTGTTGGTTATCATTGAATTTTTTCCGAGTTTCCAGAAAGTCATAGATTTTCTGTCTAACTATTCTTTCAAATATTTCAGTGAGATGAGATGTAAGCGACATTGGCCTATAGTTTTTGGCCTCGGATCGATCTCCTTTATATATTGGGAATATGTTCGCGATCTTCAGGATGCCCGATATTTCTCCCGTGTCTAATGATCGTCTCCATATCCAATATAGGGGCTCAGCGATTGCATTCTTGCAGTTTTTGATCAGTGTGGCATTCCATTTGTCCGGGCCTGCCGCTGAGTGTGCTCATATATATATATATATATATATTATATATATATATATATAATATTTAGGAGAAATCCAATGACAAGGAGAAATGTAAATGCCATGAAAAGTCTTCTTTATTGCGCAACGTTTAGAGTTTGAAGTAAACAAATTTCGGGAAAATCCTGCAAGTCCGACACATTTCAAGAAAATAACAGTCCAGTTTTGACTTGAGAAACTTTCGTGAAGTCTTCCAAACATGGCGATAAGCCTGAGGCCATCTTGTCCATACCTTGAATATATATAATCATGCGGGTTGCTTCTACAGAGCTTCAATTTAATATTTAGGAGAAATCCAATGACAAGGAGAAATGTAAATGCCATGAAAAGTCTTCTTTATTGCGCAACGTTTAGAGTTTGAAGTAAACAAATTTCGGGAAAATCCTGCAAGTCCGACACATTTCAAGAAAATAACAGTCCAGTTTTGACTTGAGAAACTTTCGTGAAGTCTTCCAAACATGGCGATAAGCCCTGAGGCCATCTTGTCCATACCTTGAATATATATAATCATGCGGGTTGCTTCTACAGAGCTTCAATTTAATATTTAGGAGAAATCCAATGACAAGGAGAAATGTAAATGCCATGAAAAGTCTTCTTTATTGCGCAACGTTTAGAGTTTGAAGTAAACAAATTTCGGGAAAATCCTGCAAGTCCGACACATTTCAAGAAAATAACAGTCCAGTTTTGACTTGAGAAACTTTCGTGAAGTCTTCCAAACATGGCGATAAGCCCTGAGGCCATCTTGTCCATACCTTGAATATATATAATCATGCGGGTTGCTTCTACAGAGCTTCAGTTTAATATTTAGGAGAAATCCAATGACAAGGAGAAATGTAAATGCCATGAAAAGTCTTCTTTATTGCGCAACGTTTAGAGTTTGAAGTAAACAAATTTCGGGAAAATTTCCCGAAATTTGTTTACTTCAAACTCTAAACGTTGCGCAATAAAGAAGACTTTTCATGGCATTTACATTTCTCCTTGTCATTGGATTTCTCCTAAATATTAAATTGAAGCTCTGTAGAAGCAACCCGCATGATATATATATTCAAGGTATGGACAAGATGGCCTCAGGGCTTATCGCCATGTTTGGAAGACTTCACGAAAGTTTCTCAAGTCAAAACTGGACTGTTATTTTCTTGAAATGTGTCGGACTTGCAGGATTTTCCCGAAATTTGTTTACTTCAAACTCTAAACGTTGCGCAATAAAGAAGACTTTCATGGCATTTACATTTCTCCTTGTCATTGGATTTCTCCTAAATATTAAATTGAAGCTCTGTAGAAGCAACCCGCATGATTATATATATATATATATATATATATATATATATATATATATATATATATTATGATTAGCCCCACCAAAAATAATCCTGGCTACGCCCCTGATAATATATATATATATATATATATATATATATATATATATATGTGTGTGTGTGTGTGTGTATGATAAATTTCACAATTAAACACGTGAAAATAATAAATGATGTAAACCAACAGAAAAAAATAAAAAGTGATTATTCTTTCCTGTGAGGTTGCATCATCTATATATCTATATATATATATATATATATATATTTATATATATATATATATATATATATATACACACACTGCTGTAGGTAATTTATGCTTTAAGCCCAAAATTATGGATGCGAAACATCACATGATGCTTCTTGAAGCTGCGAAAAACATTAAAAACATCGTTCGGCGGATATTTATGCTTTCTTTTTAAATTGTTTCAGGTCACTGGCTTTAACACGATGATAATAATAACAATAATAATAATAATAATAATAATAATAATAATTTATATACATATATATATACACATTATATATAGTATATACACCTCAGTAAAAAGTAACTTTTTCTTTCGCCTGATTTGCTCATTTTGACGAAGGTCAACCTTGTAACCACACCTTAGACCTGCAACCATCTTACGGTCTGCAACACCTATGCAAGATATGGGAGTTGCAAATACGGAAAAAAAATGCCGTTACCACCACCCTCAAAGGAACGCAACGAGTGAACAGGAAAAACGAACATCAAAGAAGAGTGCCAAGTTTTAGACGCAGCCAACACAATTCAGCTGCTAAATACTCTCCAGCAATTACAAAACCAGCTGACAAATATAGGAATCCGAGAGCCGGACAGAAGGCACGCACAAAGGCACTTCATGCGTTATCAGGACAGCAGGTACGATAAAGATAAAAAGAGGCAAATTCTCGGAGGACCACAAGGCAACGAAACCGGCATCCCCATTGGAAAACAAATTGGAACCACCTGGATGCGAAAACGAAAGAGAAAAAATAAAAATAATCCCAGCCAATATTCAGGGCGTTAAATCAAACCATTCCCCGAACAAAATTTTATACCTGAAAGGACTCATCTCATACAAGAAGCCGGATCAGACTTTGCATGCCTCACGGAAACTCATCTAAAGGAAGGACTGCCAGGCGAACTGTGAAAATTGTGAGTCCTGTATTGACAAAAAAGAAATACAAATTGACAACTATAACATACTCCGAGCCGAGAGAACAGTGAAACGTAAAGGAGGATGTGCTATTTACACACGCGAAAGGCATATGGCAGAAATGACTATAAGTACCTCAAACAGCTACGTAGAATGTGTAGCAGCAAAAGTTGAAAAATTAAATATGGTACTAATTGTAATGTACAGACCCCCAAACACGCCAACCTCAAAATTTTCAGATTCCATTACACAGGTAAGAAACTGGGTAAAAGATCTACACTCTCCAACCCCAAATATTTTTCTCTGTGGTGATTTTAATTTCCCATTCATGAAATATAAAAGGACAGGAAAAAATATATGTGTACACCAGGACAAGGGGAGCACGCGAGAAGATCAGGAGCAGGTAAAAATGCTACTAGCTTTAGCTGATGAATTTATGTTAACGCAAGAAATAACAGAAAACACATGAAAAAACAACTGCCTTGATTTGGTATTCACAAACAACAGTAATCTAATTGATAATGTAGAAATATCCCCAACTATGATATCAGACTACAACACCATTGAAATAACAACTAATATAAAGGTAATAGGAAAGGAAAGAACAAGCACAACAGAAAGAAGCAAATTCGAAATTTTTAATTTTCACTCCAAAGCTATAAACTGGGAAGATGTGACATCCAGCATGGAAGTAATAGATTGGAAAACCATTTTCGAGGTCAAGACAACGGAGGAGATGTTAATGACGTTAGAGGAGAAGACGTTAGAAATTGTGGAAAAACATGTCCCAAAAATACAACAAAGAGAAAAGAGAAGCAGGTTCGAAAGACAAAAGAGGGCACTGTTCCGAAAGAGAAATAGAGTGACTGCAAAACTAAGTAATTGTAAAGATAACATCAGAAAAATATTAAATGATAAACTGCAAAGTATCGATGACGTCATAGAGGAACTAATCGAGAAGCATACAGAAAAAGAAGACGACGCTCTAGAAGCGATAAAGGCTAACTCAAAGTACTTCTATAATTTCGCAAAAAGAAAGTCGAAAAACCATGCGACTATAGGACCTTTAAAAAACCAGAACAGTGCTTTATCTGATGATCTAACAGAAGTATCTGAAATATTAAGAGCTCAGTACGAATCATCTTTCAGTATCCCAAAGACTGACAAATTGATATGCGATAGAAACGCGTTCTTTGAAGAAGAACTACAAGGGGAAAGTATAACGGACTTCGACTTTACGACGGATGATATTACACAAGCTAAAGGGGAAACTAAAAACACTCAGCGGCAGGACCGGATAAGTGGAATGCCACACTGATTAAAAACTGCAAGAATGCAATCGCTGAGCCTACTGGATATGGAGACGATCACTAGACACATAGGAAATACCGGGCATCCTGAAGAACACGAACATAGTCCCAATATATATAAAGGAGGAGATCGATCCGAGGCCAAAAACTATAGGCCAGTGTCGCTTACATCTCATCTCACTAAAATATTTGAAAAAATAGTTAGACAGAAAATTTATGACTTTCTGGAAACTCGGAAAAAATTCAATGATAAGCAACACGGGTTTCGGTCAGGCAGATCATGCCTATCACAACTAATGGAACACTACAACAACATTATTGATTCACTTGAAAGTAATGAAAACTATGATGTACTATACACAGACTTTGCTAAAGCGTTCGACAAGTGTGGCCACGGAATCATAATACATAAACTGAAATATATGGGAATAACAGGAAAAGTAGGGAAATGGATATATAATTTCCTTAGTGAGCGGCAACAAGTCATTACAGTACAGGGAGTATCTTCATTATAATCAGAGGTCCTCAGCTCAGTACCACAAGGAACAGTATTAGCTCCACTACTCTTCATAATCATGCTAACTGACATAGATGATGAGGACGTTACCAGAGACAGCACAGTAACATCCTTTGCAGATGACACAAAGATCAGTAGAAAAATAAGAAACCCAGAAGATATAGGATCTCTACAAACTGACATAAACAGAATCTACAAGTGGACGGAAGACAACAACATGAAGTTTAACACCGAGAAATTCCAGCTGTTACGGTACGGAAAAAGAGAAGACCTAAAATCCATGTAATATTATACCCCAAATGGACAGGCAATTCAGAGAAATTCTAGAGCAAGAGATTTAAGGGTTGTAATGACAGATGATGCGAAATTTGAAACACAAAATAAGATAGCAGTAAACAGAGCAAAGAGAATAACGGGGCAGATATTGAGAACTTTTAAACGAAGGGATAGAAATGTAATGATTCCTCTACTGAAAACCCTGATCATACCCAAACTGGAATACTGCTCGGTCCTAACATCCCCATATAAAAAAGAAGACATTAGATAGTTGGAAGGGATCCAGAGAAGCTTCACAGCCAAGATCAACGGGTGCAAAGAACTAAATTACTGGGAAAGGTTACGCGAACTAGACCTATATTCACTATAAATGCAAAAAACTTCACTTTTCTACGTGAAGGTCAAATTATGATAATAAAAACCCACTCTAATGGAAATAAACTCTGTCTATTTGAGTGGGTTTTTATTACCTATATTCACTGGAAAGAAGAAGAGAGAGATACACTATTATTTACACTTGGAAAATAATGGAGAAACTAATCCCTAATCTTACTCTGAACCCTGTAACTTTGAAAACAACAGTGAAAAGTAGAAGAGGAAGACTGTGTCGTGTTCCCAAATTAAAGGCTAGACAGGGAACATCCTTAACCCTGAAAGAAAATAGTTTTGTTGTGAGAGGACCAAAACTGTTTAATCAGCTGCCCAAAGACCTAAGGAACACGAGTGATGTTGCGGTGGACTTCTTCAAAAGAAGATTAGACGCCTGGCTCAGAACAATCCCCGATGAGCCGGGCGTACCTGGCTATGTGAGGTGGAGAACACAAGAAACCAACTCACTACTTCACCAGGCCAACTCGAGAGGAGGGGCGACAAGCTTGACCTTCGCGAAATGAGGAATCATCGCGCGGAACCTTTGTAAGGTTGTAAGGTAAGGTTGTATATATATATATATATATATATATATATATATAATATATATATATATATATATATACATACAGTATATGTATATATATATATATATATATATATATATATATATATATAATTCAGTGACGACTCCTGCACTCGGGCTTCTCGGGCTCAGCCCGAGAGGCAAGGGGCAAGGAGAAGCATGAGAGATAAAACTGTGTATTTATAGATTAAGTTTTTAAAAAAAAGTTTTAAATACAAATTGTAAAAATGGTTTTTGGCTTGTAGTATGTTACTATTTTTCTGTCTAGCCTTCGTCACGCAAGCAAATTTTGAGCGCATTTAGATACCCTTACTACCTATAAAAAACTATGACACATTAAGTTCTCGTGTAATCTTTCAAGATCCTTTACTCGGGCGCAAGACATTACGCCCGAGAAAGTATAAGTAATATCGTATATTTAAAGTTCTTTTAATGAATAATTTGCTTGCATACGGTTACATAATAGTCCTTCTTCTAATTCTCATTAAATAAAATACGTTTTTCCTCCTATTAATTTTTTTTATAAAGAAAAAATATTTCAACTCGGGCTTATATCCTTCGGCCTTGAAGAGGCACAATTTTTAATTCTGGCGATACATGGTAACTTTTTACGTTTCGATAAGCGTGCCTTCAACTGTCTTTAAGTGTCTTGGGCGGCGGTGCAGTTTGATTTTTGCTGCAATGTGAGGTTTTTCGCTTTTCTTAAATAATCTGATTTATTTTTAATATTATAAGTATTCTGAGAAGTATAGCCCACCCATGGAGGACATATTGTTATCATTAAAAGAAAAACCATTTGATTTAGAAAGCAAAAAGGAATTGCATGACCGAATATTAAAGGAATTTGCTTTAACCCTTTAAGGACTGAAGGTACAAATTGCTAACGTTACGAATACAAGCATTCATAACTTAACCCTACAAAAAATTCAGGGCTTAAAGGGTTAAAACCAAGACGCTTGCACTTTATGTTCAAGTAAATAAAATTCAAATAATTTTTTTTACCGAGGTATGTATTTATTTATTTTATTGATAATCTTAAGTTATTGTCATGCATTTAAATGTCGGCTCATATGTAGACTTAAAAATTTAAAAAGAGCCCGAGTAGTCTTGAAGAGCTGGAGTCGCCACTGAATATATATATATATATATATATAAAGTAATATCTCGGAAAATCTTTTTCCAATTGTGTGGGGATGAGATACCCCAAGGGGTCACCTGAGGCCCGAGTAATGACCGGGTGAGTAGTCAGTCGAACTCAACCGAAGAGGCAGCAGCAGAGAGCGAACCCAGATATATATATATATATATATACACACATATATATATATACATATACATATATATATATATATATATATAAGACCCATAAAGAGAGGATAAAGTAGAATGAAAACTAACTACAAGCCTCGCACGTGAGAGAATGAGGAATTATAAGCCACTCATTTGAATATGACAAATCAAAGTATTGTTGCTTCTACTGAAGATGAATCACGTGCGGAAGCCTCGTTAGTACGTTCATCCTCTACGTATGATACTTGTGAATGATGCTGCGAGCTGTTCGTGTCCTGAATAGGTAAAGAAGTTAATCCTTTCTTCCCACTTACACTTAACCTATTTAACATTTGTGCCTCAAGCATTGACAATAAATAGACGGTGTGTATATATGTTCACTGGGACCTTTTCTGTTATATGGGCACCATTGAAATGAAAAAAATTAATATTTTTTAAACTCATTTTAACTTTCTACACTATGTTAGGTTAATTGAATGCCCGGTTAGATCAACTGAATACCCGGTTAGGTCAATTGAATGCCTGGTTAGGTCAACTGTACGCCCTTGATGGTTGGTTTGGTTAAGTCGTGATATTTTCGTTAGTTTAAACGAAAATATCACGACTTAACCTAACCGATCGTCAAGGGCGTACAGTTGACCTAACCGGGCAGTCAATAAATTAAATCCCAGACCATGGTATAATAGGACATAAAATTAAAGACATGGGAATAACAGGCAAAGTGGGAAAATGGATCTACAACTTCCTTAGTGATCGTCTGCAGGTCGTCAAAATTCAAGGTATATCATCATCAGAATCGGAAGTACGCAGCTCAGTACCACAAGGGACAGTACTGGCCCCACTCCTGTTCATTATCATGCCAACAGACATAGACAGCGGAGTAAACAACAATAGTATAGTAACATCCTTTGCAGACGATACAAAGATCAGCAGAAAAATCAGCGATGTACATGACGTGGAGGCCTTGCAGAGGGACACGAACAAAATATACAAATGGTCAGAAGACAACAACATGTCATTCAACGCCGAGAAATTTCAGCTCTTGAGATATGGTAGAAAAGAAGAACTTAAACAGACTGCATATTATGCTCCAGATAGACAGGAAATTCAGAGAAGCATGAAAGCGATTGATCTCGGGATAATAATGACAGATGATGCGAAATTCGAAACACAAAATCAGATAGCGATAAATAAAGCAAAAAGAGTCGCCGGACAGGTTCTAAGAACGTTCAAGAGAAGGGACAGAACAGTAATGATTCCCCTTGCTAAAAACACTGATTATACCAAAACTTGAATACTGCTCAGTTTTGACGTCCCCATATAAAAAGGAAGAAACTAATAAACTAGAAGAAACGCAAAGGCATTTCACAGCCAAGATTGATGGCTGCAAAGAACTCAACTACTGGGAAAGACTACGTAAACTAAATCTGTACTCACTGGAAAGAAGAAGAGAGAGGTACATCATAATCTACATATGGAAAATGATCGAAAAACTGGTACCAAACCTAAAACTAAACCCAATTACCATTCAAACAACACTGGAAAATAGGAAAGGCAGAATGTGTAGTGTTCCCAAATTAAAAGCACGACAAGGGACCTCCTCAACCCTGAAGGAAAATAGCTTGGTTGTTAGGGGGCCAAGACTTTTCAACCAGCTTCCTAAGGACCTCAGAAACGTAACGGGGGTCAAAGTTGAATTCTTCAAGAAAAGACTGGATGCCTGGCTCAGGACAGTACCAGATGAGCCGGGCGTGCCTGGCTATGTACGGTGGAGAGCGCAAGAAAGTAACTCGCTCCTCCACCAGGCCAGACCTAGAGGCGGGGCCACCAGCTTGACCTCCGTGTGAAGAGAGACCAACACACGAAACAACATAAGGTTCATAAGGTTCATAAGGTAGATTAATACGATAAATTAAAAAATTATTCGAACTCAGAATAAGATGGCCTATAGCCTACGTTCAATTTTCCACACAAATATTATCGTAAAATTTGTTAAGAAACGACAAATATTTTTTGTTTTTATTTATATTCATTAAAGCTGTTAAATTAAATAAATTGAATTTCTCCTATTCAAAATGTACTAATTAATTATTATTAAAAAGTTAAAATAAGTTTAAAAAATATTAATTTCTCTCATTTCAATGGTGCCCATAGAACGGAAATGGTCCCTACACTGTATATTCATTGACAGTGAATATACAGTGTATGAATATACAGTGTATGAATATACAGTATATATATATATATATATATATATATATATATATATATATATATATACTGTATATTCATTGTCAATGCTCGAGACACAAATGTTAATAAGTTAAGTGCAAGTGGGAAGAAAGGATGGAACAATCCAAGAATAAGCACTCCAAAGTTCCCAATCCAAGAAAAAGCACCCCAGTTAGACCCCAATCCAAGAAACAGCACCCCATTTCGACCTCAATCCAAATTAAAGGATTTTAACATCAACATTCCTCGAAAACTTTGTCCAGGTCATTGCTTGATTGCACTAAGCACACAACATCAGTTTTTTAATAAGATTTTTTCCCTTACACCAATTTATTACTGGCAATGGATCCTCAACCAATAATGGTAACACTTCATTTTGAAAAGATGATGCTGTCATCTTGCCCTCAAACTTCTGAATGGTTTTTACATTTCAGGACTTATTTATAAATATATCGAAACTACGGTAAAATTATTGAATGCCCGGTTAGGTTAATTGAATGCCAGGTTAAGTCAACTGTACGCCCTTGACGATTGGTTAAGTTAAGTTGTGATATTTTCGTTAAAACTAACGAAAATATCACGACTTAACCTAACCAATCGTCAAGGGCGTATAATTAACCTAACCGAAAAATTCAATTAACTATTTTAGAGCAATTAACTCCATTTTAACTCCATTTTAGAGCAATCCAAGAATAAGCACCCTCGTTCGAACCCAATCCAAGAAAAAGCGCCATAAATTTATTTGGGGTGCTTATTCTTGGATTGCTCCGAAAGGATTAACTTCTTTACCTATTCAGGATACGAACAGCTCGCAGCATCATTCACAAGTATCATACGTAGAGGGTGAACGCATTAACGAGGCTTCCGCACGTGATTCATCTTTAGAAGAAGCAACGATACTTTGAGTTGTCACATCCAAATGAGTGGCTTATAATTCCTCATTCTCTCACGTGCGAGGCTTGTAGTTAGTTTGCTTTCTATTTTATCCTTTCTTTATGGGTCTTTCTCAGGAACAAGATGCACTGCAAGTTTGTTTCCTCTCCAAGGCAACACAAATGTACCTGTTACACTTACCTACCAGGGTTGGGTCAGTTAAGTTAATTAACTTACTTAATTGAAATTCCTATAAATTAATTGATTAACTGCAATTAATTTTCCTTTTTTTTAAAATGAAATTTCATTTATTTGGTCACTATTTTATTAGTTTTAGTACTCGCCACCTGAGTCCTTCAGCCCTTGAGACTGGTGGTAAGGTGTCTGTATGCGTGAGCGAGTATTCCATTACTATTTAACTTACACAAGTACAGGTACAGTATATCAGTACCACGACTAATTAGGTATAATGGTGGTTCTATGGACTACTGCCAAGAAAGCAAAAGTTAATTGATTAACTTAACTAGTTAACTTTTCAGATTAACTTAACTAGTTAACTTTTCAGATTAACTACTTAATTTTGAAAATATGGGTTAACTTAACTTAACTTGGGAAGGTTCCCGAACTAACTTAATTAGTTAATTTTGAAATTTAATTGACCCAACCCTTCACCTACACATTCACATCACCTTAAGTTTGCTCTATACAAAGCGAACCAAGAACTCAGAACCTTTGCAGTTTAAAACCTTTCTCTTTTTTCCAAACTTTAGTTTATTTTTATGTAATATTAATGTAGTTACGGGTAACTACGCTAATTTTTTCTGTAGAGAGGGCTCGAACCCAATCATCATTAGAAAAATTATAATTCAACCAACTGAACCAAATTTAATTACACACAATATGAGCTAACCTGGACTCCATTGGGATCACAACTGCAACACACACACACACACACATATATATATATATATATATATATATGATACACACAGACCGTGCGTGGAACAAGGAACTCTTCAGGGATAATTAAATCCACTATAGTCCGAATAAGTAATGGTAAATGACAAATACCATAGTTTTTCTTTTTCATGATGCAATATATATATATATATATATATATATATATATATATATATACAGGGTGTCCCGTAAGTCTGGACCCATAGGGAAAAATAATAAAATTACAAAATAGTCCAAAAATTATTACATAATCTGTTCAAAGTGTCCGCCGTTGTGTCGCACACATAGTTGAAGACGTAATCTCCACTGCGACAGCACTTTCTGAATCACAGTCGCAGAAATTTCTTGACACGCCTCCACAATGCGTGCTTTAAGGTGGAAAATGTTCTGAAGTTTGACCTCGTACACTTTGGCTTTCAAGTGGCCCCACAAATAAAACTCCAGCGGAGTAAGATCATAATAAAAAAATAATAAAAATAATAATAAAAATAATAAAAAAATATATTATAAATAAATTTTTGGACTATTTTGTAATTTTATTATTTTTCCCTATGGGTCCAGACTTACGGGACACCCTGTATATATGTTATAGGCAAAGCATATAATCGAGGTATTGTATACAATTCCTAGGCATTGTGTAAAATGCCTACAAGTTTTAGGCAAAGTATGAAATATAAAGATTTTTTATACTTTTCCTAGGTATTCTATATAATTCCTAAGGAGTATATAGAAGGCCAACGCTGTATTAGGCAAGCTGTTATTTACGTATCTTCACGGAAAATAACTTTAATCTACTGTACACAGGGATATTGGAGAATGGTATAAATTCATATTAAAATACTAAAATATAAAAAAATATTAAAATACCGCATTTATAATTAAATATATTAATATTACAATTGAAATTCATATTCAAAGTCATATTCATTATTTGTTACAACATGATAAACTCGAATGGCATTTACATTGACACAAAACCTTGTTTTTAACACAGAAACATTTTTTAGTTTCACATTTAGCTTTTGCAAGAGCATTTCACAAATCCTTTTCCTCTTCCAATTGATTGTTGAGCAACAACAGATCGAAGTGATATTTCTTTATCTTTCGGAACGTTGTCTGAACTCAGTAGACTGCTTCTGCACGCCAAGAACTTCGATCTGGAGTACAATTGCTTTAAAACACCATCTCTTGTTCCTAAGCGATAGAATCCGTCACTCATTACCTCTAAAACAACAGCTAATATATGACGAGCATGTCCTTCGCCTCTATCAACTTCAGTAACACGTACTCCAACTGTTAATCCTCGTTCCACCGGTGCAGGTAATTCGATTTGACACATTGCCGGTATGACGTCAGCCATTATATAGAATACCTAGGCAAAGTATAAAAATCTTTATATTTCATACTTTGCCTGTAACTAAGAGCACAAGAACTTTATTGAAAAACACTATTTATATATATATATATAATTATAACTGCAAACACGGAGTATAATTAACGTAAAGAACGACGCTTTGTATAGGAGACTTATCCGCGCAAGATGAGAGCGAAAGAACGAAACAATTGAAAAAATGAGGTACCCACCCGAGAATCGAACCCGGGATCTTCCGATTGCCGGTCAGACATGCTAACCACTACACCATAGGCCTCACCCAAACAAATGCTCGTAATTCCTCTACATACGCGCAGAAACCAATGCCCCAGTATATTAATGTATAGAACGACGTAAGTATAGAGGAGTGTTCTGCACACGAGGAAGAGAAATAACGAACAAATGAAAAATGAGGTAACCGCCCGGGAATCGAACCCAGGATCTTCCGATTGCCGGTCAGATATGCTATCCACTACACCACGGGCCTCGATCAGTCAGAAGTCGTAATTCTCCTACATAGGGCAGAAACCAATGCCTTGAGAGGGCACCCTCGCAAATCGTGAAAATGTATATTTAACTGCAATGACCACGCAGTATATTAATGTATAGAAACGACGTAAGTATAGAGGAGTGTTCTGCACACGAGGAAGAGAAATAACGAACAAATGAAAAATGAGGTAACCGCCCGGGAATCGAACCCAGGATCTTCCGATTGCCGGTCAGATATGCCATCCACTACACCACGGGCCTCGATCAGTCAGAAGTCGTAATTCTCCTACATAGGGCAGAAACCAATGCCTTGAGAGGGCACCCTCGCAAATCGTGAATATGTACATTTAACTGCAATGACCACGCAGTATATTAATGTATAGAAACGACGTAAGTATAGGGGAGTGTTCTGCACACGAGGAAGAGAAATAACGAACAAATGAAAAATGAGGTAACCGCCCGGGAATCGAACCCAGGATCTTCCGATTGCCGGTCAGATATGCTACCACTACACCACGGGCCTCGATCAGTCAGAAGTCGTAATTCTCCTACATAGGGCAGAAACCAATGCCTTGAGAGGGCACCCTCGCAAATCGCCCGTGGTGTAGTGGATAGCATATCTGACGGGCAATCGGAAGATTCTGGGTTCGATTCCCGGGCGGTTACCTCATTTTTCATTTGTTCGTTATTTCTCTTCCTCGTGTGCAGAACACTCCTCTATACTTACGTCGTTTCTATGCATTAATATACTGCGTAGTCATTGCAGTTAAATGTACATATTCACGACTTGCGAGGGTGCCCTCTCAAGGCATTGGTTTCTGCCCTATGTAGGAGAATTACGACTTCTGACTGATCGAGGCCCGTGGTGCAGTGGATAGCATATCTGACCGGCAATCGGAAGATCCTGGGTTCGATTGCCGGGCGGTTACCTCATTTTTCATTTGTTCGTTATTTCTCTTCCTCGTGTGCAGAACACTCCTCTATACTTACGTCGTTTCTATACATTAATATACTGCGTGGTCATTGCAGTTAAATATACATTTTCACGATTTGCGAGGGTGCCCTCTCAAGGCATTGGTTTCTGCCCTATGTAGGAGAATTACGACTTCTGACTGATCGAAGCCCGTGGTGTAGTGGATAGCATATCTGACCGGCAATCGGAAGATCCTGGGTTCGATTCCCGGGCGGTCACCTCATTTTTCATTTGTTCGTTATTTCTCTTCCTCGTGTGCAGAACACTCCTCTATACTTACGTCGTTTCTATGCATATATATATATATATATATATATATATATATATATATAATATATATATATATATACACACACATATATATATATATATATATATATATATATATATATATAATCTTATCACTAAACAACTCGAAACCTTTTTCTCTCATTCCATTCGCACTATAGAACGTGTCCGTGCATATATAAACGAGATCCTACATTACGTGATTGATGTCATTAAACTTAACCTCTTTTTAATATTTGTGGAAAACATTTTCTCTTCGGATTCCAGTTATGAATAATTATTAAAGCCGTCATTCACGTGTTTTCCGCTTTCTCTTCAAATTTAAATAAATATATAGATGGCGATTTAGGATTGTATTGTCAGTTGTTCAGTGAAAATATTCTCTTTACAGTTCAGTGTTACTGACTGGAAAGTTGAAATGGTGTCGTGAAAAGGGTTCAACCTTTTTCCTTTTTTAGTTTTATTAATTTATAATTTTTTATTATTAGTATTTCATCAAAATTTCACTATCATGAGTGATTTCTTAATCTATAAATCTTATAAAAATATTAAGTGAATATTCTCAACTCGGAAAAGTCGAAAAAAGGTTAAAAAGCTACAATAAGAAATAAATTAATTATTAGAAGCACAAATTTTAGGTCTATTCTCCGTAAGAGCTTCATTAGGTGCTCGTTAACAGGGAGAGGAGGAGGAGGAGGAGGTCAATTTATAAAGGAAGGAAGTGGTACCGGAAGTAAGGGGATTAGGAAAAGGGTGACTAAAGGGGATCAAGGAAGACGAAAGATAGAAAATTAAATAAATACGAGTTACATTTCGTTTCGATAAAATAAAAATGGAAAAATAACAAGAGCAAAAGGATAATACTAGTAGTACTACTACTCCTACTACTACCATACTAGTGATACTACTAATACTAATAATACTACTAATAGTAATAATAAATGAAAAGATAAAGGTAATTATGCGTAAGATTAAGATAGCTAAGTCTGAAGGTATTCAATTATGAGGGTATTTAATATTTAATTTGTTATATCCCAGCAACTGAGAATGTACAAACTTAGCTGAATATCTTAAACTTACTACAGATAACCTCTATATCTTTATATCTCTTTCTTCTTATAGCTTTAAAATTAATGTAAATAACCTTATTTCTCTGCATCATCTAACAAGATTTGTCAAATAGTAGTAGTTCGATGGGAGACTGTTCTCCGTGTCCAGACTATGTAGCGAGCCGTGGATCGGATTCCACGTAGAGCTGTAGGTCCTGTCTGTCCGTTATATGACCTTAGATGTCGCGAAGGAGGTTAAACAACCCCATCATTACATTTTCCTCATTCTATCAATAAAACATAAAATTTGCATGGAAATGACAGTTCTAGACTAAACTCTTATTATGGATAGGAAGGCATTAACTGTCTCATATATATATATATATATATACACAGGGTGTACATAAAGTCAGGATCTATTTTTGTGAAGCACTTGGAAATTATATGGAAATCAATCATAAAATGATAAAGTGGTAACATTTATTAAATAATTAAGAGTAGGATTCAACGTGACGCCCATCAGTATCCCTGCACAGCTCAAATCGTTCCGCAGCATTTCTGAACACATTCTGGAGCATTTGCGGGGTATGTTATCTGCAGCAGTTCGTATACGTGTACGTAAGTTTTCAAGACTCGTAATCTTCGTCTGATAGACGTGCGATTTGATAAAGCCCCATGCAAAGAAATCTAAAGGGGTTAAATCTGGTGATCTCGCTGGCCAAGGTCTGTTGCTTCCGCGTCCGATCCAGCGATTTGGAAAACGTCCATTTAGATAATCCTGAACAATTTTAGCATAGTGACAAGGAGCACCATCATGTTGATAGACGACGGTAGTAACAATCCTATCCCCGTCCTCTATCAACATGATGGTGCTCCTTGTCACTATGCCAAAATTGTTCAGGATTATCTAAATGGACGTTTTCCGAATCGCTGGATCGGACGCGGAAGCAACAGACCTTGGCCAGCGAGATCACCAGATTTAACCCCTTTAGATTTCTTTGCATGGGGCTTTATCAAATCGCACGTCTATCAGACGAAGATTACGAGTCTTGAAAACTTACGTACACGTATACGAACTGCTGCAGATAACATAACCCCGCAAATGCTCCAGAATGTGTTTAGAAATGCTGCGGAACGATTTCAGCTGTGCAGGGATACTGATGGGCGTCACGTCGAATCCTACTCTTACTTATTTAATGAATGTTACCACTTTATCATTTTATGATTGAATTCCATATAATTTCCAAGTGCTTCACAAAAATAGATCCTGACTTTATGTACACCCTGTATATATATACATATTTTTTTTCTCGTTTCACCTGATGTACAGTGCTAACAAGAAGTCTCGCGCCTCTGTCTCGTCCCAAGCTAGTCTGTTAGGTATAAAATGGGTGGTCCTTATGGCAGCGGAGGTGTGTTCGGATTGGTGCACATAATTGCTCTAACCCCATCAATGACGTCCACATTATCATTGTGTTGATCACTCTATCTATTTATATATAGAGACATACTGTATATAGATATATATAGAGTATGCAGGGGATAACGTGCCTCAGTCCCAGCTATGGTAGTTGTCTTACAATTAACAGTCCCAAGTGCAAGTTACGTTAACACCTCCACATAAACTAACCTGGACTAAAATAACATACGTGAAGCCCTTACCCACAAACCATTTAAAAGGTGTGATTTAAAAGCTCGCTCTCTTTATACTTGGGGTGTGACAGTCCTCCGGTCCCGAGTCGTGGGATTCTAGAGGAACTGGCTGCCAGTTCCTTTAGGTTCTCTCTCTCTTTCGGGAGGGCGGGTGAAGTATTTTGCACAATCCCGTCCCGTGGGTTACTAGGACCCCATCCCATCCCTACTCTGTCCTTTTAGCTTACGTTAAGGTTGTTCTCCTCTGACTGCAAAAAAAAAAAAAAAAAAAACTTTTAGTATTGTCTTTTTCTCTTCTTTTACTATTAGGACCCTACTGCTACCTCATGCGTGGGAAGAGAGGCTTTGGAACCTCTATAAATAACACCATTTAACGCTCGTAGGTTGTGAGAGACTGGGATGGAGGGGTCCCAGGCGTAGGGGCGCGATGAATGGAGTGTGGCTAGTGACCAATTGATGGTGCTTGGCTGTACTGCTCTGAGGTGAGAGAGCTTTACTGCCCAGCTGGCTGCCAGGCCAGCGTAAAGTCTCGGGCGTAGCCTCTGGGTCTGGTGGGATATCCCTTGAACACTGGATTCTAAGAGTCTGGCCGCTTGTGAGTGACTAGTAAGACTTAGTAAGGGGCTGCATCTCGCTGTCGCTCCTGGCGGAAAATCCGTGACGCCTGCGTCGCGAGTGTTTGTCAGTTGGTAGCTGCGACACGTTTGGGACTGTCCGGCCCTGGGGAGACCTTTGGTCGGTGCGGCAGCAGGAGAGGTGTAGTCTTCTGGAAGGGATGAACGTCACTTGCAAATAGGTGGATGCGTCTACGCGCGGGATGAATTCACCCCCCCCCCTTTTTTATATACTGGTCAGAACGTTTTTGGATAGTTTTCATTGCTAGAACGCTTTATCTTATTCAGAGTATTCAGAAAAAAAAAAAAAAGAGAAAATATGGCAGGGCCAGCTAAATTGAAAGCAGAATGCTTTAAATGTAAAGTTAATCATTGGTGCGTTGACTTCCCTGAGGGTAGTATCAGCGATATCACATCCCTTAGTGTATGTTTGTTTTGTAAACTTAGAGACAACCACGAAAAGGAAGTTAAAGAGCTAAAGGAATTAGTAAAAAAGCTTGAAGCTAGGGTCGTAGCACTGGAAATCCAACCCAGTGGACAAGATCAAACTAAAAACACACCAGCAGATTTAAACTGTAAGATTAAGTATCTAGAACAAAGGGAGGGCGCAAAGAAGGGGCTGATAGAGAAGGGTGGGAAGGGATCGATAGAGAAGGGTGGGAAGGGGCCAATGAAGAAAAAGGGTGGGAAGGGGCCTACTGATGGCCCAAAGAAACCGAAGGATGTAGCTACCAGTCGGGGTGGGTCGGGTGGTGTAACTGCGTGTATGGGTGGCGACGGGTTTCGAAAGGTCTCGGGCAAGAAGGCTGCGAAGCCTGAGACCCCAGTTGCCCCTGTCAAGACCTCTAACCGCTTTAGTCTCCTGTGCTCGAAGGAGGAAGACACCGTTTTGATTGGGGACTCGCAGATCAGGGGCCAGGAGAAGTACTTTGCTTCTGCAAACCGGGATGGGAGGAAGGTAAGGTGCTTACCTGGGCGGGGAACGGCGCACTTAAGGAAGGAGGTAGAGAAGGTGCGCGTGGCTAGTCGGAGGACTGCGATCGTTGTCCACGCTGGTGGCAATGACCTGTTCCTCAAAGGCGGTGGGGTAGGTCTTACAGAAGGGATCATCACCGAGATCATGTCTCTTGCGGATGATCTAAAACTGAAGACAGACAGGGGAATGTTAATGGGTATTTTACCGCGAATGAATGCCAGTGACCACGCGCTCAGTAAGGTCATTGGCATCAATGAGAGGGTACAAGACTTGTGCGTTCCGCTGGGCGTGAAGTTTATTGACCCCTTCGATGCATTTTCGGGTAGGTGGGACCTTTACCAGAGGGATGGTGTCCACCTCAATAACAAGGGTAAAGGTGTGCTAGCGCTGCTCGACCGGCACCTATACAGAATGGTGAGGTCGAGTCCGGGGAGAGATGATGGGCCCCCACCGGGGAGAGATGAGGATGAGCCGGTGGCGGACGTACCTTCAACTGAAGGGTGCGTCGAAGTACAGGTGGGTGACCCTCCTCCTACGTTGGAGGGGGCTCAGTCTCCTGCGGAAGTTGCCCCCTCGTTAGTGAGGGGCTCTTCAACTCCCGACAGCCCTGGCTGTTCGGGAAACGGGTCGTGCTAGGGGGCGGTCAGAATAGGGAAGGCTCCCTCCGTGCAATGCTTTTTAATGCTAGGTCAATTAGGAACAAGTTTTGCGAGCTACGGGCGCTCTTAGCATCAGAATACCAGGATATCGTTGCTATCACCGAGTCCTGGATTCATACTGATCGTAGGGACTACGTTGGGGAGTTCGAAATTCCCGGGTATAGAATGTTTCGCAAAGACCGCACCCGTGGAGGGGGGGTGGGGTACTAATATACGTCAGGGACACGTTGAGTCCGGTTGACTGCCAGTTCCGATCGGAACGGGAGCTGCTTGGTGTCGATCTGAACGGGGGGGACGAACTATAGGTTAATCTTGGTGTACAGACCTCCGCATCTCCTCCTCGAGGAGGATACAGCCCTGTACACCGAACTCAGTAGCCTGCTAGGTGATAGGGTGTGTGTAGTTTTAGGAGACTTCAACTGTCGCGGCATAAAGTGGGAAGACAGGACTGCTGATGCTGAAGGGAGGAGGCTAGTTGTCTTTGCTGATGAGAACTTCCTCACTCAGTGGGTCAACGAGCCTACACGAGGCGAAAGCGTTCTAGACTTAGTATTCACGACCGAAGACAACCTCGTCACTGGCCTCACCGTTGACGAATCGTTGGGCGGGAGTGATCACGGTCTGATTAGGTTCCGTGTGTGCGCGTCCCTCGGGTGAAGCGTAGTAACTCGAGAGGCAGTAAGCTCGATCTCCGGCGGGCGACTTTGTTAGCCTCAGGGATAGCGTAGGTGAGATGGGGTTAGAGGTCGGCGGCGATGTTGAGGGGTGTGGAGTGCATTCCGGGACGAGTTTATGGTGCTGCAGTCTGCTGCCATACCCTCAAAACCGGTCACCCTGCTTCAACGCAGCCTAAGTGGTTCAATCGTGACATCGCTTGGCTATCCGAAATAGGAAAGTAGCGTATAGGAGGGCGAAGGCCAATCGTTCCCACGAGAACACTGAAGCGTATGTCCGCCTGTGTAGGGAAGTGAAGGCGAAGGTTAGGCTAGCGAAACGTAACGAAGAACTACGGGTGGCAAGCCTCTGCAAGGGGAACTCGACCTAATGTGCTTAATGAGTACTTTGCGGGAGTGTTCACCAGGGAGGATACCCGCGTCATCCCCGAGCCAGGCGTGAGGCACGAAGGTGCTGGCCTGGATAGTGTTAGATGTACCGCGACAGTCGTTGCCGATAGAATAGACAAACTGAGCGCGTTTAAGGCTCCTGGGCCAGACCAGTTTCTCCCCAGAGTGTTGCGAGAAGTGCGCGACCAGGTGGCTCCCCACCTGGCTACAGTCTTCAACAAATCGTTGGAGATGGGCCAGGTGCCTGGTGACTGGAGGGAAGCCAACGTGACCCCTATCTTTAAGAAAGGGGATCACGAAAGTCCAGGGAACTATCGTCCCATTAGTCTCACTTCAGTTGTAGGTAAATTATTAGAAGGGATAATAGCTGATAGGATCGTTGACCATTTGGATTCCTACAAGCTGCTTGGGGACTCCCAACATGGGTTTAGACGGCATAGGTCGTGTCTCACCAACTTGCTCGAGTTTTTCCACGTCATGTTGAGTGAGATGATAAGAGTAGGGCGATTGATATACTTTATCTCGACTTTCAGAAAGCCTTTGATAAGGTACCTCACCGCCGGCTAATGGCGAAAGTGCGCGCGCTGGGTATCGGTGGGGAAATAGGTAGGTGGATTGAAAACTGGCTGAGAATAGGCGGCAGAGGGTTGTAATTAAAGGGCTAGTTCGGGTTGGGCCTCGGTCACTAGTGGGGTTCCTCAGGGTTCCGTTTTGGGGCCACTGTTGTTTATCATTTACATAAATGATATCGACGGTGGCATCGTCAGTCGGATCGCCAAATTCGCTGATGACACCAAGCTTGGGGCCAATGTTGGGACGCCCGAAGCGATCGAGAACTGCGTGCGGACCTAGGTAGGATAGGAGAGTGGTCCGAAAAATGGCAAATGCCGTTTAACTTGGGTAAATGCAAAGTGATGCACATTGGCTACGCCAATCCCAAGTCGGACTACTCGATGTTGGGTAGTAATATCGAGGTGACTGATTTAGAAAAGGACTTGGGTGTGCTAATTAGCAGCGACCTTAAGTTTACGAAACAGTGTGTAGAGGTGGAAAAGAAAGCCCAGAAACTATTGGGTTATATCAGGAGGCAATTTCAGTTTCGGAACAAGGAGATTGTGCTCTCACTGTACAATTCCCTTGTTCGGCCGCACCTGGAGTATGCTGTGCAGTTCTGGTCGCCCACCCTCAGGAAAGATATTGAGAGGCTGGAGCGAGTGCAGGCGAGGGCCACAAAGTTAATCCCTTCCGTTAGGCATATGGGCTACAATCGACGGTTACGCGCCCTGAACTTGTTTTCGCTTGAAACTCGGAGGCTGCGCGGTCAACTGATCGAGGTTTTCAAGCTCTTACGCGGGTTCAACGATGTCGATTTTAGAAGTATGTTTAGTTTAAATGATAACCCAACTCGTAACAATGGTTGGAAGTTGGATTTGAAAAGGTTTAGGACTAGTGTGTGTGGGAATTACTTTACGTATAAGATCTGTGACACATGGAACAGGTTACCTTCGGAAGTTGTGAACAGTTCCTCTGTGGATCAGTTCAAGAAAAGGTTAGACCAAATCTTGCACACTATTTGAGTGTGTACAAAATTTTCCGTGGCACCCGTTGCCATTGGTACCTCCTCGGTATGGGCCGCAAGGCCTTTTGAGGTACTTCTTTTCCTTGTAACTCCTTGTAACTCTCTCTTTCTCTCTCTCTTTTCCGCTCTACTCCAAATCCTTTTCTCTTAGTGACCTCTTAATACAAACTAATCTATCATATTTTGCGACTTTTTAACTCTGGTAGGATTCAATTCCATTCCTATAGTGTAAGAGATACTTAAATTCATGTGTGTATTATGCCATATGATGTGCGTAATAAATAATCATTTTTAAATAGTTGGAGCGTTCAAGGTCATCTGTAATAATCTATAGACTACCCCTCAAGCCCACTCTCAACACTTAGATTCCCCTAAGACACAGGCGCCTTCAAGTAACATGAATGCGTAGAGATCTAAGGTGTTAGATTCCATATTATATAATTTATGTGCTAGGTTTGAAAACGCTGGCATTGAAGGATGGAAGGAAGGGACAGTAAAAGCGATAATAGGTTTAATGAAGGAAGTGGAATGAGGATGGAGGTAAGCGTTGCTATGTCGAAGGAAACGAGGTTGGGTGGGGAATTACGAAGGGAGGAGGAAATGCTAAACACAAACTCAACTATTTATTTTAATGCCCTAGACCTAGAAAGACAAAGAGCAAAATACCTTAAACTAACAATGAATTGACAGAAACAGAAGAGTCTGGTCTTAGACGCACTGATAGATTTAACGTATGTGGCTAGAGGCCGCCACTCAGAATTACCACTACTACCTAAGTCATTATAAGGTTATTTACTATGACAGAGTAGTCATGAGTAGTTATGGAAATAAAATATGATTATACTGTTGATGGCTGACTATATTCAGTTGGGATATAAACTATTGCTGACAATCTTTGGATCCTTGGCTTTTAAGACGAATTTTTTATGCATATGTTCAACAAAATAGGAAATTGGCTGATTATTATTACCATTCGAAGGGTTGGTACCCTTCACAACCGAAATCAATTTCAGAAAGGGTGCATGGTATCCTCATTTCCTTTATCGTCCCAGCAAGCTTCACATTTACACAACGATGGAAAGGCCGTCTGTACACCACGAGACGACCCAGGCAATGCGGGGAGCAATGGTGACATTGCATGAATATGGTGTGCCAATAAAAGAAATATCAAGACGACTAGACGTTCATCGAAGCACTGTGGAACGGTGGATTCATCGGTATGAAGCAGAAAACTCAATCGCTACTTTGCCGAGGTCTGGTCCTCCGCGTTCAACATCTCAAGAGGAAGATGCTGCGATTGTTAATCATGCCAGAGAGCATCCGTTTGTTCCAGCGACGCATATTTACAGACACCTGAACCTTCGTTGTAGCGCAAATACAGTGAACAACAGACTTCACGAGGCAGGGTATTTTTCTCGCCGTCCAGCTATAAATCCTGCATTGACGATTGAGCATAAAGAGGAGCGGATGGGATTTACCTTGCAATACTTGCCGCAGGAGGAAGAATTCTTGAGAAAAGTTGTGCACTGTGACGAAAAAACATTTTCAACAGATAGTCATGGTTCCCTGCATTGTTGGAGGCAGCGCGGAAAACGCTATGAAGAAGGAAATGTTTTCCCGAGCAAACGTAGTGGTCACATCAATCTCGGTGTGTGGGGCTGGATGTCTGGCTATGGTGTCGGAGAATTGACTCAAGTAGATGGACGCTTTACTGGACAGCAATATTGCCAGATACTGGAAGAGGTGCTGCTACCCAGTGTTCGTGCGTATCTGGTTCCAGCACCGGAACCATTTTATTTAATGAAAGATAACAGTCCCATTCATATGAGTAACGTTGTGAGAGCGTGGTACGAAGATCACCCAGAGATTATTAATCTAATTCTGCCACCACGTTCTCCTGATTTGAATCCGATTGAAAACCTTTGGGCAATAATGATTAACGAATGGGAGCAACGCAATGAAAGAACATTTGAAGCACTTTTAGCTCACACGAGGAATAGTTGGGAGAGCTTACGCCGAACACCAAACATTCCCTACAATCTGGCCTCTTCTATGCCGCAACGATTGCAAGAAATTATTGATGCTGGAGGAAGCTATACGAAATACTGATGTTAAAGCCATGACGTAAATGTGTATCGAATATATATTTATGTTAATATAGAATTTTATTATATTTTTATGTTTGACATCTATAAAAGTATATATTGTGACCATGAAAGAACTTTACTTATCCTTAGTTAGAGTATTTTCTTGCAATGTCTACGCTCGTGGAGATGATAATATATGCATTGTTGAAACAAACTATGAGAAGGTAATAGTTTCAGGAAAAAAATAAAAACTGGCAACATCGAGGTCATCACATGTTTATGGGAATTGTCATATGATATGCTACTGTAGTGAATACTCTTATTTTAGTTTCAAGATAAATATTAATTTTACAGTCTTGAATTTCGGAATAGTTATAAATTCATTTTAAATTAGTTACCCCATTATAATTCAATTGTGAACCACATTAATACTAATTTTATGTATACTATATTATTTTATTGTATGTAAACATAATTAATTATATATCACAATTGTCAGTTAATTATTTATATTCAAATATTTATTTTAATCTAATACCATGTCCATTTTACAAATAAACAATAGAAAACCAAAGGTTATATTTTCCACCTTTGGTACTGTCGCAGTTTCGCCTAACGGACTCAATACGGCTAGTGAGATAATCACTGGTTGGCACTTAACTAGCGGCAGTGCTTATGGCTACATCATCCAGGTTAACCTATACCGGATAGATGCGCTACGGTCCCAAGCCGTAGCTTGCCTAGGCCAACGACGACGACGTAAACCAACAATTGGTGACCCCGGAGCTGGATTACCCTTCTACCCGAACGACTAGGACTAGACTGTAATGTCGTTCGTGCCCATCACCCCCTTCACCCGAACGACTAGGACCAGACTGTAACGTCGTTCGTGCCCATCACCCCCTTCACCCGAGCGGCTAGGACCAGACTGTAATGTCGCTCGTGCCCTCTGCCCCTCACCCCTGCCCGTGCGCTCTGTGCCTGCGCTCGTCTCAACCTCCACTCCTTCGTTGGGAACTTGTCGTCTTGCTTGTACGTTAGCAAGCATAGGAGAAGATGCCTGACGACGCTGGTGCCATCTCCCACTTGAGCGTAAAGCTCCCCGTATTCTGGCCGGGTGATCCATTTATTTGGTTCCACCAAGTGGAATCACAATTCAACTTGGGAAGGATCACCGCTAGCAGGACGAAATACGATCATGTTTTGTCCTCTCTACCAGCGAGCGTCATCTCTGAAGTCCGTGACGTCATCGTATCTACTTCCACGAGTGAGAACCCATACAACGATCTGAAGTCTGCCATCCTGCGCCGCACCACTGTCTCCGAGCGTGAGAAACTACATCAGTTAATCTCAAAAGAAGAACTTGGAGACCGTAAGCCCACTCAAATGCTGAGGGCTATGCAGTGCGCTCTAGGCGAACGCGCACAAACCTTCGATAAGGACATCTTTAGACAGTTGTTCTTGCAGAAACTTCCTCCATCAGCTCAGCGTGTCTTGGCCACTATGGATCCTGCTACTCCAGTTGATAAACTAGCAGAAACTGCCGACAAAGTAGTGGAGATTGACACAGCTCCGGTCAACAACGTGAACACACAATCGGAACTGGAGTTGAAAGTGAAAGAGTTAAGTCAACAACTCAACCACGTTTGTTCTCTGCTACAAAATCAACGGCAAAGAAGCCATTCTCGGTCAAGATTTACGAAGAGGCATCGTTCGAGTTCCGGGAAGATCTGCTTCTACCACTCCAAATTTGGAAAGAAGGCTAGGAAGTGCATCTCCCCTTGCAATTTTTCGTCGGAAAACCCCAGCAGCGAGTCCTAATGGCGTCTAGTACTCGCACTGCCAACCTGTTATTCATAAGGGACAGGAACTCTGGTGTCAATTTCTTGGTCGATACCGGAGCGTCAGTCAGTGTATTCCCTCAAAAATCTGGTCATACGTACTCGGAATCTCCGCCTCTATACGCTGCTAACGGTTCACGCATACCCACGTACGGTACTCAGTCGCGTGAACTAAACTTGGGCCTTCACCGATCCTTCAAGTGGATTTTCATCTGTGCTCAAGTGCGGCATCCCATAATCGGCGCTGACTTCCTCCAGCATTTCAAACTCCTGGTGGATCTTGACAAGCGACGCTTATGCGACCAGGCCACACTGCTTTCTGTTCTTGCCAAACAGGTTGCCCTTCCGGACGCCTCGAACTCTGCACTTTCCCTCGTTCCCCCTAATTCCATGTACCAGTGCCTTTTCCAGCGATATCCAGGAATTCTTCAACCGATGCAGATGGGTGATACCATTAAGCACACCATTACCCATCACATTACAACAAAAGGTCCCCCTGTGTTTGCAAAACCCAGACGTCTTGCCCCGGACAAACTGAAAGCTGCCAAATCGGAATTCCAGCTTATGATAGATCTTGGGATAATAAGACCTTCCAAAAGCAGTTGGTCCTCTCCCCTACACCTGGTCCAGAAGAAGTCAGGAGACTGGAGACCATGTGGGGATTACCGGTTTTTGAATTCGACAACCATCCCGGACCGATATCCGGTACCAAATGTCCAAGACTTTACTTCTCTTCTCCACGGCAAATCTATCTTCAGTAAAATAGATCTCGTTAAGGCTTTCCACCACATTCCCGTAGAGCCTTCGGATATTCCCAAGACTGCAGTTTGTACACCATTTGGGTTATTCGAATTTGTGAAGATGCCGTTCGGGCTACGGAATGCTGCGCAAACCTTTCAGAGGTTTATAGATGAGGTCACCAGAGGCTTAGACTTTGTTTATGCCTACATCGATGATTTGCTTGTGGCCAGCTCAACGGAAGAGGAACATAAGGAACATCTTTCACTCCTCTTTCAACGCTTAGAACAATACGGTGTTACTATTAATGCATCTAAGTGTGTGTTTGCACAGCCAACCTTGGAATTTCTTGGTCACACGATTTCGCAGCACGGAATTACCCCCCTTCAGGACAAGTGTGAAGTGATAAAAAATTACCCTATGCCAAATAATCAGCGTGAGTTACGGCGGTTTCTAGGTTTGGTAAATTATTACCACAAGTTCATTAAAAACTGTGCCAGTGTTCTTGCTCCTCTACACGCTATGATCACACACAAACGCAAGGTAACAAAATTGGTATGGTGTAGCGATAGTTTACAGGCGTTCGACAATGCCAAAAATGCTATCAATAGTGCATTGTCTCTGTCATTTCCTATCAGTGATGCCCCCCTAACTCTGACGGTCGATGCCTCAGATGTTGCGATCGGTGGAGTGTTGGAACAAACCATTAACGGTCAACAAGCACCCATCGCGTTTTACTCGAAAAAGCTGCAGCCAGCCCAAACGCGTTATAGTGCTTTCGGACGTGAACTTCTTGCTATTTACTTAAACGTGAAGCATTTTCAACATTTCCTTGAAGGCCGAGAGTTTTGTGTTTTTACCGACCACAAACCTTTGGTCACTGTCTTCAATAAAAACAGCTGTAACCACTCTCCCAGAGTCATCAGGCAACTCGATTATATCTCGCAATTTACCACAGATATCCGCCACATCAAAGGTGTCTTGAACACTCCAGCGGATGCACTTTCAAGAATAGAGATTACTTCTGTTACCCTCAGCTCTACACTGTGGAATGCTATTGCACAGGATCAAGATAAGGATACGGAACTACAAGAACTGCTCAGAGAAGACTCCACTCACTCACTTTCCCTCAAGAAAATGAGTATGCCAGGATTGTCTGTGCCCCTCTATTGCGACGTATCAACAGCTGCTATTCGCCCTTATGTCCCTCCATGTCACAGAAAAGCAGTCTTC
Organism: Bathynomus jamesi; assembly: GCA_023014485.1. Classification (NCBI taxonomy): domain Eukaryota; kingdom Metazoa; phylum Arthropoda; class Malacostraca; order Isopoda; family Cirolanidae; genus Bathynomus; species Bathynomus jamesi. The sequence continues at coordinate 149,560 of JAJOZX010000076.1, forward strand.
ACGGATCTTCATAAGCCCTCCCATCCTGGTATCCGTGCTTCGCAACACCTGGTTACCTCTCGCTTTGTTTGGCCCTCGATGCGGAAGGATGTCAAACATTGGACCAAAACGTGCCTTGCCTGCCAGCGTGCCAAAGTCCAAAGGCACACCAGGTCCCCCTTTGACGCATTTCCGCCCCCATCCCAGCGATTTGAAGTAATTCATGTAGACATTGTTGGCCCTCTTCCAGTGATTCAAGGCCAACGTTATCTGCTCACCTGTCTCGACCGCTTTTCCAGATGGCCTGAAGCCATCCCACTTCCTGATATCCAAGCGGACACTGTTGCAAGAGCCTTTCTTCATGGATGGGTATCAAGATTTGGATTGCCGACAAAAGTCATCACTGACCAAGGTCGCCAATTTGAGTCTTCGCTTTGGAAGAAGTTTACCAGCTTGTTGGGTACAGTACATGCGCATACCTGTGCGTATCATCCGCAAGCTAACGGCCTCGTCGAACGCTTCCATCGCCAGCTGAAGTCATCCCTTATGTGTCACGAAGACTCCCATTGGATGGATAAGCTTCCACTCGTGTTGCTTGGTATTCGCTCTGCATTTAAGAGTGATCTGAAGACTACAGCGGCTGAACTAGTCTATGGAACAACACTGTGGCTACCAGGTGGCTACTTCACTGCAGGGGATAAGTCATGTGATCCTACGGAATTCGCTCAAACACTTTCCTCTCACATGCAGTCCCTTCAGCCTGTTCCCCCTCGATTGACTAGCCAACAGAACATCTTTATTTCCCCAGCCCTCCAGTCTTGCACCCACGTTTTCGTTCGTGTACCTGTCCCAAAACGGCCTCTCCAATGTCCATATGACGGACCCTATGAAGTTCTCCGACGTACGCGCAAATCATTTCTCATCCAGCGCGGTTCCAAGGTCGACAAGGTTTCTATCGATCGTCTTAAGCCTGCGTTTTTGGAATCAACCTTAAGTGAGGTACAAGTAGCTACCAAAAAGGTTCAGCGGAAATCTGTGTCGTTCGGAACTCTTTGAACTTCCTCTCTGGTGGGGGAGTGTGTAGTGAATACTCTTATTTTAGTTTCAAGATAAATATTAATTTTACAGTCTTGAATTTCGGAATAGTTATAAATTCATTTTAAATTAGTTACCCCATTATAATTCAATTGTGAACCACATTAATACTAATTTTATGTATACTATATTATTTTATTGTATGTAAACATAATTAATTATATATCACAATTGTCAGTTAATTATTTATATTCAAATATTTATTTTAATCTAATACCATGTCCATTTTACAAATAAACAATAGAAAACCAAAGGTTATATTTTCCACCTTTGGTACTGTCGCAGTTTCGCCTAACGGACTCAATACGGCTAGTGAGATAATCACTGGTTGGCACTTAACTAGCGGCAGTGCTTATGGCTACATCATCCAGGTTAACCTATACCGGATAGATGCGCTACGGTCCCAAGCCGTAGCTTGCCTAGGCCAACGACGACGACGTAAACCAACACTACCAATAAACTCTTATATACTACTATATACAGTATACTATATTACGTAATAATTACGATGAACAAATCAAATGCAAATTTCTCTGATTTACGGCTCACCAGTCTTGCTTTAGAGTCCAGTGGTTCTTAACCGGGGGGGCGCGCCCCCCTAGAAACAGGAATTTCTCTAATTGTATTTGTTATTCTCTTAACGAGAGCATGGGCTAATATTGAGAAGTTATTGAGAATGTTATTTTGATTGAAGGGGGGCGTGGAGGGAAGGACCAATTCCTAGAGGGGGCATGGTAGTAAAAAGGTTAAGAACCACTGCTTTAGACTAATGACTTTCATAAGATGGAATAGGTTTAACATAGTTCGTTTAATAGGTTACCACTTAAAACAATGGATAAACTATCTATTAGTGAGACGACCGTGACTTCCTCGAAATGCGAGCGCGTGAGAGGTTCACTGAGGAATTTGGTCATTAGATTCTTCACGTAGGATATATATCACAAACAACAATATTGACAACAATTCCCAACAATTACTTAATATCAATAATTGCATTTGAGCAAATAATTTAGACCTGCGTCAAAATAACTTAGGTATCATGCCATGATTTGGGATATTTGCCGAATTAGTCGTTCTCTATAGTCTATACTCTATAGTATATATTGAGATGGTATAATGTAATGCCCAGCTAATATTATGATGACTAGGATTGCTCCATAACCATCCCAACATCCCGAAACTTGTTCCATTCTGCTTCTTAATCATTTGTATTTTAAACACTAAAATGTAGCAGAAGTGACGTAATAATGGACGTCATTGATTGTGTTAGAGCAGTTATGTGCACCAATCCGAACACACCTCCGCTGCCATAAGGACCGCCCATTTTATACCTAACAGACTAGCGTGGAACGAGACAGAAGCGTGAGACTTCTTGTAAGCACTGTACATATTCTTAACATGTATAAATAAAACAATACCTTTTATTATTATTATTATTATTATTATTATTACACCTAATGTATGTTTTGTACAGTCCCCTGCAATAGTCGCGCTCCACACCTATATAGCCCTCTCTGAGATATGGTAGCAACGCAGTCCCTCTTTCTCCCCCACTCTCACTCCCTCTCTCTCCTCCTCCCCCTCTCAGGTGTTGTCACAGTGATACTTTTATTTTTGAAAACCAATGACTGAATAAATATATTGTTCACTGTAGTTTTGGTGGTGATGCTAGGACGACCATGTATTTTATTCATGCATTATTCCTAAATTTAGGGAATAAAATAGTTAGGTTATTTCACAAAAGTGGGATACTTTAAAACTGTTACTCATAGGATTTTCATGTGGCCATGTTATAGTTAAAGTGTAAGATAAGTTGTAGTATTGACTTTTCCTCCAGGCAATAACATTTCTGTTTAAAGTCCACGCATCATCAACAAATGATTATCCAGAAAAAGGTCTATCCATGGAGAGATAATGATAACATAGTTCAATTTTTTATTACAAAAATAAACATTAATCAAGTAAATTTAGGGATTTTCTTAATAACATACAAAACATAATGTTCAAATTAAAAGGAACTGACAATTAATTGTTCAAGTAAATAAATACATATTTACTACAGCACAACCATGATGCTAACCACCATGATACTAACTACATGATGCTAACAACCTTGGAAGAAAAGACGCTGAGAGTTTTAGAAAAATATGCTCCGAAAGTACAGCCAAAAGGAAAGAGGAACCGGGTAGAGAGGCAAAAGAGAAGAATATTCCACAAAAGAATGAGAGTAGCGACGAAGTTAGCTAATTGCGGAGACAACAATGCCAGGAAAGTAATACAAGAAAAACTGGAGAGTATCGATAAATACAAACTCTGATAAAGGGCCATACAGAGAGGGAAGAGGAAAAGGCGGTAGAAGCAATAAAAGAAAATCCAAAATACTTCTATAGTTATGCGGAAAGGAAAACAAAAACGTGGGCTACTATCGGGTCATTAAAGAAAGGAAATAATAAACTAACAGACAATCTAAAAGAAATATCGGAAACATTGAGAGCCCAGTATGAATCGGTGTTCAGTACCCCAAAAAAGTGACAAAGCGATACCTGACATAAATGCATTCTTCAAAGAGAAATTGCAAGGAGACTGTATAACAGACTTTGATTTTACACCAGAAGATGTAGTGAGAGCTATAGGCCATATGAAATCACATTCAGCTGCAGGTCCGGACAAATGGAACGCACCTATTAATTAAAAACTGTAAAAATGAAATAGCTATACCCTTATACTGGATAATGGATATGGAGAAGATCCCTGGACACTGGGGAAATACCGAACATCTTGAAAAGAGCAAACATTGTCCCTATATATAAAGGAGGGGATTGATCTCAAGCAAAGAACTGTAGACCAATGTCTTTGATGTCCCACCCCACCAAAATATTTGAAAGAATAGTCAGAGAGAAAATCTGTGCCTTCTTGGAGGCACTGGAAAAATTCAACGAAAATCAGCACGGATTCCGATCAGGAAGCTCATGCCTATCACAACATATAGAGCATTATAACAATATCCTAGATGCACTTGAAGGCAATAAAAACTATGATGTCATATACACGGATTTTGCTAAAGTTTTCGACAAATGCGATCATGGTATAATAGCACATAAAATGAAACTTATGGGAATAACAGGCAATGTGGGAAAATGGATCTACAACTTTCTCAGAGAACGTCTACAGGTCGTCAAAATTCAAAGTGTATCATCATCAGACTCAGAAGTACTCAGCTCAATACCACAAGATACAGTACTGGCCCCACTCCTGTTCATTATCATGGTAACAGGCATAAACAGTGGAGTAAGCAGCAACAGTATAGTAACATCCTTTGCGGACGATACAAAGATCATCAGAAAATCAGCAATGCAAATGAAGTGGAGGCCTTGCAGAGGAACACGAACAAATTATACAAATGGTCAGAAGACAACAATATGACATTTAACACCGAAAAGTTTCAGCTCTTTAGATATAGTAGAAATGAGGAATTTAAACAGACTACATATTATGCTCCAATAGACAGGAAATTCAGAGAAGCACGACAGCGGTCGACTTAATAATGACCGATGATGCCAAATTCGAAACACCAAATCAGATAGCAATAAACAAAGCAAAAAGAGTCGCGGGACAGGTACTAAGAACGTTCAAAAGGTGGGACAAGACAGTAATGATTCCCCTGCTGAGAACACTGATTTTCACTCCACTTTAGACCTACAGTTTAACATGGAATCTGAACCACGCCCTACCAGCAGCCCAGCGTCTTAACCACTAGGCTAACCAGGGTACCCACTTATCTACCAACCAAATTTTTATTATTGTGTGGAAGGATGAACAGCTGGGTTTTGCTGCGCGCCGCCTGCCGTCACCGGGTCTCGATCCCGGGGCCGATGGATTCACAGATTCGTGTAATGGTGTAACCATTACATCACCGAGGCGCATTGTATATATATATATATATACAGAGCGCCTCCTCGATTAGTGAGAGTGCTGACACTCTTCTGAGTCGTGGGTTCAAACCCCAGTGCTGCCAAAAGCTGGGCGTTTGTCTTTTTTATATCTTACGTCGCGGCGAGGCGGCGGGTCGACCACCACCACATCATTGAAAATGGGTAAGGTAGCCCTATCTCGGTCCTAACACCCTCACTCCCTGGGAATGTGGGACATTGGCTGTTATCATTTTATATATCTGTACCGACCTGGAAAGTAACTGAGTCACTCTCGAAAGAGAATAACGAATATCTTAACTGTTATTTTACTCTAGGAACTTGTAACTTCGTAAGTCAATTACTCTGGGTTCATATTTAAAAGAAACGTTTAGTCTGATATACGATTTTTAACTTGAAAGTTTGACGCGCCGTAGCACAGTAAAAAGCCGACGATGTCGTTTGCTGTTTGGCGCTTCTCGGCTAGACCTACGTAAGACACGCAGGCTACGTTTACGTGTAGTTTAACTTTCGTGGGTACTCTTCATGCAGTCATGTCAGAGAAAATAGTTTTAGGCAGACAAGGGGACTGTCAATGCTTATATATATATATATATATATATAGGGTGTCCCATAAGTCTAGAACCATAGGGTAAAATAAGTAATTCATGTTTTTCCGTTTATGCAAGTGCCCATGATGTCTTTGAGTAAGGAAGAACGCATCCAGGTAATTCTGCTCGTAGGAAATCGGAGTCAGAGGGAGGTCGCTGAGGAATTTAATATAATTTATCTCTGGGGTCACTTGAAGGCGTTGGTCTACGCCAGTGATGGCGAACCTATGACACGCGTGTCAGCAGTGACACGCCGCAGGGTTTCAGGTGACACGCGATGGATGTTGAAAATGTTTGGTATTCTGATGAAAAACTGCAATAAATCGCCTACGCCCTAGTACTTTCGATTAATAAGTCAGCTATCTATGATTTTGTAGTTAAATTTAAAATGCATGTATGCAAGTGACACGCCAACAATATCATTATTTAAAAAAACACGAATTTTGGCACACTTGGATAAAAAGGTTCGCCATCACTGGTCTACGCAAAGAAAATTCAGTGTGTTCCACATTTGTGGGAGCGCATCATCGACGCATGTAACACCATCACTCCTGATACCATTCGCTGTGTGTTTGCTGACTGGATATGTCGTCTGCATTCGTGTATCAATAATAATGGTGGGCACATTGAACACATTCTGTGAATAAAAGCCGTTTTTATTGCCGTTTTTATTGCCGTTTTTATCATTTTGTCCTATGGTTCCAGACTTATGGGATACCCTATATATATATATATATATATATATATATATATATATATATATACATTGTAACTGCAAAGAGCATGCAGTATAATTAACGTAAAGAACGACGCTTGTATAGGAGAACATTCCGCGCAAGATGAGGAGGGAGAACGAAGAAATTAAAAAATGAGGTAACCACCCGGGAATCGAACCCGGGATCTTCCGATTGCCGGTCAGATATGATAACCACTACACCATGGTCCTCACTCGATCAGAAGTCGTAATTCTCCTACATACGCGCAGAAACCAATGCCCCAAAGGGGGCACCTCCTGCATGCCGCACCTTATATACATTTTAACTGCAAAGAGCACGCAGTATAATTAACGTAAAGAACGACGCTTGTATAGGAGAACATTCCGCGCAAGTTGAAATGTATATAAGGTGCGGCATGCGGAAGGTGCCCCCTTTGGGGCATTGGTTTCTGCGCGTATGTAGGAGAATTACGACTTCTGATCGAGTGAGGACCATGGTGTAGTGGTTATCATATCTGACCGGCAATCGGAAGATCCCGGGTTCGATTCCTGGGTGGTTACCTCATTTTTTTCATTTCTTCGTTCTCCCTCCTCATCTTGCGCGGAATGTTCTCCTATACAAGCGTCGTTCTTTACTTTAATTATACTGCGTGCTCTTTGCAGTTAAAATGTATATAAGGTGCGGCATGCGGGAGGTGCCCCCTTTGGGGCATTGGTTTCTGCGCGTATGTAGGAGAATTACGACTTCTGATCGAGTGAGGACCATGATGTAGTGGTTATCATATCTGACCGGCAATCGGAAGATCCCGGGTTCGATTCCCGGGTGGTTACCTCATTTTTTCATTTGTTCGTTCTCCCTCCTCATCTTGCGCGGAATGTTCTCCTATACAAGCGTCGTTCTTTACGTTATATATATATATATATATATATATATATATATATATATATTAGGGTGGAATGAAACCGGACAAAAGTTTTCTGTCCCTTAAGACACACTGAAATTATATTATGGTTTTAATTAGAAAACACAAAGAAAACTGAATAGTATCTTCAGTATCTTGAACTACCGCATTTTTGTCAAAATATGAAGTGGGTGTCGTAACTGGGTTTACTGTGGTTTATAACTGATTCTTGGCTATGTTGTGGGGGAAACAAATAGATATAACCTACACAAAACTTAAAAATATATTTTCTGCAAATAATTTTCAGGTTATTTAATGAATTTCTATTCACTTTTTCTTTTCTGGATTAATGATATTCTCGAATTTAATGTTTGGTTGCGAGGAATATAAAGAAACGAGGAAAGAAAAATAAAAATTTTTAAAAAATTTGTTTTATTAAATACGTATAGGGTATAGAAACACACAGCAAATGAGTACACAAATGGTAACTGCAAAAAACAATCCTAACTATTCGAATAAAGAAGGCAAACTTTTAGCAAAATCCTTTTTGGTTTTTACGTCTGACATCAGACTACGTGAAATCATTCTAGCTCTGATAAAACCATCTCATGTTTCAAACTCAAATACCGAACTTGAAGAGCCCGTCGCTAATTTAATACAACACTCTACATTCTGGGTATGATTGGGATAATTTGGAATGTTCAATACGTTTTCTTTGATAGCTAAAATTTCTGTTTTTGTTAGCTTCATTGTAAGAGGTCGCCCACTTAGTTTAGTATCATTCCAATTAATTACTTCATCCCACTCCTTTGCATCAAAATTAATATTAAGAACGTTGAAATCTCTCAATTCTAAATTTTGACCAGTCTCATTTCACATGTCCATGATTTTGCTAACAGCTTTTTCACGGTTTTCCCCAACTGAGTCACACAATATTGCCAGAAGAATATTTTCCGGGTGAGCAAAGTATGCATTTAGGGATATATGCTTAACAATTTCTACTGAGTCTCTAGGTCTAGGCAAATGCTTAACCCTATTAATAGCAGAGAACACAGGCCTTGGGCCATCTATGCAATTAGGTCTACACTTGATGTCAAACCAAATAGGACCATAATTTGTCACAGTGAAGTGTGTTATTGTGTAAGGTTTCTTTGTTGGCTTCACTGTTGAAACATAAAGCCTACAAACCCTATTAGCAAGAGTTAAAGAGGACCTGGCTTTACATGCGCAAGGTGTCCATCAACTGTACCATTTATGATTGCTGAAATAATGCGGTACAAGTACTGCAAATCTCCACTAAGATCATCAACAATGTGTTGTGGTAGATATAGTAGTTCATTACCACTAGTTATAGGTTTGGATTGTACTGCTGGACTGTTTTCACAAAACTGAATGGCTTTCCCAATAGAATTAACAACGGTACTTGCCACAGATGTTGTACCATCGAATGTTTCAAAAATATGTTTTAGAGGTAATTCGTTTGTATGAAGCATACAAATGAACCATTGAAGTGGCCTACCAAGTGCTTTCTCCATAACAAGAATCACACCTCCTTTATAACCAGTGTTGGTATTTGTGCTATCACAGCCTATTATAGCTATATCATTTTGTAGATGTCTCTCTTTAATAACTGACAATACTGAATTTGCTATGTCTGCAGCCTTACTCGATGTTGGTGTCTGATGGGTAATATACTCTCCACCTGGTTCAGCAATCATTATAGAGTGTTCTTCACTCTTCTTTTCACTGTACCACCTATCATTGACTTTCACTTTACTTAAAGTCTGATCCTTTTTGACCATCGAAGTATATGGGAGTGATAGGATTCACTTTATCACTTTTCAATGTTTTTCGAAGTCTTTCTCTTTCTCTCCGCACTTTACTTCTGTCTATTACGAGATGGTCATCTTCTTTGGTGATCATACCAACGTCTATCAAAGTTGCAGTTGCAATAGCAGCAGTAGCGCGATCTGATACACCAAATCTATCTGCCTGCATTGCAACGTGCCGCAAAGACATTCTCATTTGGCTTCCAGTATTTTCAAAACCACAGTCTTCAGTTCTGATTCTCTTATTGTCACTGTCTTCATCTGAATAATTTTATATTAAGCTCAAAGGTTGAACTTCAGTGGAACAGTTGATGGTTTTCTTTTCTTTACTTTCTTGTTCTGAGAGCTTCCTCTTGTATCTCTTTTGTAAAATTTGTGTGGCATGCACATCTACACTACCTATGTACATTTTACGATCACTCCTCTGATCAAGTAGAAACTAATTCCTCTTTTGGTACTTTTTCTCTCCGACATATGCAATCTATATGAATTTCTTCACAATCATCACTGTATACTATGTCTGTATGAGATTTTAAATTACATTTACAGGCACATATATCAAACAAATTACTGAGACTATTCATATATTCATTTTTTAGTTCCACTGATGTTTCTGATCTATCCATCGAGCGAGCTCCTCTTTCTATGAATCTTGCTACCTTTTGAAACACAACTTTTTCTTGAACTGTGGGGATTGATGCTTGCTGCCAAAGTTTTAGTAGCTCCTGAGTTATTTGTCTGATGATTGGCTTGTTAGCTGCATTTTTCTTTCTTTGAGATAGAGAAAGTACCGAGTCACTTGTAAATTAGTTGGTAAAAAATTATGAGGCAACTTCTCAGGAGTTCCAAACATACAATGTTGCTTAGAATGCCTTGTGCTCCCAAATTTTTTTCCTTGCTGAATAGCATGGGGAACTTGAAAGCGTAGATGCTGCTGCATGGAAAGCTGTTGGCGTAGAGTTGCTGCAAGAGGAGATGTTGCTAACTTGATGTGAAGAAGGATGTTGTTTCACTTGTGGAGACACTGGTGTGTGGGATGCTGATTCCATCTCTGCTCTTCTAGAGGTGAATTATTAACTGAAAAATAAGGACAAAAACTCAAATAAATTTCAGTGAATTTTAATTGCTTAAGTAAAAACAACAAACATTTACTCAGTTTACTCACGTCAGTCAAATGTATACTGTAACAAGTGTAACAATATTTTTTTATCTCATTTCTCATAGCATGCTCACTAGCTTCTTAACCCTGAATTCTGTAGCTGGGAGACAACTACTGCAGCTGGCTGTCAGGCGAACTGTGGTGCCTGGGGAGTCAGAAGATACGGTTCGTACAATTATACAGTACGACCTTGGCAGGAATACTTAAGTCTGGGAATGGCGCAAAATAATATATTAAAGTTAAAAAACATTATAATTGTGGTTTCATAATGACATTAATGGGGGGGGGTATTCATATGATGTAATGTTGACGGATGTATGCTTGATGAGAACTGTATTTTCCGTGTTTGTTAAATCGTATTCATGCAAAAATGGGGCGGTTAGAGAAACCTGGCACAATTTGTATCATCATATTCGTTTTTCTCAGCAAAAACTATAATAACATATCAGTGTGCTATTGTAAATTATCATTTTCACTCCGTCACATAAGCAAATACAAATACACTTCCATAGGGAATATCAAATACAAATGCAAATACAAATACGCACCATTACTTCCATTGCCATATGATATAATACTGTCCAAAAATATACAAAACAAAGTATTTAAAAAAAAACTATTGATTACTTGTTACTGGTCACATGTAATAGACATTAAATCTTCAAATCGTGAATCACTTAAATTACACCTGTCTGGACGAAAAACTTTGTCCGCAACACTGAAAAGTCTCTCTGTAGGAGCGGAGGAAGCTGGTACTTTGTATTTGACATGTATTTGAAACAAATACAGGATCTTTTCGGTTTGACGGCCTGTAATATTTTTTAACATTACTTGTTTTTTATTGTCCAGTTTTAATCGAGGATTTCAAAAATAACATTCATGTTTTAGAGAAACAAATAGTGAGGCATTTATACATTTTAGTTTAGAGAATATCATATACGCTTTAAGATTCCAGAATCCCTGAAAGTTTTAGGTCAACTGTAGGTACTTGTAGGTTATCTCTCGCCCACCAATTTTGACAGAATATTTTCGTTAAAACTAACGAAAATATCACGACTTAACCTAACAAACAATGTTATAAGAAACAATGTTAACCTAACAAACAATGTTATAATTAATAATAGATCAACTGTACGCCCTTGATAATTGGTTAGGTTAAGTCGTGATATTTTCGTTAGTTTTAACGAAAATATTCTGTCAAAATTGTTGGGGGGAGGGGAGATAACCTACAAGTACCCAACTGTATGCTCATGACGACTGGTTAGGTTAAGTCATGATATTTTCGTTTGTTTTGACAGTAAACTAACGAAAATATCATGACTTAACCTAACCAATCGTCAAGGGCGTACAGTTGACCTAACCGAGCATTCTGTTAACCTAACTAGGCATTCACTTAACCTAACCAGTTGGAAGAGTCTAGAATTTGACGGTCCCGTAGCCATATCTCGTTTCTCCCGCCGGCCGTCAAACCAAAAAGATCCCAATACTACGGTTTAAAAATATATATTTTAAATTTGTTAAATTGCATATAACTGCCTCACTATTTGTTTCTCTAAAACATAAATGTTATTTTTTAAATCCCCGATTAAAAGTAGACAATAAAAAAACAAGTAATGTTAAAAAATATTACAGGCCGTCAACCCGAAAAGATCCCAAATACAGCAAGTACAGTAATCAAATACAAATTCAAATACAAATACACATCCTTAGAATGCCTCAAATACAAATACGTATTTGGCCCCATCCCTGATATATTGAGAAATTTTTAACTATTAAGGTACGGAAGAAGGGAGAACCTAAAATCCAATGAATATTATACCCCAAATGGACAGGAAATTCATAGAAATTCTAAAGCAAAAGATTTAGGTGTTGTAATGACTGATGACGCGAAATTTGAAACACAAAATAAGATAGCAGTAAACAGAGCAAAAAGAATAACTGGCCAGATACTGAGAACCTTTAAAGGAAGGGCTATGAATATAATGATTTCTTTATTGAAAACACTGATCATACCCAAGTTGGAATACTGCTAGGTCCTAACATCCCCACTTAAAAAAGAAGACATTAGTCAGCTACAAGGAATTCAGAGAAACTTCACAGCCAAGATCAATGTACGCAAAGAATTAAATTACTGGGAAAGGTGACATGAATTAAACTTATATTCAATGGAAAGAAGAATAAAGAGGTACACCATTATTTACACTTGGAAAATAATTGAGGAACTAGTCCCTAATCTTACTTTGAACCCTATATCCACCCCAAACAACAGTGGAAAGTAAAAAGGAAGAATGTGTTGTGTTCGCAAATTAAAGGCTAGACAGAGAACATCCTTAACCCTGAAAGAAAATAGTTTTGTTGTGAAAGGACCAAAACTGTTTAATCAGCTGCCCAAAGACCTAAGGAACACGAGTGGTGTTGCGGTGAATATCTTCAAAAGAAGATTAGACACTTGACTCAGAACAATTCCAGATGAGCCGTGCGGAAACCAACTCTCTACTTTACCAGGCCAGCTCGAGAGGAGGGGTAACAAACTTGACCTTCGTGAAATGAGGAATCATTGACGGAACATTTGAAATATATATATATATATATATATATATATATATATATATATATATATATATATATATATTATATATATTATATATAGAAACTCACGCTGCACTGTGACTACCGATTTACAGCTCGAAAACTGCAACACACAAAACGCCTTCTGCTGTGCGGACGCCATTTTCACACTGACTGTTTGTTGCTAGGCTAGGCCACGGCGTGACTTTGGAGCTCTCTCGCAGTGATCTTGTAAAACTCGGAGATTTCCTCTTTCATGTGGTGTATGCCCAGTTGATGCACGGTTGATAGGTACGGAAGTATTCTCAGTTGAAATCGGATGAATCAGTTTGAATAGCCCTGATATATATATATATATACTATATATATATAGATATATATATATATATATATATATATATATATCATATATATATATATATATATATATATATATATATATATATATATATATATATATATATATATATATATATATATATATATATATATATATATATATATATATATATATATATATATATATATATATATATATATACACATGTGTCGCTTACATCTCATCTCACTAAAATATTTGAAAGAATAGTTAGACAGAAAATCTATGACTTTTTGGAAACTCAGAAAAATTCAATGATAACCAACACGGGTTTCGATCAGGCAGATCATGCCTATCACAACTAATGGAACACTACAACACTATTGATTCACTTGAAAGTAATGAAAACTATGATGTACTATACACAGACTTTGCTAAAGCGTTCGACAAGTGTGACCACGGAATCATAATACATAAACTGAAATATATGGGAATAACAGGAAAAGTGGAAATGGATATATAATTTCCTTAGTGAGCGAGGCAAGTCGTTACAGTACAAGGAGTATCTTCATCAGAATCAGAGGTCCTCAGCTCAGTACCACAAGGAACAGTATTAGCTCCACTATCTTCATAATCATGCTAACTGACATAGATGAGGACGTTACCAGAGACAGCACAGTAACATCCTTTGCGGATGACACAAAGATCAGTAGAAAAATAAGAAACCCAGAAGACATAGGATCTTTACAAACCGACATAAACAAAATCTACAAGTGGACTGAAGACAACAATATGAAGTTTAACACCGAGAAATTTCAGCTATTACGGTACGGAAAAAAGAGAGACCTAAAGTGCAGGATTATACCCCAAATGGACAGGAAATTCAGAGAAATTCCAGAGCAAAAGATTTAGGGGTTGTAATGACAGATGATGCGAAATTTGAAAACACAAAATAAGATTGCAGTAAACAGAGCAAAGAGAATAACGGGTCAGATATTGAGAACTTTAAACGAAGGGATAGGAATGTAATGATTCTCTACTGAAAACCCTGACCATACCCAAATTAGAAACTGCTCGGTCCTAACTTCCCCATATAAAAAGAAGACATTAGACAGCTGGAGGTTATCCAAAGAAGCTTCACAGCCAAGATCAATGGGTGCAAAGAACTAAATTACTGGGAAAGGTTACGAGAACTAGACCTATATTCACTGGAAAGGAGAAGAGAGAGATACACCATTATTTACACTTGGAAAATAATGGAGAAACTAGTCCTAATCTTACTCTGAATCCCATAACTCCCCAAACAACGATGGAAAGTAGAAAGCGGTAGACGTGTCGTATTCCCAAATTGAAGGCGAGACAGGGAACATCCTTAACCCTGAAAGAAAATAGTTTTGTAGTGAGAGGACCAAAACTGTTTAATCAGTTGCCCAAAGACCTAAGAAACACGAAGGGAGTTGCAGTGGAAATCTTCAAAAGAAGACTAGACGCCTGGCTCAGAACAATCCCCGATGAGCCGGGCGTACCTGGCTATGTGAGGTGGAGAGCGCAAGAATCCAACTCACTACTTCACCAGGCCAACTCGAGAGGAGGAGCGACAAGCTTGACCTTCGCGAAATGAGAAATCATCGCGCGGAACCTTTGTAAGGTAAGGTTATATATATATATATATATATATATATATTATATATATATATATATTAGTGATGTAGCGGTTGTCATTTTTCATAGCTCTGCCATTGTGGTTGCGGTTGCGGAGCTTACAAATAGAGCTCCGCGCGGTTGCAGTTGCGGTTATGTACCCTATAACATCATAATATTACGTAAGAATAAACAACACAATAAAATATCGCGTTTTAGCTACACTTTTCACAGGCTACAATATAATGACTATAATCTAAACTGTAAAAAGTGTGCTTCCAGGATGCGGGACGAAGACCCAACGCGTTTTGCATCCCACCAACCCCTTTCCCAACTACCGCCCATTCGAAAGTGGTGTATATAATTATTATATATATATATATATATTAGGGTGTTTCATACCTATAGGGTAAAATAAAAATGAGCTTGGAGTTTTACTCCACACGTTTCTCCGTATTCTAAAGAACAAGAAAACACGTTTGTGCAAGTTTGAACCAGATCGCACTGCATTTAGAGGTCCCCAACTTTGACGACTTTTTGTCAGTTTATTTCTCGCCTGCCTGCAGTGAAGACGGTTTTCTTCGTCACTTGAGCGGTTCGTGTTGTATAGCCTATTGGACAACTATGGAGGTAATTATATATGCTACTAATTATCTCATTTTACTGTGGTATTGAAATTTATTATTATTTAATTTCTGTCATTTTACTGTGGTAGTGATATTTATTATTAATATTACATGAAATTAATTAGTCTGTTGCATATTGGACAACTAAGCTGGTAATTATTTATGATACTAATTAATGTAATTTTACTGCGGTATTGAAATTTATTTAATTAATGAATTGTCAAAGAGAACGTAGTGTACACGTATCAGTTTTATAAATAAAGAAAAGCAGTAACTGGGACTCGAACCAGTGTCATAGCCGTTTGGCGGCATCGCTCAAGTCGGCGTACACAGCACGCTATCCACTCCCTAGATGGTGTAGTGGATAGCGTGCTGTGTACGCCGACTTGAGCGATGCCGCCAAACGGCTATGACACTGGTTCGAGTCCCAGTTACTGCTTTTCTTTATTTAATTAATGAAATTAATTACGATGTGAAATTATTTCTGTGGAATTATTTAGTTTGTTTTCTTTTCCAGGTGTCTACCAGAGCGAAAACAGAAGTGTTTCTTATTGGCCAGACGGATGCGAACATCACATCAAGTGGCCTTCCAACTCAGTTGCAAGTACTCAAAAAGTACTTTTACCACCAAAAGGAGCAAAAATTTGGACGTACTAAATGCCTGAACCTGTGCCTGGATGCCTGTCTCATATTTTGGGAGAGAGCGAGAATCCCCATGATGCGTCGAGATTCGGCCTTGAGGAAGATGGAATCCCTTCTCAAGGAATACGACCGGCTTGTGAAGCACAAGTCACATAAAGCAGAGTCCTTCCGAGTGAAGGAGCCGATGTTCAAGGAGGCAATAGCGAAGGAGATCATGGACATTGCTCATTCACAGGCTAAGGAAATGATGAAGAATCAGGAGGACATCCACTTTCTCGACATGCAGCGTGAAGATCCAAATTCCTGCAGCATGGGCCCTGTTGACATGAAGCAGCGGCAGCGGCAGCGGCAGCGGCAACTGTTAACAAAATCTCTGTCGTCAACGATCGGGCCGAAAGAGCCATCGCGCTCACCAAAGAGTTCAACTGTTCTCTGACGAAGAACGAAGAGCAGAAGCAGTATTTGCTCAAAACTGTGATGCAGCATAGGGCGAAATACCCGAATAAAACCAAGAAGGATTTCATGGACAAATGATTCGCAAGAAGTGGTTATGTTTTTTGTATCTTTGTGAAAATGTGTAGTGAAATGGTATTCGTTTGTTGAATAAAAATTCATTGACAGATTTTTGTTTAATTTTTTCCGTTTATGATCTGCCAGAGCATCAAACTGGGGACCCGTAAACTTTAAACTATTGAATTAATACTTCGGTTTATCAGTCTCCTCAGCAAATGGAACAAGGGGATCCATGTGGATTAAAATTTTTCCAAACTTTTATTTTATGAAACACCCTAATATATATATATATATATATATCTATATATATATATATATATATATATATATATATATAATATATATATACACACACACACACACACACCATTTAATCCTTATATTTAAGTTGAATTGCTGGGAGACTATTTCAAAAATAAAAGTTTTTCAGCTTTGTACCCCTTCAGCCTATTTCTTTTTTCATCGTAGATGATCCCTGCTCCACTAAATAATTGTTCACTATGAACACTTGAGGGAGGACATCCAAGGCATGTTCGAGCCAATTTGCTCAAATTGTTTTTATTTCTTTTAATTTGACCTCCACCAAGCCAAAGCATCATCTTCTTGTCCAATCCTTTTCTCTTTGTGATATTTCTCGATCATTTTTTGCGAGTCTCTGCTTGACTCAGTTTCGGTCCCGTCATCACTACTGGAAGCCAATAGAGCACTCATTGAGTCCATTATTGTTATTGATTTACTCGTTATTTACTCTTATTGATTACTCAAATCTCCTTGCTAGCTCTATGCGCATTATCTTCTTCATTATTTTGATTCCACGATCAGCTTCAGAATCACCACTTCGAGGTTGCAGCACATTTTTCAAGGAAACGACTTGGGGAATAACCTCAGATATGGAAGAGGTGGAACTACTCAATCTTTTTGTGATATCATCGAATGGTTCCAGCACCATCGAATGGTTCCACCGTGTGGCGACATCATGAATGACTGTAAGTTCAGGTTGATCTAAGCGTTTCTGAATTTTTTTAACTCATCCTGCGCCATCGTTGAATGGTTGAAACGAGTAGCGATGGATCGAAGTTTAGCTAACAAGTCACTGAGAGATTTTTGTGAGGATAATCCACTTTTGATTACACGTTGCAGTTTATGAACAGTACAATCGATATTATGGACGCCAGTGAGAAACAAAGCTTTTATCATGTTTGCTCCTGAGTCGCGCATTACACAAAGGATGGATGAATGGGCAATATCCCACTTCTGAAGCATCTGCTCAAATTTTTCTGACAAGTATTCTCCAGTGTGGCGATCTTCAAGTAGCATTACGCTGAACACCAAATTGGTTCTCTTGAAGTCTTGATTCACTGCATGGCATGTCAAAGAGAGTAAAGTCACTCCAGCAGACGTGTCTGACCATACATCCGTTGTCAATGATACTTTCAAATCTTTTAGAGGCTCAAGAATTTTGAACACTTTTTTTGAAACAAAGTCATAGATATCGTTGCACCCAAGATCAGTGTAGAACTGACGCTGTTTCACTTTATACTGTGGAGCTGTTTCAGCTATGAGTCTCATGAAACCTAAGTCCTCAACGTGGCTGAATGGCAAGTCATCCATTATTATCATTTCGGCTATGCGATAGTCGTGATTTTGATTTGGAATGATTCGCATCCCAAATTTTTACTTTTTCGAAGCAACTTTCAATCGTCTGATTCTTTTCTTTCACTGCACACTTCATTTCTTGTAAGGGTGTAAGAGACACGTTTGCTTCCTTTTTCTTCTTTGACTGTTCAGTAGCTTCATTTTCACTAGATATCACTTCATTATATTCCTTCTTGTGCACTCAACGCAGATGGTTTTTTAAGTTAGTGGTACTCCTTCCCTTTTGTGAATAGTTCTTATTACATATGACACATTCCCTACATCGTTTGATACTCTCGAGAAGTACTTCCACACTGCACTCGTAGATCGCTCCATGATGGTTGCACCACAGTCTAACACTTTAATAATGGGTTGAAGCACGTAACGTTACAAAGGTAGCGACAGAGAGGTAGCGCAACACAACCACCCTTTAGTTTAGTTTGTAACTTGGTAGTGAAGGTTGCCTAATTTCTAATTAAAAAAAAATTTAGTGTTTTTTCTTTTTTTATCAACAGTAATTATACATCATCATTGCTTTATTAAATATAATTAAAATAATGCTTTTCTAGCCACCTAGCGTTGATAAATGTAAGTTATTACATAATGCATCTATCCATCCAGTCCAAGTAGCAATTCTTGACATGTCGCAATTAGGGCGTAGCAAACTTTTACTTTTTTTTGCATCCTTGAATGAAGGCATGAGGCATGACAGGAACAGCATTTGGCGACGTTTACAGCATTTATAGCCATTACACTAGCATTTATAGCATTTGGTTGCCCTAGTAAGATATCCTTAAACGAATAGCCGCACTGATAAATGCGGTTGCAGTTGCTGTTGCGGAGCTGAGAATATGTGCGGTTGCTCCGCAATTGCGGACAACCGTTACAGCACTAATATATATATATATATATATATATATATAAACTGAGAGTGAGCATAATATTACAACTTTTTCGCTAAATGATATGCAAAGCTATTTTTTGACCTTGTGAAATCTCCAAACCCTTGAAACGTAAGGAATGTTGAAGTAACTTCAAAGTAACTCAATTATTTTTTATTTGTAACTGTAACTTAACTACAGTACAGTAACTTTTAACTTAACTCATTACTTTTACTGTAACGAGTTACTGTTAAAAAGTAACTTTTTCAGTTTTGTATATATGATTTATTTATTTGAAACAGGATTAATTAAAATAAAATAAAAATAAAAACAATGATGCTGACATTTATGGCTGTTAAAACCCTAATACTGTTTCTAAGCTGCTTAAATATTTCGATTTGTTTGCATGTGCACGAAATAGATTACCTGCCAACTACCGACCACAAAGATCACCTTGATACATACCCTAATTCTTCTTCGTACCGACGATGGCCCAAACCATTTAGCGAAGACCTCCATCCATTGTTTCGGTCACTTTACGAAGTAGCGGACGCCAAACACAGGGATCGGCACAGACAAAAGAGAACTATCCGGCTCGTTCCGGCCGGATCCAGACTTCTGGTAGTGTATGAATAAGTGTTTTTAGGGTATAGTCTTAAAGTTAGGGACGTTTTTACCTATGATCTATTCTTAGAGGTACAGAGTAAATAGCTGGAGGAAATTCACATACGTTATATTCTTTGCTGACATAGAGATAAATTTAACATAGTGGTTCTTCAGCTTTCGTTTAAAAATGAATGACTAGCTGAAAAGTATATTTTCGATTACCAATGTAACTTAGTCCTCTTTGAGAAACATTCAAGCGCTGTTTCTGACGTATTTCATTCGATTAACCGAGTGCATTCGCGTAAAAATTCTAAAGTATAAATCGTATTTTTCGCTATACCTGAAACTGTTAAAAATTTTTTTAACAATGATGCTCGATCATGACTATTTGTTGAGATGACTCCGTGCCCGACTTTCGAAGGCCCTTTAAATTGCCTTGGCATTTTTATATTATTTGCTAATTATTCATATCATTTCTTATTTTATTACTTCAGTTTTTCTCTGAACACTCTAAACACTCCAGCCAGTCATGTAGCGTAGTGTTCTTGGGCTAGCCTAGAGTGGATCTTCGGGACTAGTCTATAGAGTAGATAGTAGGGTTTTGTGTTGGCTTGTAACTCTGTAGCTTGGGGGTAGAGCATCGGCTTGCTCAAGTCTCTGATAAGACTTGACATTTCAGCGATTAAAGTGTCTCGCTGGGTCTTTCTTAATAGGATAATGGTTCGGATCCCACGAAAATCTGTAGGTTCCTTAGTCATATGACCTTACATATTACGAAGGTGGTTAAACATATTATTATTATTATTATTATTATTATTCCAGACGAAGTGGAACATCATTGTACCAGTTAAAAATGCAACTATGTACAAATCAGCCTACAACTTCGATCTGTACGCCTATTTAGGGTTTCCTGATTTCTTGATGTCTATTAAACGTAGAAAAAGAAGTCTGATGACCTCGAGTCAAGAGAATTCAATCGACCCTGAAGAACTCGACCAATGCAGACGCGAGAAGCAGAAAGAAAAATTGAAAATTTTTGCTCAAGTGGAACAAGCTTTGGAAGGGTTGGTATTTCTGATAACTTTTATGATTATAACAATTTAGATTTGAAGTAGAGGATGTTAAAAGGGATGCTGTCTTTGCAGAAAATAGTACAATGGAATACTAACCTATTCTCACGATTGTGAAGAGAAAGTATTAAAATTCATTTTAATTCTTTCCTATATAGAAACTGTCGTGTCAAACTCTTAATTTAAAAATGCCTAAAACTAGAGCAATTTCTTGGATGGAGGCAAACATATAAAGGTTGCGAAATTATTCCATTAGTTTTGCAACATAGCTGTGAAATTTATTCATCAGTTTCCAATGAATTTTCATTCATAAGTGGTTTAAATTAGTCAATTATTAATTTATAGCTTGCACTCCATCCTTCTTCAGATTTTCTCCAATTTTTATTTTTGTTTAAGAAATGAGCTTCTGAAATGAAAAGATAACCCGACTTTTAATTATAAAAGTTCGAAAATAGTACAATGGAATACTAACCTATTCTCACGATTGTGAAGAGAAAGTATTAAAATTCATTTTAATTCTTTCCTATATAGAAACTGTCGTGTCAAACTCTTAATTTAAAAATGCCTAAAACTAGAGCAATTTCTTGGATGGAGGCAAACATATAAAGGTTGCGAAATTATTCCATTAGTTTTGCAACATAGCTGTGAAATTTATTCATCAGTTTCCAACGAATTTTCATTCATAAGTGGTTTAAATTAGTCAATTATTAATTTATAGCTTGCACTCCATCCTTCTTCAGATTTTCTCCAATTTTTATTTTTGTTTAAGAAATGAGCTTCTGAAATGAAAAGATAACCCGACTTTTAATTATAAAAGTTCTCCATTTATTCATCAATCTGTCCATTCATTCAAATAAATAATGTTTAAAATTATTTTCCATTCTTTATGGGGTGGGCGCGATGCCTGAACTTAGAAGTGAAGATACTCACTGAAATTGGCGCAAATGGACCAATTTGGTTGAATCATCAAATAAATAAAGCATCATCCCAGTCCAAGAGATCCAGTGTCATGTTTCGTAAAACGACTGGGAGAACACCTCTAGTCTTATAAAACGTTCAGTACCAACCCTTTGTCTACCTTTCCAGATTAGGTTTACCGGCCAGAGAATGTTTTTTGAGAATGTTGTGCGATATATGGGAGAAACCTATTTTAAATGGACTCTTGGGAGACCTTCTGAACTCCCTTTTCAGGTAAATAAATATAATGGGTAATTGAATGTATTTTCCATGTTTAGAAATTAGGAATAATCAACCACTTAAGGAAGGAGTCCAAATGCATTTTTCTAATTCTGAACCTACAAACCCCACAAACATTTTAAACTCCTGTCGATTCGTTTTCTAACCACGAAACAGTTTTCATCTACGAAAGGAAAATGAATACTATAAAAAGAATCCTAAAGAGACTTAAAGCCTTAACTGAAAGAAGCTCCACTGAATCATTCTTTGTCTATAGGATAATTATCACGAAAGCATAAAGCACGCGTTCATTATTTTAAAGATTAATGGGAATTCACCGTTCCAGAGCGTCTCTCCATCCGGATGACCTGAAGGAGGCCTCAGAGAGGAGACGCATGGACCACGGGTACCTGCCTTTCCTCGAAGCGGAAAAACACGGCAGAATCCGCGGGAACTGCCACTCCAGATACTCGCAGTGTCCTTCCTCTCTACTCCATCTCCTGCCTGAGATTAGACATGAAATCTTCTCATTTTAAACGTTCTACATTAAAGTTACAAAGGATTGGAAAAATAATGTTTCTAAATTAATCAAGATATGATCACATCTTTTGGATTCATTTCTCAACAGGAAAAGGATGTATGCGAGGATGTTTCTTTTCTCCTCATGTATAAATTATACACTCAAAATAAAATTTAGAACTTATAACTTCTTTTTGAGGGTGCATTCTATAGGGAAGTTCTTCCTTATTTTGGGTATGGAATCTTTTTGTCAGATGATATAATAATTTCTTTTAATGATACATAAGTTCTTTAGGTAGAAGAAATGGTCTCCAAAACTTCTCTTTTTTTTGAGTGATTTGAGACAATGGAAGATAATATTTCTATGTAGAGAAAGTTGCGGGAAGTCTTTGTTTTCTGTGTAGTGTACTTCTGTTTAGTTGGTGTTGCCAATCATTAGACTGATAATTATCAGTCATGCGCCAAGTTGAACTGAATTTATTGTTATTGGGAAGTGTAAATGACTCCATATAATTAAGACCATAATGCCGTGAATGTGTTATGTATGAATGAGTACTTGAGAACAGACCAAATGTTTCGCGAGTGTCGTCTGACATTTTTAATGCATGGCTTTAAACTGCAGTTAAATTTTAAGAAATAAAATCCAAAGTATACATTTGTACATCATCTATAAGTGACATATAAATAATTACGTACATCAAAGCAGATAAAATTCTGTTCTGTAATATAAAGCGAGTTTACTGAAGCAGAAAATGAGGATCCTAAAGTACTATAAAGTTCTGTCCCCATTTCTCGACTTCGAAAGTTAATGAAAACACACAAGTGAATTAGGTCGGACTGCAATAACTGGAAAAAGGTTGAATTAGACTTTGTTCGAGTCAGTAAAGTGCCAGTTTTATTTGATTCCATTATGACAAAATCCGATCTCAATTCAGTTCTGCTGAATTCCATTGAGTTCACTCTATTACCAGTTCGACCTTGTTCCTAGCCTAACCTAACTTACTTGATCTAGCCTAACCCAACCTGACGTAACCTGTATAGTAGGGTGACAACTTCTTATAGGGATAAAACTTGAAATTCAAAAACATTTGCCGGCCATTTGTCCAATGCTGCCACCCTATGAGGAAACACCGTAGACGAAATCTCATGGAATTCGGAAAGCATTTAGGGGTGCCTCGAGTCACATGAATGAAACTGTCGCGCGGAAGAAATTTCAAGAATGAACGAGTTTCGACAACGCTTCAAAAACAAAAATGTTTCGAGAATGCAAGTGTATTATATAATTTAATAGAATTGTTTCCTTTATTTCATACTATAGATTATGCAAATGAGAATCGAGAAGAACTGATCGCTTGCTGGAATCTATATCTGACAAAACATCAGCCGAGGGATGATTACCGTGAATTCTTGGAGTTGTCGATTACAATCCTTGGAGGTAATTTACCTAACTTTAGGTTTCGGCGACCTGGAGCACTTCACCGAGCACGTTGGATGGCAAAAGTAATTTATTCATTAAAAATCCTGCTGCTTTCCCATCAGTTCAGACTTACAACTCGTGAAATGTCTGGCTTAAAACGATTTGTATTTTATGCCCTGGAGTTATATGTCAGCGCGTGGTTCACGGCCAGCAGTCCTTCATCTGCTCCAGCGAACGATTTGAAGCTTCAAGACCTAGCAAAGTACCACGATGAAAAGATCTCAGCATCCTGCCTTAGTGTCCTCGGTCGTCACTTATGGTACCTCAGCGATTACTTGATTGGTCTCGCACTCTTTGATAAAGGTATCAATGCAACGACGAAAAAGAATATCGCTCGATCAATCCTCGAAAAAGAAGCTCCTCCAAAGCGAGCCCCAATACCTGCTGTTTCTTCCATTTCAACAAAGCAGCTCTCGGACTTTGCCTCGAAAGGATCAAAGCTTCTCTTTGAACTTCTAAAAATTAATGATGGTTTCTTGTCCAAGGAACCAGAGACCGGGCCGGACGACGAAGATTTCAAGACTGGTTTGACTATAGTTGAAGGACTAAAAGTCGTCAATGACATGGCAGAGAGGGGAATTGCCTTGATCCAGGCCTTCAATACAAAGATTACGAAGAATGAAGAACAGCGCCAACATCTCTTGCAGGTTGTTGAGGATCATAGGAAGTCTCAGCCTGGTACATTGAAAAAGGGGTATGGCTTGAGGAAAAGCAAGAATTAATGGGTGGTCTACAATTGAATGAAAGACACCCTGGAATATATTTAGTAAATATATTATTTACTTATTACGATTGGAGTACACCTGCACTTAAACCTTATGAACTAAAACTAACGTTTATTTACATTAATTAAAAAAAATATTAATTTATTTTTACTAGGTAATGAATAATTAATTTTTGTTATAAGGAGAATTATTTACCTCACCTGAGACACCCTTAAATATTATCTGAATGACCTAATATTTACAGTACATTGTTTTCTCATGTAGTAGCAGCATTGAACAAATGGCCAATAAAAAACTCCAACTTTCGATTTTTATTGTCACCCTACTGTATAGCCTAACTTAACTTAGATTAATCTAGCCTGATCTAACCTAATCTAACAGTATCCTAACCAGCCATTAAATTGTAGTCTGAGCTAATTTTAGTGTACTGGATTTAGTTCCAGTCCGGTTGATTCGACCTACTTCCAGTTCGATCTTACTTTAGTGTCAGACTTTAAATTAAATTTTGTGTCATTCAACCTTATTTCATTCGAGCTATTTCACTATCATCACACAAACATTAATTAGTCTTACTCTCCAAAATCGAAATGTCTCTTTCTTGTTGTTCACAAATATAAAACACCTCAGGATACAGTAGTAAATTTATAGAACTACTCTTGAAACAATAATGTCGCAGGCTTACAACTAACTTTCCTAGTCCAGTAGGAAACGTATTTAATAAATGACTTAACATGCATATTCGCTCTTCCTTCACTTTTTTCAGGGCAGTAAAGTTCCGGAAAACTTACTACCAAGTATCAGCTCGTATTCTTATTTATTTAATAAAATTCTTAGAGGATTAAAAGAAACAAATAATAACAAAAACAATAATAATAATAATAATAATAATGATAATAATAATAAAACTACGGTAATTTTAGTATAAGTTCTTAAAGTCTTTAGAAGGGTTCAATTATTTGCTTTTAATTCCACTCTTTTTTTTTCTTTAATTTGTTTATCTTTATCTCTTGCACAAAGCAAATATAAAGTGTTAATACAAAACACCATTATAAGTACGGAATGAACAAACACGTAGATGGGGTGTAAGCGGTAAAACCAGTTCGGAATTAGCATATATGGTCAACACAACCATCGGTTACCGTTCTTCATGCCTTATCTTCGCAGTAGGTCCTATTTTAAAACTGCGGGAAGAGCATGAAATAATGCGAACTTGAGATTCCCGAGATCACTCTTAATCAGTTTGATTAAAAGTATCTAGTATGATCACTGACCATGCAATGTCGTTTACTTTGTCAACTTATGTATAGTTTGCCTCTGTAGATATTGTTGTAAAATAACCGTTTTTAATAGCAATATTTGAATTTCACCCGTAACTTTTATGTTTGTAAGAATTAGTTATATGAGGTGTTATAGACATCTGGCAATTTTGTATGTATCAGTAATATACGTAAAGCTATGTCACTGTATGGAAAATATTAACATATCCCTTCATATACCTTCATCCGTTTTAATACTTCAGTTTGTAATCAATATTTATATGAATAATTTTATATTTTTTAGGTTTTTGAAACCTCAAGATTTTTATATAATACAAATTTTTCTTTATTCTTTGTAAAATACTAATTAATATTTATTAAGTATTTTGTAGAAGAGTTAGCGAAATAAACTTCTACTGACCTCTCGTCAAATTATTACACTGTTTTAAAACCTTGGAAATTATGATATTTTTTAGTATTATCCTATCTATAATCGACAGCAGAAATGTTACAGACATCCAGAGAATGAAACTGTCATTCATTTTAAGGGGTCTAATGTATTCTATAATTCAAATAGGATTTTAATAAAATATAAGTGAGTAAAATAATTTTATGTCCACAAATAGTTCTTTTCATTAAATACCTTAAATTATATCGTATATCGGTGAAGATTGTATAAATGAAAGCATATTTTATTCTGCATCATTCTTTTATTCTCTAAACAAAGAATAATTATGCCTTAAGCCGCTGCAGGAAAGAGGTTGTTAAGAAAGTTAATAACCTCAGGAGATATTTCAGAGCTACTGGGACTTCCCCCGTAAGGGCCAGCTCCAAATGCAGAACCTCCGGAACTTCCAGTCCATGATGGGTATGTGGCAGTTGCATTCGCCATGCATGCCTTCCTAATGCAACTCAAGAAAGGTCCAATGATGTAGTCTACGGGTTCGGGGCACGTCAACAGGGCAGTGAACACTGGTACAACGAGATTTGGTCCCAAAGGTTGTTTAGTTAAAGTGACCATTGCTGCAGTACGGTTGAATTTCAGGTCTGAACCAATCTGGAAATGGTTGGTTTGTGATTGTTTAATTGCATTTGTTAAGATTGACTTTGTATTTCAGACTTGTTCAAATTTAATGAAAATCACAGTCCTCTATTTAAACTTTTAACTGAAATTAATGTTGATAAAGTGAAATAAAACTTACTAATCCACTCGAGTTTAAGACGCACAATCTAATGGTGGCAGAAATTTTGGAATCGGATGACAAGCTATCCATAAGAGATTCTGGATTACCGTGGGCATACGCTAATCCTAGAATTTATTTAAATTTTGGTATTATTTCTCATTATTTTAGGAAAGAAATACAAATTTTGTTTTCTTCACATATGTGCATTGCAGCACCAAGCGACGTTCTTCATTTAGGCGATTTCAGAAATTTTATCAAATAAAATGAATCTAGCTTACATAAAATATTTAACAGGTTTTCTAAACCCAAAGGACCTAGCATAAACCTATACAGTATTAATAAAACATATGCACATATGACAAATTCTATACAAATTTTGTTTCATATATGAAAAAAAGTGTTTTATATATATATATATATATATATATTATATATATATATATATATATACTGTAACAAAATTTCCTGGTGTAATGCTAGATAAGAATTTGTAATGGAGTGATCATGTAAATTATATCGCGAAAAAGATTTCAAGGAGCGTTGCTGTAATGTTTAAACTTAGAAATGTAGTCCCTAAACAGGTTTTATTGACTCTTTATCATACTCTTGTTCTTCCTTATATAACGTACTGCACCCTTGTTTGGGGAAACTCCGCTAACAACGCATTAAATGGTATCTTTGTCATCCAAAAACGAGCAATGAGGTTATTATCTGATGCTGATTTCCTTGATCACTCTAGTGCATTATTTAAAGAGCTAAACCTACTAAAGCTCAATGATATAACCAAACTGGCACATTTTATTTTTATTTATCACTAATTTACAATGGGTAAATAGATATTCTGTAACTCATCAAGAAATCCACTCGTATCAGACCAGAAATAGATCAAAGCTTGTTGTACCTCAATTTAGATTGTCTTCATCTCAAAAACTACCCATTTTCATTGGATTGAAACTATGGAATGACTTAAATGCCGATATAAAAAATGTTGTGAATGTAAATTTGTTTAAAACCAAGTTGAAATCCCGATTAATAATGGCATACTAACAAAAATCTAGGATTAATGTCCATTACTATTGTTTACTAATTATTAATTTCTCGTGTGTAATCTAATATTAAAAACACATTTCTTGGGATTGTATAGTTCTTATCTCTCATGTATAATATTGGTTTCTTTGTATGGTATTGGTATAGTGCCTTCAATGGTGACCTTGTATTTGTCATGTCAGTAGTGATAATTTAAGATTAATACATGTTTTAACTATTAATAATACTTATTTACTTATTTATTTATTTATTTATTATTAATTAATAACAACTAGCTGTTTATTTTTAATAAGAGCCCAGTAAAGCCTAAAGCTTAAGGGCCAAATTAAATTAAATAAATAGCCGAGCTTCAAAATTATTCATGTCATTGTAAATTGAAACGATTGTATTTATTTTATTATTAATAAAGGTTATTCAATTCAATTCAATTCAGGATATACTGTATATGATACAACTCAGAATGGTCCCCCAAGAAATTTTTATGTTTTATGTTACACACGGTCTGTGTGTTACATACATACATACATACATACATATATATATATATATATATATGTGTGTGTGTGTGTGTGTGTGTGTGTTGTGTGTATGTGTGTGTATACAGCGAGAAATATATAGGATTATACTTTGTTTTTAGTTTCTATATGTAGTTTTGGGGACAACGACCTTCATAAACACGCCCGATGAGATCTAGAGGAAATTAAATAGGTTATACTCATGATGAAATAATCGAATAGATTAGATTCATTAAGTATTTTGTTGCCAGAGATTACACTATACTTGAAAACTAAAAAGAAAGTGTTTTCTTACCCACTGTCATGTAAAACGTAGGGCCGAGAGTAGTTCCCGAGGCGTTTGTACAAGTTGTAATTGAACCAACCATTCCTCCCGTTCCTGAAGGATTTAGAATGTTGTTTACGGGAGAACATTGCTTCTTCTTCAGGCTACAGGCAGCTGGAGTGTCTGTCGGAAGGCAAGATGAGTCTGAAAGGATAAAACAGCAGCCATCATGATGGTTATTTCATATTGGTGTTTTGTTTTTGTTCACTGAACATTCCTTTCACTCGCGCAGAGAAAGCATCTTTTTACCCAGATTTACTGCTTAATGCTTAAAAATGATAATACGTTAACGGGATAATACGTTGACCGGAGACAAAGATAATACGTTGACCGGAGACAAAGATAATACGTTGACCGGAGACAAAGATAATACGTTGACCGGAGACAAAGATAATACGTTGACGGGAGACAAAAAGAATCCTTGAGCTACAATTCTACAAAATTAACAAAATTTTGTTCTCGAACTCTCAGCCTTTACTGGGGACTAAACTGCATGCCTTTCATGAGGTGGATAAATATAAAATAATAGATTAAATATAGTAGGCATCTTTTATGGCATTTACGCCTAAACTTGAAACAAACACATAATACAGCTAAGGCTACACTTATTGTATATAGTGACGCGAGTGAAATCTTTGTTATAAATATTGGGATCGTGGCTGAGCTGATATTTGAGTTAAGGTGTCTTTTCTTAAAATGTTTAAAATATTCATTCAAAGAAATTTAGACTCAAATATATATTTTGATTTTCCATTTGTGATTCATTCTGGAAACAATTTAAAATATAACTTGAATATTTTTTTTTCAAATACTACATCAAATCGTCGAAATGACAGAATTTGATCAGATCATTTTATAAGTTACATTTACGCCTTTTCCCCATTGCATTACTAAGTTAAATGGAGGAGTTATTCCAGTGGCGTAACTAAGCATACGCATTATACGCACGTGCGTATAGTTTAAAAAAGATTTGCGACCGGTTACCCGATAATACCTTTTCATTTATATTATTGTATTGAGAATATCTGCGTCCCGATTTTACGCCGTTATCACCGTCCTCAAGGAGTTTGACGCAACAGGACTCCGTCGCATCGCACTCGCCTTTGATTAGATCAAATCAATGATTTTATGTGTATTTCAGTGATTAATTTAGTAGTGTATGTTTCATTCATTTGTGTATTGGTTTCTATATTATTCACTTGTGTACTTATTTATTTACCGCTGCAAACCCACAAGGAAAAAGAAAAACGATTCCAAGGCCTTTCGTGTATTCAGAGCTACACCTCGTCAGGGAATGACGAGGTGTAGCTCTGAATACATGGAAGGCCTTGGAATCGTTTTTCTTTTTCCTTGTGGGTTTGCAGCATTCATTCATTTCACGCGTTTAATTGTGAAATTCATCCCTTATTTATTTATCTATTTATTTTATTATTTTCACAACCTCGTCCGTATATAGTCCTTGAATGTTTGGCAATGCCCAGGGGTTAATCTTATGGTTAGAAAGAGGGTACATGTGTACTTACTGTCAACCCACGGGTTAACCACTTGACAGTTGACAGTCACCAAAATTGTGCTTAAGAGGAATAGGAAAATTTGCATCGTTGACGTCATCAGGAATCCGGAATAAGTATCTGGAAAAGAAATTCTTGTATATATATATATATATATATATATATACACACAGTATATATACTTATTAAGCTGTTCTTAAAATTAATGTATAATACATAACTACCCGACAATTACATATAAATCGCCATATTATGAAAGTTATTTTGGTTCATGACAATTACCTTCAAGATGGAGAAGCAATATATAAACTATAACTAATATACAGTCTATATCATACGAAGATACTCCTATATATACTTGTATACAATTCTATAGAGTCGGTTACAGAAACTGTAACTCTTAACTAAGGAACTTATAGACCTACCCCTTCTCTTTGCAACCAAGTGCGGATTGATGTTGCAAGAAGAATCGGTGATCTCAAACTAAAAGCGAAAAAGTTTAACAAACAGATTATACAGTATTTTCTGCTGTTTTTTTAGCTAAAATTATATATATATATTATATATATATATATATACTGTATATATATTCATGTGACTTTAAAATGCTATAATCGGATCAGCTTCCTCCAAGTATGAAAAAGATTCAGAAAATTTGAATTAATTCTGAAAAACTTTCAGCCGTCACGTGCTCCAAAACGATTACTCATTCTTTTAATTTATTATTATTTGAAATGAAAAGCACAAATGTTCTTAAATTATTAAATCAAATATTTGAGGGATTTGTGCGTTTATGACCACCAGAAGCGCTCTCTGTGTTTAGCGGTATCACTTTACACTAAATTTTCTCCGCTCTGTCTACTTTAAAACTGAAAGTAGAAATGAGCTTAAATGTACTCTGCAAATAATAAATATTTGAAGAGTACACAATTAGTACAGCAAAAGTAGTTGAAAGAAGATCCAGGAGGTTTGCTCCTTGAGAAGAAGGATCTTGTAAAAAATAGGAAAACACAAAGTACACTTTCGGAGATTAAGATTTTGAGTGTAGAGACAAAAGTGGCGAGTTAACGAGAGAACTCTAATTCTGTTCTGAGATGCTTCTCTTCTTTTAAATTTTATTTTTATATATTATTGAAATAATTTAGTGTTAGAATGGCAAATGGAGAATGGTAGAAAGCGAGTTTGGCGAATAAAATAAGAATGGGCGAGTAAACGAGGTTGTTACTGAACATAAAATGAGTTAGGTCATTGACGAGCCATACGAGAGCAGGACATGAAAGAGTAATTCTCTCCTTCACCATATTCCTTCCATAAAAGGATAATAGTGGACCGGCCAAAATTCAAATTTCGACTTTGAACGGCGTTTTTTGTTAAGAGCTGGCACCCATGTTAAATCAATGTACCTGTGCGTGAGGAATAAAATGCAAGTGGATGCCACTCTCGCTTTTGGCTTTGAAGGTCATTTTCGAGGTCAAACTGTGCAAAAAATATTTTCTAATTTTAATTTAAAAAAAAATATTCTGAGCCAATTGGTTTGACCAAATGTTTCATTTTGCCACACTTAGTGATAAAGAAGTATGATGGCACGCTTATTCCATCCGAATTACCAACTCAAGGTCAAATTCAAGTTAATCACGACCGAAATTGTGCTAAAAATTTGTGATTTTTTATTTTAATTGGCGAAAAACAAACATTGAGCAAGTCTCTTTGTCAAAACAATTTATTTTACCAGGATTAGTGCCTAATAAGTTTGATGGCATGAATTAAGTACTCACAGTAACAGAATTATCACAACTAAATCACAAAGCAGTAAATATAGCCCCACATCTATACAGTTTACACACTAGTAACATCTACAAGTTCACGTTTCTTGATGAACAGCACCGAAATGCTGCACTGACAGTCACAATTGTGTGAATTGCAATCACTTAAGAACGGAGTTATTAGTTCCTTACAGCACATTCCAGCTTTTCTCGATTTCAGCCCGGAAGAGAAACATAGATCTACTGTCCAGCTGGGTTGCAGCAACCGGTGTCGTCACAACCACAAGCTGTCGTACACTTCATCCTTTTCCTGAAGCAGTTGCATCCAGCTGTCTTGCACTTTTTCTTGCAACCACAAGCAACAAGCTCCAGGCAGGCTTCAGGGATTGGAGGAAGTCTTGTCCACACTGGTAGGAGGCTCCCATCTTCCAACTTCCAGGCTGAAGTGTCCACCGGATCTTCAACATCTACGTGCTCTTTGTCAGCCTGGAGCCACATTTGGGACTGACAGTTTGCCCGCTTGGCGTGGAGCTTCAGGGCATCCTTTGTCGGTGGGAGCATTTCCAGAGTCTTCTTGGCCTTCCCAAAAAGGCGAACTCTGGCGTCATCACCTGTGTGTTGTTCCGGGGTGCCATACAAATCACACACAAACTTCTCAACATCTGCGATATCCCCATCTCGACCAATGGCGTGCAGCAGGAGTGAGTGGTCACTGAACACCTTCCAACACGGGAAGCTGACCAGGTTGTTCCTGACTGGGAGCGACAAACTCTTGAATACATCGTGCATTTTCGGTTCTTGGCCGTTCCGCACAACATCCACACTTCAGCGACCTTGGTGCAACGAAGTGAATCAGCAACACCATTACATCAGTATCTCTGCACACTGCCAGAATTCGTTCATAGCCCTGGGACGCTGCATCACATGAGTGAAGGATGAGCCTCGTGTCCGCCTCTTCATGGTTGCTACGCAGTGGAACGTCATGTCGTCTGGTTGACCGTACTTCAGTGGCTTCAGAGAAGCCACCCCCTGTCACCAGCTGACATCTTTCTTGAAGATCTCTGCCCTTCTCAGTGATGACGTTAGACAGAAACAAGGCTAGGTCAGTCTTGTTTGTATCCAGGGCCATGAAGTTTTTCTACACTTCAGTGGGCCATCAATGACTTTCCGAATCGGTTTCTTCTTGTTTGCACGCTTTGTCCTGGTAACTGTTTTGATCGATCCTTCCCCTGCGTACCGATCAAAGATGATATCAACTCTTGTTGTGTGTTCATTGAAATAACTCGTCACGCCCTTGAAGAACACTTCAGCATAGTCGCCGAATGTTCGACAGCCGCCAGGCTTGCCAAGAGCTTGGATGAGTGCATGACCATCTATCATCACACAGGTCTTCAGATCAGAGGTTGGAACCTCTGAGCTTATGGTCTACTGAGCCATCAGGATGTTCATCAGCTCAGACTTCGATGTCGAATTCATCTCTCCTCCTACCTTCGTCAGAGTAAATGGGACTGAGGACAGTTCATGCTTTAAGACGTTGACCATCTCCATCATGTGACCTGCGGGCGCGGCATTCAGGAGCAGCTGTAGTAGCTTTCTGTCAGCTTTGATGGTCTTCTGCATGTTCTGCTTGGTGGAAACTGTAGCTTTGTACACATCAGCGAAGGTTTTCGACCGATGTTTCTTCATCGTTTCATGGAAGCCTACTATCTGTTCAATCAGTCTCGCCTTCATGAAGCCGATTAACAAGCTGCTTTCTTCGATCCTGAACTGTCAGCAGGTTCTGCACAACATCTGTGGGTACAGTGTCTTTGGTTGCTAGTGAAACGAGTGGGATGTTAGTGGCGGCATCTGTATCTCCTGCTTCACTCACGTGAACTCTGAAGACGTCAAACTGCTTCAACTGCTGAACTAGCTTCATGACATCATAAGCGTCACGCCTAGTGCGAGAAGGCAGACTGCCAACCCGAGTGAAGGTGGCTTCCCCATCATCATCATCTTGAATATTGAAGAGGCATCTTGTCTTGAGAGATGCGTGACCGCTCTGACCATGTGATGCAGAACCTGTCGCTTGCTTGGTCATTCTTTGTGATGCCAATGATACCATTGTGCATCTTGCATGTACGATTTATTCATTGGATTGCCTGATCAGCTGGAACTTGGGTGAAGCGCTTCGCCGTCCTCTTGACGACAAAGTTCCCATTACAGAACTCTGCATGAACTTCTAGTGCTGACTTCTCAAGACCTCTCATATCAGCCAAGTAGACCGGCCCCAACGTGCATAGTTTGTGTGGTCATACATAGTTAGCCAAGGCAGCATTGCAGCAAAGGCTTCTATGTGGAGACTCCACATGCCATCTCTCTGAGCTCTGATGAAGGCCAGTAGGATCTCTACCATTTCCATGTAGGATGAACACGCATGAAGTTGGGATTTTCAGAGTGCTGGTCATTGAATTCCTCCATGAGACTGTGGAATTTCTCATCTGCCAAAACGTTTGAGAAGTTGTCAACAGCATCGCGCATCTCATCTATGTCAGCTCTGTCTTTGAAAAGCGAAGCAACATTGAGGGCAGGCTGTTTGACGTTCTCATCTCCGTTGCCAGTTGCAGCCAGCCATGACTCAAACATCTGCCATTTGATGCGCCGCAGTGCCTCATACGTCAGCTGGTGACCTCTCACAGCTCGGTAGTAGGCCTTGCCGTCCAGCATTGTCTCAGTGGTGTTAGCCGCGTACACACCTGCCTCTTTCCATAAGTCATCAAGTCCCACACTTTCCATGTGTTGACCAATGACTTTCAGACAGAAATTTGAAGCAGATATGGAGGCCTCCCATGAGCAAGACCACGTTGGCAAATTTCGAGTTTGCGCAGACTAGTTCCTTACCCCTGGTGTACAGAGGCTGATCAGCAGTGATGATGGTGTACTTCTGGCTGACATACTCAGAAATGGCCATGAAGCGATTGATGACGGTGGTCATGGTGTCATTGTCATCTGCTGGTGCCTTCAACATTGGTAACATCCCGGCGGTCGTTACTGGTGGATCCGCAGTGCTGACAGATTGATTGAATGCTCCCCAGCTTGGAACGGACATCACTTCATCATGGATGCGTGACACCACCCAGGCCAAGTCCTTGGCACGTGCCCGGTCCCTCTCAGGTTCATGTGTCAAGTCGTCTATGTCAGTGTCATAGCCAGGAGGAGATGGCCTCTTGCCAGATGGGAGGGTATCCTGGTCCAGCCTTTGGAACTCCTGTAGGTCATCAAGTTTGATAGATTTCGATCTCTTTGTCACCCTTTTGGCCATGACTCTGCTGTGGAGGGGGACCTCTCTGCCATACCATCAGTTGAGTGCTGTGGAAGGTGTCCTTCCCGTCTAAGGTTGACTCCAAGACATCTATGTTGTCACAAGAGCAGTGAATCATTCTCTCTTTGACGATGGTGTCAGGGATGTAGACATCCATTCTCAGCATACCTCTCCAGGATGTTCTGAGTGATACTGGTGTCTATCCTTCTTACAGTGTCGATACCAATAGTGTGATTTGCCGCGTGGAACAGATCTAGGAGTGCTTCTGAGCGGGTGGCTTGGTGCAGAGTAAGACCCAAGCCCACATGCTTTGGTGTCAACTTTCGTCGGTTGGAGACTGCATCTACAATGTCCTGGGCAATGCTACACTCACTCTGCTTCACTTTCTGGTCCTCTTCACTTCCCTTATCCACAGCATCCTTTCCCCCAAAGAGCAATCGTAGAAACAGGTACAGACTGTTGGGTATGACGCGATCAACATGTTCCTGATCAAGACCTTGCCATGTCTCGGAGTGTCCAGGAGTTTCAAGAAGACCTTGTCGAACCTTCAGAGCCACGTGTACCATATCTTGGAATATACTGCTAGTGACACACATGCGGACATCAGCATCTTCATCTTCAGTAGACTCTGACTCAGAGGTGACAGGACCTTGTTCACAAGACTTAGCCAGTGCTTTGGAAATGATGAAATCTGATCTCTCTCCAGGGTAAATCAGTAGCGGGCCCCTTGAAAATGGGTGAACATAGCTGGCGTTTGATCCAAGCAGCCTTTGAACATCTTCGTAGAACGTTGTTCTCCTGGAGTATTTCACGGTGATGCCGGTGTCATTAAACATACTCTCGAGTAGAATCATGGCATTTGGGGAGACAGATATTAGATCAATTTGAAAATTTTCCCCCCTTCACCGTCCGTCATGAGGATCCTTCACCGTCCTTCATGACGGTCCCTCCTTTATAAGGTCTTTCATGGTCTTTCAAAAAAAAAAAAGATTCGTCTCCACCATCCTTCAAAAAAAAAAAAAAATTCAGCCGCCTTGGGGAAAAAAAAAATTCATCATCGCCTTGGGGAAAAAAAAGAAAAAAAAAGGATTCGTCTCGACCTTACTTAAAAAAAAAAATTATCATCGCCTTGGGGTGGGTGGGAAAGGGGGGGGGAAGAAGGAAAAAAAAAGGATTCATCCTCGCCTTCTTTCAATGTCTTTCATGAGAAAAAGTCAAGCAAACAGAAAAAAGCAGACAAAGACAGAGTTTAACACTCAGTTTTGAGCTTGTACCCTTAAACTTTAGAAATGAAAACTTAAAATAAATATCTTAAAAAAGGTTTAATAGGCATAACGAGAGTATCTACTGACCTCAAAGCACATTATTATATTCTAATATCATATTATCTACTCATTTGTAATTCTGTTTTCACATGTTAACAAAATGCGAACATCACAAAATAGAAACTCAGACTAAACATGATTTAAGTCAAACACAATTTCTTTGTTTAATATTTGTATTATATAAAGTTAAATAAAAAAATTAAATAAAATTAAAATTAAACATTTTATTTTCAATTATAGGGGTAACTTTTGCTTATCCTAATTAAATTTTATTTATTCTACATTAATATGAAATGAGGCGAAATAAAATGAATTGGAAAGGCTTATTGGTAAATTATAGCCCATATGATAAAAATTATTAAGATACATTATATAGTTTAGCCAACATAACTATTATTATTTATCATCAATTACCATCGTAAACATTATTATTTGTCTATATATATACACACACACACACACACACACATATATATATATATATATATATATATATATATAATATATATATATGGGATGAATTTCACAATTAAGAGCGTGAAACGAGTGAATTTTGCAAATATATATATATATGATAAATTTTACTGATTCAATGTACAGCATTTGCATAATTCTTTGCTAAGTACGTTAATTGTAATTGGCAACTCAGTTCACGTTCTTACCAGATTTTCCAGACTAATTAACAATAATCAATTTTAAATGTATGTAATTTTTTTTAGTAATTTAATTGTAACGATAAATATTTATTATCATTATTATTGTTACTAATTATTGACTATAAATTACACAGGGCTGCGAGTGACAACTTTGTAAGAGAGATCTTCTTACTAATAACTGACTTTATATGACTCAATCACATTTAAAATGAAATGAAAAAGTTTATTGGCAGACTATAGTCCACATGACAAAAACTACTATTACGTTACATTAAGCAGTTAAGCTAATATACATGCGTTTAGCGAACATGGCTATTATTATTTACCATCAATTACCATCTTAAACATTATTATTTGTTTATCATCATTATATATATATATATATATATCAGGGACGTGCACTCAGGGTAGGCACTGCCTACCCTTGCTAAAATATAAAACATAAAAAAATTAAAATTTTAATTCTTTTAAATTCATAACCCAAAGCCTTTTATTATAATGCATTAAATTTCAAGCAAAATTCAGTATATGGTTGACTTGTAATGCAAAGACAGGCACAATCTTGTTATGCTTTTCATCCACCATACAAATACTACGAAGCAATCATTTCGGAGGCCGTGCATTATGAGCGAGTTCTCAATTCATAAAAATAATGGGTTTAAAAGCAGAACCTCAGTGTGCCTCTAGCCTTTACGGAGTGAGGGTGGATTGTATCATTGTGAGTCTGCGCAACAGAGCCCCTCAAATTTTTAATTTTAACTCGTTTTCATTTATTTATAAGTGGTATTAGTTTAATATTAGTCTTGGTCTATTATTGAAACTTAAAGTAGATATTTTTCTCTATTTTCTAACTAATTGCATTTGAAAATAAAGTAAAATTTACTTTTTTTCAGCGTATAAAATAGATTTTAATATGGCGGCAGAATACCTATCGTTAAATTTCAGTTTGAGTGCGCTTGCCAAGTGAAAAGTTAATTTCCTCGTGGCGTATATTTGATTTTAAAATTTAACCCCTTTCAAATATGGACATTGAAGGTCATTTCTGCTTTAAAAAGAATTAAAACCTTCACTAGGAATCGAATGACAAATGAAAGGCTTTCATCACTTGCCTTAATTTCTATAGAAAAGGAAAGATTTATTAAAATGGAGCAAAGTGTTACCCACAACTTTTATGAAATAGTCACAAATATATTTGTTAATAACAAGGAGAGAAGAATAGAGTTTATCTACAAATAATGCAGTAAGTAAATATTTTTGACAATAATTTTATTTAAACTTTTTAAATATTTTTATTAATTGTTAGCTAGGACGTATCAGAAGTAAACATTTGGAGACCGTTAATTATTTCTTAGTACTTTATTGAGTATGCAATATGGAAAATTTCTTTTCTCGATGAAAGTTATTGGCGATTTACAGTTATAAGGTCCTTTGTTGAAAATTTATTTTATTAATGCCTTCAGCCTACCTTGAATAATTATTAACCGCACGTGCCTGATATATATATATATATATTATATATATATATATATATATATATATACACATTTTAAATGCAAACAACACACAGTATAATTAATGTAAAGAACGACGCTTGTGTAGAAGAGCGTTCCGCACAAGATGAGAAGGGAGAACGAGCAAATGAAAAATGGGGTACCTCCCAGGAATGATGAATTTCACAATTAAGCACATGAAACGAATGAATGATGCATATATATATATATATATATATATATATATATGTATAGAAACGACGTAAGTATAGAGGAGTGTTCTGCACACGAGGAAGAGAAATAACAAACAAATGAAAAATAAGGCACTTTCTATACGTTAATATACTGCGCGGTCATTGCAGTTAAATGTATATATATATATATATATATATAATATATATATATATATATATAATATATATATATATGACTTTTAAAAAGATTAGGATGAACATACAGATACATGCAATTTATATTTCATAAATTCAATTATTGATGCGTCTGCATTCATTGCCACATAGCTCAAGCCAGTTAAAATGTATCTATTTTAAGCCGTATACCTGTAAACGAACCATTCATCTCACAAGCTACATCAAGCTGTGTGATGAGGCTTTAAAACTAAAAGCAAATATGTTATCCTCATCTAAACATCCACTTAAACATTATTACTAATATTGGTTTATTGTTATATATATATATATATATATATATATATATATATATATATATATATATATATGTACACAGGTAAAGAGAATTTAAATTAAACACACTGATATCAGTTCCTTTCACAATAAAAGCCTCTTTCAAATCTAACCTAATATTGCTATATATTTCTCGCAGTAATTGTTTTCAGACCAGTAGCAAGAAAAAACTTTCTCATTATTTCCAGTTAATAAAAAACGTGGAATGGCCTTTACAAGGTATAACTCTAGTATTTAGCATCGTAGCAAAGATTGTTGACTAAATATAGCACCAGTCCTTCATGGGGCAATACCACCAAAGAAGTTCAATGCACATCTTCAATAATAATTCAAGCAAGGATCTTTCACTACATGTTCGCTTCCGATTATTTAAGTAAACCTGGAAATTGCATACTCTGAAATTCTGAATGCTTTATGCAACAAGAGGAAGAAATCGTAACTTCTTTCAAAACTGTCGTAATTCCATTATTCTAAATCCAGGTATTCTCTGTGGTATATATATATATTATATATAATATATATATATATATATATATATACACAGTTTTTACTTATGTCTGTTTGATTTTTACCCATTCTTCAACAGAATGTACACCATTTTTCTGTTGCAAGCTAGAAGTTGAGCGTACGAGGAAACTGTTATTATTATTATTGTTAATATTATTATTATTATTAGTAGTAGTAGTAGCAGCAGCAGCAGCGGTAACAGTAGTTTAAAACTTATCTTTGCTTCTACATATCTGTCTCTTTCATTGCAGTCCTAAATCACCTAAGCTATCCTCTGAAGCAGGAGTCACGCCAAACTATTTCACATCGAAAGCATTCTAACATCTACATACTAACAGAAATGAGGGCCCACATATATAAATGTAGTACAATATACGAATTTATCAATTTGGTTAATACCACAATGCTTTTGTATCACTCATTTCCTATCTATATTATCTAAAAATTAGTTAGCTAGTCGTGAAGTAGTGATCAAAATAATGTAATGTGCAAATTTTTAGTTGGGGACCCGAGCCTTAAGCCTACTCACACACACACACACACACACACACACACACAGATTCTTTCAGAAATTGGCATATATATATATATGTATATGTGCACACACGCACCAAACACATACACATACATACACACATACATGTATATATTATATATATATAATATATATATATATATGTATATATATACCTACGACTTCCAAACTTTTTAGTGTTCCGTTCGATGATTCCTCATTTCACGAAGGTTAAGCTTGTCGCCCCTCCCCCCCCTCTCTCTCTCTCTCTCTCTCTCTCTCTCTCTCTCTCTATATATATATATATATATATATATACAGGGTGTCCCAAAAAAAACTATATACTCTTTATAGCATCATATATTTTATAATTTAAAAAAACAACAACAATATATTGTTATAGCAATTGCCAATGAAAGGTAAAATTAGTAATCTAAGTGATCA
This sequence comes from Bathynomus jamesi, assembly GCA_023014485.1. NCBI lineage: Eukaryota > Metazoa > Arthropoda > Malacostraca > Isopoda > Cirolanidae > Bathynomus > Bathynomus jamesi. Next base: position 190,698 of record JAJOZX010000076.1, read on the forward strand.
AAATGTTATAGCGAGTTGTCTGCATATAAAATTTAATTAACTACGCCAAGTGCTCAAAATGTTCTCTGGCGGCATGAATACACTTTTGAATGCGTCGACTAACTGATTCGCAGACATGGACTAATGTGGATGCTGTGAGGGTCCCGCACTTTTCCCTAATTGCATCCTTAAGGTGTTCGAGTGTTGCAGGTCTTGTACCATAAATTGCATCCTTCAGGTAGCCCCACAAGTAAAAATCAAGTGGAGTCAAGTCCCGTGAACGTGGAGGATACTCAACGCTTCCTCTTCGTCCTATCCAACGGTTAGGCAACGTTTCATCGAGGTACCTTCGACATCACAATGATAATGAGGGGGGCTCCATCTGTTGAAAGTAAAAGTCGTTCGTTTCCAACAACTTCCGAACTGCAGGTATAATTTCTGTCCTCAGCATGTCGAGATATGCGGCACCGGTAACTGCCATTAAAGAAAAATGGTCCAACCAAAACCCTGGATGATAAACCACAAAATGCTGTTAATCCTGGTAAATTAATATGTTTTATCCACATAAACGTGTGGATTATCAAGTGACCAGTACCTGCAGTTGTGTCGATTTACTGTGCCATTCAGCTTGAAGGTAGCTTCATCAGACCACACGATTTTGTTGTATTGAAAGTGCATTCATGCCGCCGGAGAACATTTTCAGCACTTGGCGTAGTTAATTAAATTTATATGCAAAACCTCGCTTTAACATTTGATCACTTAGATTACTAATTTACCTTTCATTGGCAATTGCTATAACAATATGTTGTTTGGTTTTTTTAAATTATAAAATATATGATGCTATAAAGAGTATATAGTTTTTTTTGGGACACCCTATATATATATATATATATTAAGATGTATACTTAAATAATTTTGTGCATATTATATATAAACATGTAAATATAAAATATGCATAATATAAAGATTTTATACAAAGTAAATGACAAACAATAAATCTCGTATTATGAAGCAAACTGTGGAACGACATCTCGATCTCAAAGGGTTTTAATTTGCATTTTCCTCAAAATCTGTGGTTAATAGAAAAACGTGTTTTCATTTTGTAATTAGCGTAAAAAAGAACACAAGAATCACCCATATTTATCAAATGGAGAAAAACTTTGTCGAACAATGTATGATCTGTTGAATATGTGCATTAGGGTGGAAACGATTTTACATTTTTTTCGGTTTCCATATTCTAATAGAGACAAAAACTTGCGCATGCATGAGAAAATAGCCTCTGCAAAATCTTAGCTTAATAGGTAATCATCTTCTGCCCCCGGCAGAGCGATGAAAATCATATTGTAGTAGTCAAAAACGTATTTTTAAACCCTAGCCTAGAGTCATAAAATTTTGCGTGTGTGTTATTTCATGCATAAGCAACGATATAAATGCTATGGGAAATATATAAATGCATTATTTAAGACAAGAGCCGATCTGAAAATATGTATAATATTATACATATTTTCAGATCGGCTCTTTGTCTTAAATAATGCATTTATATATTTCCCATAGCATTTATATCGTTGCTTAGGCATGAAATAACACACACACAAAATTTTATGACTCTAGGCTTGGGTTTAAAAATACATTTTTTACTACTAAAATATGATTTTCATCGCTCTGCCGGGGGCAGAAAATGATTACCTATTAAGCTAAGATTTTGCAGAGGCTATTTTCTCATGCATGTGCAAGTTTTTGTCTCTATTAGAATATGGAAATCGAAAAAAATGTAAAATCAATCCACCCTAATGTGCATTTGTACATTGGAGCAAGACCAAAGTTCATGTGACAAATATTATTAATACGAACTGACACTAGATTACATATGACAACTCAAATACTAAGGATAGAAATGGAGTTAACAGGAAATAGTAAAATAATGTCGGATGTAAGTAGAGCTACAGTCAAACGTCTTTATATCATGAATTTCATAGCTTACGAATATATATATATATATATATATATATAAATATATATACACACATTTAAACTGCAAACACGCAGTATAATTAACATAAAGAACGACGCTTGTATAGGAGAATATTCCGCGCAAGATGAGAGAGAGAGAACGAAACAAATGAAAAAATGAGGGGACCACCCGGGAATCGAACCCGGGATCTTCCGATTGCCGGTCAGATATGATAACCATTACACCATGGGCCTCACTCAGTCAAATGCCGTAATTCTTCTACATACGCGTAGAAACCAATGCCCCAAGGGGGCACCTTCCGCATGTCGTACATTATATATATTTAAACTGCAAACACGCAGTATAATTAACGTAAAGAACGACGCTTGTATAGGAGAATATACCGCGCAAGATGAGAGAGAGAGAACGAAACAAATGAAAAAATGAGGGAACCACCCGGGAATCGAACCCGGGATCTTCCGATTGCCGGTCAGATATGATAACCATTACACCATGGGCCTCACTCAGCGTGTTTGCAGTTTAAATGTATATAATGTACGACATGCGGGAGGTGCCCCCTTGGGGCATTGGTTTCTGCGCGTATGTAGAAGAATTACGGCATTTGACTGAGTGAGGCCCATGGTGTAATGGTTATCATATCTGACCGGCAATCGGAAGATCCCAGGTTCGATTCCCGGGTGGTTCCCTCATTTTTTCATTTGTTCGTTCTCTCTCTCTCATCTTGCGCGGAATATTCTCCTATACAAGCGTCATTCTTTACGTTATATATCATATTTGCTGAAATAAATTTCTAATAAAACTTTTATAAGTTTATACATCTCAATTTTGTGTTTATGTACAACACTTTTGGGAACAGTTGGACGGGGAAAGCCATATATAAAGATTTCACATGATTTAACTCTACACAAAACGCAGTTTTTATACAGATATTTGCTCCAACGCTGAAGCTACTGTGACGTTGTCTGGTTAAAATACATTATTTACTCAATGAAATAACTAAAAGGTCACACTTATTAACTTGTGGCATCTTCCACATGGAAACTACCAACTTACCAAAAATTACCCACCAGAAACGTATAAATTACATAACTCGACACGGGTTAAGCAATTTATAAACTCTCATTCATGAACATATCCAACATTTTCTTAAAACAATCTAAACAGCTATTATTTGTTTAATACCATATCACTTCAAGCTAAGTTGCTATACTTGGTGGTTAAAGCAGAGCTTTCAGCTCTTGAAATATGGTAGAAATGAGGAACTTAATCACACTGCATAGTATATCCCAGATAGACGTGGAAAATCAGAGAAGCATGAAAGCGCACGAACTGTAATAATGACCGAAGATGTGAAATTCGAAACAAAATCAGACAACGAAAACAAAGCAAGAAACCAACTCGCTCTTCAACGAAGTTAGGCCTAGGGGACGGAACACCTGTCTGAACTACGTGTGAAGAGAGACCATCACACGGAACATCAACAAGGTTAACGAGGAGATACATAAAGTATATATATTTAGTGGTGGACCGGATGTCAGTTTTTCAACATCTGCGGATGCGGATCTTTAATTTCAATATCCGCGGATGCGGATGCGGATATTTAGTTAACCTATCAATATAATATAGAATTATGAATATATGACATAATTTTTCAAATTTCGTGAAATTACTGTTATGGCAGGCAATGCATAAGAATTAAAATTAATATTAATGTTATAATTATGATAAAAATAATAACTTTCTCAAGAGTCTCAGCAAGAGAAAATTCAATGAAACAAGTTTCATTCAATTTTCTGTGTTACCAGGTATTTATATTTTGAGGTTTATATATTTGTTTGCTCATTAATAATTAATAGTTTACATGAAATGTGCATGATTGGTCCTTATAAGCTACTTTATGAGCTAATTTAATTGTAAATTGCATAATTTGTTAGAGGTAATATCCGCATAACATCCGCAGTCAGAAGTGCGGATGCGGATTTTAAAAATGATGCGGATATCCGAATATGCGGATGCGGATATCCGGTCCATCACTAATATATACATATATAGTTTATGTGAGTTCGAACGATGATTCAGTGTCGACCTACAGCCGATCTCTCTGCAACAGCCCGCATAATTTATATACACACATATATACATACACCAAAGAAAGAAAGAACTTAGCAAAGCAAAGAAAATAGTAATAGTAATACTTTATGAATGAAATTTACGCATACCCAACCTTCACAAATCGGCAGAGACGGCTTTTCAGAGGAGGTATGGGAAGCAGTGCCTCCTCTAGTTTTTATAATGCTAATATATGAATGTTATTTTATCAACCTATTTTCACGGTTCTTTCTGTTTTTCCCTAAGCACATCCATGCGTATAGCTATATGATATGACAATAATTTTACAAAATAGCTGCTAATTATAGGCCATAAAAAAATTCAATAAAATTAAACATGTACGAAATACTTCTCAAACTTTGAGTTTTAAACATTGCGCTTCAAGGCATCATGCAGCTTCCACATCCACGTCCACACACACACACACACACACACACACACACACACACACACACATTAACCTTCTCAGTCTGGTTCGGGGTCTGTGAACCTCGCCAAAGGTACACCGTTCTTATTGCACAAATGACATATTCATACTGAATACACTCTGTTGCGATTAGCATTAGATCAAGTAAAGTTAAACCAAGGGTTTTTTTAACATTAGCCGTAGGGATAAAATATGGGATGTACACCTCCATGACCGAGAGAATCAGATCCATGATGCGCTCAGCACAACCAGAAGGGCCCGACCACGGATGCAGTAAGCATTCCATACGAAATCACAGAAGTACTGCCTAAGGGCGCCCAATAGTGGTGCTGAAGGGACCAAAGTCGCCCCTCTTGGAGGATCCAAAAGCCGTATTGGAGCGATAGGACAAGAAACAGCTATAAGATTGTGATCGGAAGTACCAAACGAAGAGAAAAGTTTCACAGAGTAAGAAGGATGAGAGGTAATAAATAAATCCAGAATGTTGGGCATATCTCTAATGCAACCAGGGATATGAGTAGGGTAATCTGCTCCAGGCCATTTAGGACAGAAAAGTTGTAAGCTAGTTCACCAGGGTTGACAATGAAATGGGAGGAGAGCCAAAACTGGTGGCTAACATATATATATATATATATATATATATATATATATATATATATATATATATATATACATACATATATATACATACTGTATATACACGAGATTTACAACACAAGATAAGATAGCAGTGAACAGAGCGAAAAGAATAACTGTGCAGATACTGAGAACCTCTAAACGAGGGATAGAAATGCAACGACTACTCTATTGAAATAGCTGATCATAATCATGTTGGGATACTGTTTGATCCTAACATGTTCATATAAAAAAGACGACATTATGTTGAAGCGTTCAGAGAAGCTTCACAGCCAAGATCAAAGGGTGTAAAGAAATAAATTACTGAGAAAGGAATTATTCCTATATTTACTGGAAGGAAGAAGGGGCCATACATCATTTTTAGCAGTTGGAAATAATGGAGACACTAGTCCCTACTCTTACTCTAAATCCTATAACCCGACAAAAATAGTGGAAAGTAGAAAAGGAAGAATGCGTCATCCCCCAAATTAAAGGTTAGTCACGGAACATCCACAATCCTGAAGGAAAATAGTCTTCTTGCGAGAGGACAAAAACTGCTTAAACAGATGCCCAAAGAACTATGGAACACGAGCTGTGCTGCGACAGACATCTTCAAAAGAAGATTAGACATCTGGCTCAGAACAAACCCAGATGAGCCGTGGATAACGGGTTATGTGAGATGGAGTGTATAAACTAACTATGTACTTCACCTGACGATCTCGGGAGGACGGCCGACAAACTTGGTCTTCGTGAAATGTGGAATAAGCGTACAGAACGTTCAAAAGGTTGAAAAGGAAGGAATATATATATATATATATATATATATATATATATATATATATATATATAGAGAGAGAGAAAGAGAGAGAGAGAGAGAGAGAGAGAGAGAGAGAGATTAAACAATGTTTAATGGTCTGTCAGTAACTTCAGGTTGGAAAGGTGTGGAGGGCATGAGGATCCACCGCACATATATGAGAAATAACTAGACAGTAGGAATTCTTTGTAGTTGCTGGGAAACGTTGCAATCTGGTACAAGTATAAAGTTTCAGAGCCAAGACATATAGGCAAATGGGGAGATCTATTCTGCAAATGAAACGAAACTTAATGAAGTTCAAAGAGAATTAATGACGAGCCTGAAAAATATCCCTGACATGCTTCTAAAACAGTCTACTGGAGCCTTTATTTTATACCTGAAAGGCTACTTTGCCAGACATTCATTGCATAGGGATACAAAACCTTTACTGTACAGTGAAGTATAGATGATAATTCCCTCATTTAAAATAATAATGACTCAGAATATATATACATATACATATACTGTATATTCTGAGTCTATTATTTTAAATGACGGAATTATCATCTATACTTCACTAAACAGTAGAGTTGGTTTCTTGCTTTGTTTTCGTTGTCTGATTTTGTGTTTCGAATTTCACATCTTCGGTCATTATTAGAGTTCGTGCGCTTTCATGCTTCTCTGATTTTCCACGTCTATCTGGGGTATAATATGCAGTATGATTAAGTTCCTCATTTCTACCATATCTCAAGAGCTGAAAGCTCTGCTTTAACCACCGAGTATAGCAATTTAGCTTGAAATGATATGGTAATAAACAAATAATAGCTGTTTAGATTGTTTTAAGAAAATGTTCGATATGTTCATGAATGAGAGTTTATAAATTGCTTAACCCGTGACGAGTTATGTAATTTATACGTTTCTGGTGGGTAATTTTTGGTAAGTTGGTAGTTTCCATGTGGAAGATGCCACAAGTTAATAAGTGTGACCTTTTAGTTATTTCATTGAGTAAATGATGTATTTTAACCAGACAACGTCACAGTAGCTTCAGCGTTGGAGTAAATATTTGTATAAAACTGCGTTTTCTGTAGTTAAATCATGTGAAATCTTTATATATGGCTTTCCCCGTCCAACTGTTCCAAAAAGTGTTGTACATAAACACAAAATTGAGATGTATAAACTTATAAAAATTTTATTACTAGAAATTTATTTCAGCAAATATGGGAACATTAACGACTGAATAATTGATTTAGAACATGATTGTAAAACTATATATATATATATACATTTCAACTGCAAACAAACACAGTATAATTAACGTAACGAACGACGCTTGTATGGAAGAACGTTCCGCGCAAGATGAGGAGGGAGAATGAACAAATGAAAAAATGAGGTAACCACCCGGGAATCGAACCCGGGATCTTCCGATTGCCGGTCAGATATGATAACCACTACACCATGGGCCTCAATCAATCAGAAGTCGTAATTCTCCTACATACGCGCAGAAACCAATGCCCTGAGGGGGCACCTCCAGCTGCCGCACATATATACATTTCAACTGCAAAAACACACACAGTATAATTAACGTAAAGAAAACGACGCTGTATAGAAGAACGTTCCGCGCAAGATGAGGAGGGAGAACGAACAAATGAAAAAATGAGGTAACCACCGGGAATCGAACCCGGGATCTTCCGATTGCCGGTCAGATATAATAACCACTACACCATGGGCCTCAATCAATCAGAAGTCCGTAATTCTCCTACATACGCGCAGAAACCAATGCCCTGAGGGGGCACCTCCAGCATGCCGCACATATCTACCTTTCAACTGCAAACAACACACACAGAATATTAACGTATGTAGGAGAATTACGACTTCTAATTGATTGATGCCATGGTGTGTAGTGGTTATCATATCTGACCGGCAATCGGAAGATCCCGGGTTCGATTCCAGGGTGGTTACCTCATTTTTTCATTTGTTCGTTCTCATCCTCATCTTGCGCGGAACGTTCTTCTATACAAAGCGTCGTTCTTACGTTAATTATACTGTGTGTGTTTGCAGTTGAAATGTATATATGTGCGGCATGCTGGAGGTGCCCCCTCAGGGCATTGGTTTTGCGCGTATGTAGGAGAATTACGACTTCTGATTGATTGAGGCCAATGGTGTAGTGGTTATCATATCTGACCGGCAATCGGAAGATCCTGGGTTCGATTCCCGGGTGGTTACCTCATTTTTTCATTTGTTCGTTCTCCCTAATCATCTTGCGCGGAACGTTCTTCTATAGAAGCTTCGTTCTTTACGTTAATTATACTGTGTGTTGTTTGCAGTTGAAATGTATATATGTGCGGCATGCTGGAGGTGCCCCCCTCAGGGCATTGGTTTCTGCGCGTATGTAGAAGAATTACGACTTCTGATTGATTGAGGCCCATGGTGTAGTGGTTATCATATCTGACCGGCAATCGGAAGATCCCGGGTTCGATTCCCGGGTGGTTACCTCATTTTTTCATTTGTTCGTTCTCCCTCCTCATCTTGCGCGGAACGTTCTTCTATACAAGCGTCGTTCTTTACGTTATATATATATATATATATATATATATATATATATATATATATATCTTCATAAGCTATGGAATTCATGATATAAAGACGTCTGACAGTAGCTCTACTTACATCCGACATTATTTTACTATTTCCTGTTAACTCCATTTCTATCCTTAGTATTTGAGCTGTCATATGTAATCTAGTGTCAGTTCGTATTATTAATATTTGTCACATGAACTATGGTCTTGCCCCAGTGTACAAATGCACATATTCAGCAGATCATAACATTGTTCAACAAAGTTTTTCTCCATTTGATAAATATGGGTGATTCTTGTGTTCTTTTTTACGCTAATTACAAAATTAAAACACGTTTTTCTATTAACCACAGATTTTGAGGGAAATGCATATTAAAACCCTTTGAGATTGAGATGTCGTTCCACAGTTTGCTTCATAATACGAGATTTATTGTTAGTCATTTACTTTGTATAAAATCTTCATATTATGCTTATTTTATATTTACATGTTTATATATATTATGCATATAATTATTTAAGTATACATCTTAATATATATATATATATATATATATATATATATATATATATATATATATATATAGAGAGAGAGAGAGAGAGAGAGAGAGAGAGAGAGGGGGACGGGCGACAAGCTTAACCTTCTTGAAATTAGGAATCATCGAACGGAACACTAAAAAGTTTGGAAGGGGTATATATATATATATATATAAGTGTATATATATATATATATATATATATATATATATATATATATATATATATATGCGTGTGTGTGTGTTTGGTGAGTGTGTGTGTGCATATATATATATGCCCTTTCGTGAAAGAATCTGTGTGTGTGTGTGTGTGTATGTGTGTGTGTGTGTGTGTGTGTGTGTGAGTAGGCTTAAGGCTCGGGTCCCCAACTAAAAATTTGCACATTACATTATTTTGATCACTAGTTTACAACAAGCTAACTAATTTTTAGATAATATAGATAGGAAATGAGTGATACAAAAGCATTGTGGTATTAACCAAATTGATAAACTCGTATATTGTACTACATTTATATATGCGGGCCCTCATTTCTGTTAGTACGTAGATGTTAGAATGCTTTCGATGTAAAATAGTTTGGCGTGACTCCTGCTTCAGAGGATAGCTTAGGTGATTTAGGACTGCAATGAAAGAGACAGATGTGTAGAAGCGAAGATAAGTTTTAAACTACTGTTACCCCTACTACTACTACTACTACTAATAATAATAATAATAATAACAGCAATAATAATAACACAGTTTCCTCGTACGCCCAACTTCTAGTTTGCAACAGAAAAATGGTGTACATTCTGTTGAAGAATGGGTAAAAATCAAACAGACATAAGTAAGAACTGTGTGAATATATATATATATATATATATATATATATATATATATATATCACAGAGAATACGTGGATTAGAATAATGGAATTACGACAATTTTGAATAAAGTTACGATTTCTTCCTCTTGTTGTAAAAAGCGTTCAGAATTTCAGAGTATGCAACTTTCAGGTTTGCTTAAATAATCGGAAGCAACCGTGTAGTGAAAGATCCTTGCTTGAATTATTATTGAAGATGTGCTTTGAACTTCTTTGGTGGTATTGCCCCATGAAGGACTGGTGCTATATTTAGTCAACAATCTTTGCTACGGTGCTAAATACTAGAGTTATGCCTTGTAAATGCCATTCCACGTTTTCTATTAACTGGAAATAATGAGGAATTTTTTTTTTTGGCCAAACCTACTTATTTGGATATTGCGTTTTTATGATTATATTTATAACTTAACTGGTACTTGTCTGAAAACAGTTACTGCGAGAAATATATGGCAATATTGGGTTAGATATGAAAGAGGCTTTTATTGTGAAAGGAATTTATATCAGTGTGTTTAATTTAAATACTCTTTACCTGTGTACATATATATATAATAATAATGATGATAAATCAATATTAGTAATAATGTTTAAATGGATGTTTAGATGAGGATAACATATTTGCTTTTAGTTTTAAAGCCTCATGACATAGCTTGATGTAGCTTGTGAGATGAATGGTTCGTTTACAGGTATACGGCTTAAAATAGATACATTTTAACTGGCTTGAGCTATATGGCAATGAATGCAGACGTATCGATAATTGAATTTATGAAATATAAATTGCATGTATCTGCATGTTCATCCTAATCTTTTTAAAAAGTCGGATATACATATATATATATATATATATGCATCATTCATTCGTTTCACGTGCTTAATTGTGAAATTCATATATATATATATATATATATATATATATATATATATATGCATCATTCATTCGTTTCACCTGCTTAATTGTGAAATTCATATATATATATATATATATATATATACACACACACAGTATATATATATATGTATGTATACGTAAAAATGAACAATGAATAATCAATATTCATTTTCGCATGAGAAACCAAAATCGCCTGAGCGAGTTTGGATAGAATTTCTATTTTTGCTTTCTATTTTTTTTTCAGTGTCACAACCATGTGACCTACCATTTCTATGGTTTAGTCGTATCCATATTTCCATTTTTCATTTGTTAGAGAATTTATTATAATTAATTATGGTTGTCTTGCATCTAACCCTCATCCCTAAATTTTATTAGATTATGCATACACACTGCATATGGCATGATTGGAACCCATATTTGTACTTCGTTATTCATTACTGTATTCTTCTAATTCATCTTTTTCTAAATTCTCCCAATAATGACTTGTTCTGTACGTACAAATTAAATAACTATGACGTCATGAAGTAGCTTAATTCCCTTCACATTTTCCCGTCATTAATTTCCCTTCATCATATCTCTAGTATACAATGTACGGAAATTCTTTAACATAATAATAAAAACTCTACACTCTATATGTCATTATTTGTTATGGCGTGTGCGGAAATTTGTGTCAACATTTGTATGACGGAAATTTATACGACAGCATTTGTACGCCAGAACATTTATACGGCTGGAAATTTATACGACTGACATTTATACGACGGTAATTTAAGTATGCGCTCTTCCGGACATTTTTGACTTAAGTATGCGATCTACCCATGATAATAACCGTGACTTAATTTTTGTATATAAACATAAGGACAGGTGCAAAAAAAAATAAATAACAAAAATAAACATTATTTATATATTTTGGAAATAATTTCAATTTGAAGAATTTTAAATTTTATGTATCACAGCGCATTAAAGGATTAACAGGTAGGTAAATGGTTACTGAATAGGTACAGGTGGTTAGGTTAGGTTAGGTTGGGTTACGTCTGGAGATAAAGATGAAAAAACTCGCAAGATTTGTTCTCCTATTTTTTAAATGACATTCGTTAGGTTAGGTTAGGTTAGGTCTGGAGATTAATGAGAAAAAACTCGCAAGATTTGTTCTCCGATTTTTTAAATGACATTCGTTCTGTATATCGCTAGTTACATTTTCTCTTAAATTGATAATCTGAAATCTAGTTTCAATTATGCATTTAATTATTGTAATATGTAATTTCATAATTTAAGATAATTTGTATTTTAACTTACCTAGTTTCAAATTCAATTTTATTAACTGATCATGAATTTCTTGTGTATAACGTATAAATTACCGTCGTACAAATGCTTGACGTACAAATTTCCGTCGTACAAATGTTGGAGTACAAATTTCCGGGTTTCATCTTATGGCCTGTCTGGTATGAAGCAATATAACTATTATTCGATCATATTCACCCATACGTCTATATCTTATCTTGACCATTATCCTATATCAATTTTATTAAATATTCATTTAACTCGTGTCAGTCTATGAAATGTGTACAAAACTTTATGCATCCATACCTGTTCGTTGAAAGTCGTGCAAATACTTTCGTATTATTTTTTGTATTAGTTTTTATTTTTTTTTAATTATTTCGCCTCGTGCAATGAACTCGAAAATGCTTATGCAAGTGTACGCAATTCGATAATCACAGCATAAATTAACATCTGAAGACGTAAAATCTCCTCGCTTTAATTCCAATTTATAACACATTATCATGCGTTATGTTATATCGTGTGTGTCTGTTGTATATAAATATATACCGTATGTGCCCATGTACTTTGTGTTGTACTAATAACCATATATAAATATAAAAACACTGTAAGAATTGTAAGTGAATAATGTACTTAATAATGTAATTGATGTACCGTATTTTAATGAAACTGTAATTAATGATAATAATTTATAATGTAATTATTGTACTTTAAGTAACGATAATTATTTAATATAAAGTAATTAATGTATTTTAATAACGATAATTAACGATAATAAGCGAATGTGAATTGGTAATTATAATCATAATTGTAATAAACCAAAATTACAACGTACTCAGTTATGTACTTAAATTGTACTCAGGTACTACTTCAAAATTGTGTCGCCCTTTAGAAATGAATACTCGGCGAAAATACGATTATTTTTTATTTATTTTTTTTAAAAATTTTGTTTGGAATCTTTCAAAAATCTGATCATGTGTTTAAAGGGGGAAACTTAACCTTCAAACTGCACTCCCCCAAAATTTAGATTATATATAAAGCATGTAATTGTAAAATAACATTACTTCGATTACTACAACACTCCCTTGTTAGCAGTCTCTAAGCGAGGAGGGGCAGAGGCCCCTTGCCTCCTTAATTGTTTTAGATTCCAGCCTGAGCCATGGTCGAAAGAGGTCGAACCTCTACCCATGTAAATTCAGAGCACTACCTGTACATTTTTAGAAATTACAGTGAGAGAAACTTTTTATTTTTCCCCTTCGAGTTGGGCTCTCTTCTGAGAACGTAGTAAATAAAGAAAATAGTTTCCATAAGTTATAAATATAAAATCGGCGAACCGTCAGCGAAAATATCAGAGTATTATTGAAAGAGAAGAATTAACAGTCTGTAGACCCTATAGCGAGAGAAAAAAATTAGAATGTTATAGAAGAAAACTATAGCGAGAAACATCCGTTGCTGCCTCCTAACCAGAACCCCCGTCGACTCCGTGCCAACCCAGGCCATAGACGGAGGGGTTAACAGTCTGGCGACCCTGCCCCAGGATAAAAAAAACTAGTGACCCCTGGCCCAGGATAAGAAACTGACGACCTCTGCATTCAGGATTCTTCCAGTCTTCCAGACCCTGGAACTAGAACCAACATCCAGTTGACCGGCGTGTCATGACTTCCAGTTCGTCACGTCCATCCTTGAACCGGTCTGTCACGACTCCAAGTTCTCCACGCCTAGTTTTCATCGAAGAACAAGTAACCAGCAAGACACGTCTTCAGGACACGTCTCCAAGGATTTCGCCGTAGGAATCTTGTTACGTACAGAACTCTTTTTTTTTTAAAGTAATCTCTAAACATTTGAAAAGTCATATTATTAACAGTTAATAATGAGTATCAAGCCAGAATTTACAAGAAACAGTGAACATTTCAGACACCAGTGATACAGTTTTTTTATTGAAACAGTTATTTTCACAGTTATTTTCACTACTATAGTCAGTGTAGAATAATTTTATTTTATGTACCAAACCTAATATTACTGTACCTTCGCGTACATTCGAGTGAAATGTGTTTACATTTCGTATTTTTGTTTACAATTTTTTCAAATTATTGAATTGAATTGACTTGCAAATTAAGAAAGAGAGAGTTTATAGAGAGTTTATAGAGTCATAGAGATACTTGAAGTAGTTTCGAGTCAGTTTTAGTTGCAAATCCGTTGCAAATCAGTTCCAAGTCAGTTTTAGTTGCAAATAAGTTGCAAATCAGTTTTCAGACAGTTTCAGTTGGTTGTATCCAAGAGGGACAACCAAACCCCCAGAGATTAATAGTCTCCACTTGATAGCAGTTCAAGTGCAAGTCAGTTTCAGTAGACTCCACTGATAGCAGTTCAGTGCAATCCATTTCAGTTAGTTTCAGTTAGTTGGTTACTTCCAAGAGGGACAACCAAACCCAGAGAATAATAGACTCCACTTGATAGAGGTCAAGTGCAGTCAATTTCAGTCAGTTTCAGTTTCTGTCAGTTTTCAGTCAGTTTTGAAGTTAGTTTCAGTCAGTTTTGAAGTCAGTTTCAGTCAGTTTTGAAGTCAGTTTCAGTCAGTTTTGTAGTCAGTTGTAGTCAGTCCCAAAACAGTTGTAGTCAGTCCCAAAACAGTTGTAGTCAGTCCCAAGACAATTTTAGTCAGTTTCAAGTCAGTTGCAGTTCAAGTCAAGTTCAAGTCAAGTCCAAATCATTTCAATGCAGTCAATTGAATTCAATTTTTTGTTGTTGTTTAAGAGAATTTAGTTTAAGAAAATTTAATTCAACCTTTCTTTTTGTTATAAGAGAAAATTAAATTCAACCTGAATTGACCGGTTTGTCTTTTTAGTTCAACCTTCTTTTTTTTTTGTTGTTGTAAGAAGGACATTGACCGATTTGTCTCCTTTTTGCATCCAGTAATTGCGTATATAAATATATAGGTAAAATTAACTATTTTATTATTATTTGTAACGAAAAGCGTTTTTACAAATGTTTGTAACGATTTTTATAATTATTGTGATTAGATGATAATAGTTGTGTAATAATTAATCGATCATGTCCCAATGACCTCCTTTTTAAAGTACTATGCTGAGGAACATGCCGTCCCTCCGTTTTGTTTTACCTCCTTTAATTTTTGTTCTAAGCAGTGTAACAATCAATGTCTTCCTAAAGAGCAAAGTGCTCACGAAAAGACGTATTGTCAATTTCAGACATATCTCCCCGCATAGTCACTCAAACTTTGTTTTTTATTTTATTTTATGTTAACACCCCAACCCCAGTTGAACCCAGTGTCAACCAGAGAAATGGTTCAACCATGGTTAATTCTTCTTTGCCTCCAGTCAAACCACAGTTTAACCATCTGTTTCCTTTCACCCAGTTGGTCCAGAAACCAACAAGGAGCCTCTTTGTTACTGCGGAACATTCCTCAGTATCGAACGTGATAATTCCAAAGTTGTTTTTTTTTATTTTTAAGAGTATTATAAAACCCATGTTCAGTTTATTTTAGTTCATAATTGATTTCTATTTTCAAATTTTATTTAAATTTTTTTTTTTTATTCCATTAATATTGAGTAATTGTCGTTAAATTATTATATAACTTTGTTAATTCGAAAACCTCCCGAATCCTTACACACACACACACACACACACACACACACACACACACATGTATGCACACTATATATACAAACCTTATGCTAAAATCATTGGATATCACAATAAACTATTTCATTGCGTGTAAGTGCTAACTATGCTGTTTAATCTTAATAATTTTTGCTTACTATATATAAATTTTTGCTCATGCATTTATTCAGTTAATTTAACAACCCTCTAAGCTAATCTGTCCCTCAAAATTATAAAATACACACTTGACCACAGGTCTATACATCATCCATTACGTAATTCGAGTTTCACCTACACTAGTCAATAAAATTAGTTTATTAACTGTACGATCATGATAACTACATATAATTGTAAAATTTAACAATATCATTGTTTGTCTAAATTAACGTATTTATCCTTTTACTCTGTTGCATAAATTACAGTATTAATCTTTGATTTTTTTTATATTTTATAATAACTCTCTAAGCAAGTGTCATGTTAAAGATTTGCTTACTGTGCGTTGTACTCAACCACCCGAACTCACTTGTTCTGTATAAAATTTGTATTGTAAAGAAAAATTCGTCATCATCTAATTTGAATTCGTTAGGATGTTATTTTCTCAATTGTATTGTATTGTTGTATTAATATCATTTTAGTGGGGAGAGCCCTGTAAAAATGAACAATGAATAATCAATATTCATTTTTACATGAGAAACCAAAATCGCCTGAGCGAGTTTGGATAGAATTTCGATTTTTGCTTTCTATTTTTTTCAGTGTCACAACTATGCGACCTACCATTTCTATGGTTTAGTCGTATCCATATTTCCATTTTTCATTTGTTAGAGAATTTATTATAATTAATTATGGTTGTCTTGCATCTAACCCTCATCCCTAAATTTTATTAGATTATGCATACACAGTTACACTGCATATGGCATGACTGGTACCCTTGTTTGTACTTCTTTATTCATTACTGTATTCCTCTAATTCATCTTTTTCTAAATTCTCCCAATAATGACTTGTACTGTACGTACAAATTAAATAACTATGACGTCATGAAGTAGCTTAATTCCCTTCATATTTTTCCGTCATTAATTTCCCTTCATCATATCTCTAGTATACAATGTATGGAAATTCTTTAACATAATAATAAAAACTGTACACTCTATACGTCATTATTTATATGTTATGGCCTGTCTGGTATGATGCAATATAACTATTATTCGACCATATTCACCCATACGTCCATATCTTATCTTGACCATTATCCTATATCAATTTTATTAAATATTCATTTTACTCGTGTCAGTCTAAGAAATGTGTACAAAACTTTATGCATCCGTACCTGTTCGTTGAAAGTCGTGCAAATACGTTCGCCTGTATTACTAATGTATTTTAAGTAACGATAATATTTTAATATAAAGTAATTAATGTATTTTAATAAAGATAATTAACGATAATAAGCAAATGTGAATTGGTAATTATAATCATAATTGTAATAAACCAAAATTACAACGTACTCAGTCATGTACTTAAATTGTACTCAGGTACTACTCCGAAATTATGTCGCCCTTTAGAAATGAATACTCGGCGAAAATACGATTATTTTTTATTTATTTTTTTAAAATTTTTACTTGGAATCTTTCAAAAATCTGATCATGTGTTTAAAGGGGGAAACTTAACCTTCAAACTGCACTCCCCCAAAATTTAGATTATATATAAAGCATGTAATTGTAAAATAACATTACTTCGATTACTACAACACTCCCTCGTTAGCAGCCTCTCAGCGAAGAGGGGGCAGAGGCCCCTTGCCTCCTTAATTGTTTTAGATTCCGGCCTGAGCCATGGTCGAAAGAGGTCGAACCTCTACCCCTGTAAATCCAGAGTACTACCTGTACATTTTTAGAAGTAAATTACAGTGAGAGAAACTTTTTATTTTTCCCCTTCGAGTTGGGCTCTCTTCAGAGAACGTAGTAAATAAAGAAAATAGTTCCCATAAGTTATAAAAGTAAAATCGGCAAACCGTCAGCGAAAGTATCAGAGTATTATAGAACGAGAAGAATTAACAGTCTGTTGACCCTATAGCGAGAGAAAAAAATTAGAATGTTATAGAAGAAAACTACCGCGAGAAACATCCGTTGCTGCCTCCTAACCAGAACCCCCGTCGACTCCGACTCGCTAAGCGCATGTATGTTAGCTTAACTGCATAATGTAACTTAATAATAGTTTCTGTCATATGGACTATAGTCTGCCAATAAACCTTTCATTTCATTTTAAATGTGATTGAGTCATATAAAATCAGTTATTAGTAAGAACATCTCTCTTACAAAGTTGTCACTCGCAGCCCTGTGTAATTTATAGTCAATAATTGGTAACAATAATAATGATAATAAATATTTCTCGTTACAGTTAAATTACTAGAAAAAATTGCATACATTTAAAATTGATTATTATTAATTAGTCTGGAAAATCTGGTACGATCGTGAACTGAGTTGCCGATTACAATTAATGTACTTAGCAAAGAATTATGCAAATACTGTACATTGAATCAGTAAAACTTATCAGATATATATATATATATTTGCAACATTCACTCGTTTCACGCTCTTAATTGTGAAATTCATCCCATATATATATATATATATATATATATATATATATATATATATATATATATATACACACAAATAATAATGTTTAAGATGGTAATTGATGATAAATAATAATAGTTATGTTGGCTAAACTACATAATGTATCTTAATAATTTTTATCATATGGGCTATAGTTTGCCAATAAGCCTTTTCAATTCATTTTATTTCGCCTCATTTCATATTAATGTAGAATAAATAAAATTTAATTAGGATAAGCAAAAGTTACTCCTATAATTGAAAATAAAATGTTTAATTTTAATTTTATTTATTTTTTTTTATTTAACTTTATATAATACAAATATTAAACAAAGAAATTGTGTTTGACTTAAATCATGTTTAGTCTGAGTTTCTATTTTGTGATGTTCGCATTTTGTTAACATGTGAAAACAGAATTACAAATGAGTAGGTAATGTGATATTAGGATATAATAATGTGCTTTGAGGTCAGCAGATACTCTCGTTAGGCCTATTAAACCTTTTTCAGATATTTATTTTAAGTTTTCGTTCCTAATGTTTAAGGGTATAAACCCAAAATTGACTGTCAAACTGTCTTTGTCTGCTTTTTTCTGTTTAATTTTGTCTCATGAAAGACCTTGAAAGAAGGCGAGGATGAATCCTTCCCCCCCCCCCCCCCTTCCCCCACAAGGCGATGATGATTTTTTTTTTTGAAGGAAGGTGGAGACGAATCTTTTTTTTTTTTGAAAGATCATGAAAGACACCTTATAAAGGAGGGACCGTCATGAAGGACGGTGAAGGATCCTCATGAAGGACGGTGAGGGGGAAAATTTTCAAATTGATCCAATGTCTGTCCGCAAATGCCATCATACTACTCTCTCGTATCTGTCCCAGACGTCTCCCATGTCGTATACGTGACCAAGAGACAGGCCTACTGTCAAGTCTTTGCACAGCTTCGTCATGCACTCAATTTCAGGCCGTTGCTGCTCCTCTGACGCCGCTTGTTTTCTAGTACGTCTCTCAAATGTCACCAAACATACCAGATGATAGCAGCGTTCAACTGCAATCACATCACTCACTGCTGACAACGGTATGCTCATGACAGGGTCGTGTTTGGCACGCTGGATCAAGTAATCTGACTTCTCCATTGTCTCCACCCTGTGCAGTTTCTTTGTGGTCTTCTTTTGGCAAAACATGCAGAGGGTCCAGTCAATCACTGGTGTTGAACGTCTACGCTTTGGGAGAAAAGCCTGAGAGCCTGCACATTTTTGTGGTCGCCGATGCACCCATGGTCTGCTGCTGACTTCGCAGCCTTTTGAGTTTGTCTTTAGAGGTGAATAAAGAGTAGCATGATTTATGCCACTTGAGTTCCAATGCATTGAAATCTTCCTTGGAATGACTTTCCAGTCTTTGTAAACATCAAGATAGTAGGTATCTTCTAGGTTCTTTCTCTCATCGCCCACAGTCATAGTTCTTGCTTTTCCTTCTGCTGATGCTGTGCGCAGGTCACCAGCGCTGCTATGGCAGAAGAAGCAACAATCCTCACTGACATCCTGACGTTTCCTCTTGCGCTTGATTACAGCTACAAGGTCCATTGATGATGAGCTCCTTATCTGCAAAGACAAGTGGGAATGGCAGTATGTAGTAGCCACAGATATATTGAAAGAATTCGAAACATACCTATCCTTTAGCAGTATTATTATTATTATTTTACCAGCTGGCACTGTCTGCACTCTTTTAATTGCATATACCAAACCAATGTCTGACCAGCCAGTGCAATGAAAATATTCAACATGTGAAGGTATGCTATTACTTGTACTATGGTAGTAGTAGGCACATGCGCACCTCACCTAGCATGCTAAATGTAGTTTTAATGGAAACAAAGACATCCAGAGTCATAGTTACATTCAATTATTATCCATAAAATCACAAAAATATGCTTTATGTGCTAATTATACACTTTTAAACACGTTGTTACGTAGAACCACCACTGAAATGCAAAAATTCGGAATTTTTCAGAATTTGACTTTTGTAACCTTGTATGGGACCTTCAAACCCAAAATTGAGAGTGGTATCCACCCACATCTTGTTTGGCATCCTCAATGCTACTTATCTAGGGTGGGTGCCTGCTATTAACAAAAAACGCCGTTAAGTTTTTTTCTAGAGGACTTTTCAATTTTTGGCCGGCCCACTATAAGTCGCAAGCTGATTTTGGGCACCTGTTCAAAAAGACAAGTCCAGCTCTCTCTCTCTCTCTCTCTCTCTCTCTCTCAAGTACAAATCACGAGCTTTTATATTTATTGTTTTCAGTTTTTGTTCGTGACAAGACTGAGGAAAGTGACATTAGAAGGATTATAGTGCAGGATGAATTTGCTTATTTATTTCCCATTAAAATTTATTTGTGTTCAGTGAAGGGACAGACGCACAAACAAACGAACGTACGCCTACAACGTAACGATGAGCCTTTAGTTTGTCTGATCCTTTGTTTCGTGAAAAGTTGTCTCTCTCGTAAAAGGTGAGGAAACACAAATTCTCTTCTTTATTTTGGGGGCTACGTTGGGTTGGGTGAGATAGGGTGGAAGGAATGCTAGCTTTGGGATATTTCGGCGTAGTCAGTACACGCAAGTTTCGGTAAAATTTTATGTACTGTTGTGAAATTGTTTATGTACGTGTTAGGCGAGTAATAACAGCTGAAACAAGTACGCACCCTAGATAATAATATTAAGAAATATTACTACTACTACTACTGTAATAATAGTAATAATAGGAGTTAATTTACATTCAAAATATCGATGTTTCATTTCTAGACATATTTTAAGATGAACTTTCCAAAGTGTGAATCTTTATCCAACTTCGAATTCTTTGCCTCCAAAAAAACGACGGACAAATTGGTTAAGAATTCAAACTTTAAAAGACATGAAAAACTTATTTCGAGTTTTAAATGAATGGACTCAAACTTTCAGGTGATCACAATTGATTTTTGCCTCATTTTATCTAATTTAACCCTTTTTCAACTTGATTTGCTTATTTGCTTAACACGGCTGTCCCTACTGAGGGGAGGAGTAGTTTAGTCCCTTCAAATTCCATTGTCAGTTGACGAGTTTTCATTCATTCCATGACTTTTTCCTACCCGCAGATGGTGCTATACAACACACATTGTAAATTTATTTTCAAACGTTTCGAAAAATTGTTTCCGTCATCAATGAAATAGTCAGAAAAATTATATTACAGCTAGTAGTACTTAAGCAAAATAGGAGAATGCAATGCAACTGCATGCAACATAGCATGCAACATGATGGGAGTGTCTTTGAACCCCTCTCTACCCTCTTCAGGCTCCCTTCAGCCCCCCCAAAATATATATATATATATATATATATATATATATATATATACCTGTGAACTCCAAGGGTAACCTAACTGGGCTGCTCAGTCCTACAAATATATATATATGCTGTATATATATATAAATAAATAAATAAATATATATATATATATATATATATATATATATATATATGTATATATATTATATATATATGGGTGTGTATGCATGTATAGAAAAGCTTCTTTTCTATATATGTATGTGAACTCCAAGGGGTATCCTAACCTAAGACTGCTCGGGCCCACAAAAGTATATATAATATGCATGTGGGTGTGTGGGTGTCCTAAACAACAGGAGTAGAGAGATTCTTTCGCTGCGGCGTCTCTGGGCGGCTTTAGCGTCACGGCGAATTGACTTCGAAGGCAGCCAGTCGTATAGGGCGTACACAGTTATTTACGTATATATAAACTAGCATCGCTATGCCTCAAGCACACACATACAAACACACACACACACACACACACACACACACACACACTGTATCGTTTATATATATATATATATGTCCTTCATTTCCATTGATGTTTGCTTAAAAGGTGCAAATAAAACACAGGTACAGCGTTCTGACTATTTAATATACAGGGTGTTTCAGGAGGAAAGGTCAATACTTCGGGCGGTGATAGTATCGGTCATTGTGAGAAAAAAAGTTCATATGAACATGTGTCTAATTTTGAATGGTTACGGAGACAGAGCTGTTTGAATCTACAAATACAAAAGCATTGTTAATGGTAATCAAGAAGGAGAAACCAATTACTATTTCTAACATTTAATGTTTAAACATTGGCATTTTGAATGGTATCTGATACAGAAATGGCAAATTTGTTACAGTTTACAATACGTTTTCGAAAATCCCACCGTCAACCTCAATGCACTTTGCAACTCGTGTGCGAAGATCGCGTGTTGTTCGTCTGAGTTGATCTTGACGTTCCTTTATGCGGCAGCAGCATCCAAAATGCGCGCGAGCAATTCGTCTCGTGTATCCACCTTTCTTTTGTAAACTTGACTTTCCATCCACCCCCACAAACAATAATCTAACGGAGAGAGGTCTGGAGACCTTGGTGGCCATTGAATCAACTCAGACCAGCAACACGCGATCTTGGCACACGAGCTGCAAAGTGCATTGAGGTTGACGGTGGGATTTTCGAAAACGTATTGTAAACTGTAACAAATTTGCCATTTCTGTATCAGATACCATTCAAAATGCCAATGTTTAAACATTAAATGTTAGAAACAGTAATTGGTTTCTCTTTCTTGATTACCATTAACAATGCTTTTGTATTTGTAGATTCAAACAGCTCTATCTCCATAACCATTCAAAATTAGACACATGTTCATATGAACTTTTTTTCTCACAATAACCCATACTATCACCTCCCGAAGTATTGACCTTTCCTCCTGAAACACCCTGTATATTGAAATACAAAATATGTATATACATTAGATGCAAAAACAGTGATAATACGAATTGTATATAGATTTACATCAAAAATATCACAGTAGTATAGGAGAATTGCATTAAAAACAGGAATAAATGGTGTTATTTAACATATGTATAAATACGTATCAAAAATAATACCGATAGCACAGAATTCTATATACAACAAAATACACAGCACATGTTTAATATATATATATATATATATATATATATATATATATATATATATATATATATATATATATTATACGCATCAATAATGGAAATACAATAATTAAGGACTGTTTCTACCGCGCTTAAATAAAAAAATATATATATGTTAAACACAGACCGTGCATGGAACAAGGAACTCTTCTGGGAAATTACATCCACTATAGTTCGAATAAGTAATGATAAATGACAAATACTATAGTTTTTTTTCTTTTTCATGATGGAAAGCCCAACGTGCACACCGGGTTACTTGCAAAGAGGCCTCAAAATATAGCTTCCCTCACCAGCTATCTGCAAAGCAGATAGGATCCAGCTTTAGGACAGGATGGGGCCTCTTTGCGAGTAACCCGGTGCCCACGTTGGGCTTTCCATCATGAAAAAGAAAAAAACTATAGTATTTGTCATTTATCATTACTTATTCGAACTATAGTGGATGTAATTTCCCAGAAGAGTTGCACGGTCTGTGTTTAACATATAAGTTTCTCAGGGGGATTATTCTGAGTTTGTGTATATTAAACGGACGTGTTATGTGCCTTGAAAAGTGGACGCTCAATGTCCCGGTTGAGGTTTAAGTTTTGATTTTTGGCTAAAAATGCAATAGTTACCCCTTTCTCTTTGATGTATTCATTCGACGTGAATGCAACGAGTTTCTTGCGTATATTCAGGTTCTAAATGTAGTGGGCTAGGTGCAAACTGTAAACCCTAGATCCTGTCCCAAAGATGGATCCTATCTGCTTTGCAGATAGTTGGTGAGGGAAGCTATATTTTGGGGCCTCTTTGCGAGTAACCCGATGCCCACGTTGGGCTTTCCATCATGAAAAAGAAAAACTATATTATTTGTCATTTATCATTACTTATTCGAACTATAGTGGATGTAATTTCCCAGAAGAGTTCCTTGTTCCATGCACGGTCTGTGTTTAACATGTATGTTTCTCAGGGGACCATTCCGAGTTTGTGTGTATATACTGTATATATATAATAATAAACAGGAACACCAGAGAAAAATAAACAACCTTCAAGGTTTAATCAGTACCAACGTTTCGGAATGCACTAATTCCATCTTCAGGGCTAAAACAATAAAATGCCAAATCACATACAAAATACAAATTGCTTAATAAAAATTTTAAATAACAAATTTAAAAATTATAAAAGTAGCAAAGAAAATGTAAAACATTAAAACTAAAAGGTAAATAGATGAAATTAAAAGTTACAATTATAAAAAGTAGCTAGGAAAATATAAAAGCATTAAAACTAAAAGGTAAATAAATAAAATAAACAAGTACCTTAACCAAAACATAGCAGATCTACCGATGATTCATCAGAGGTTAGGTCTGGTTTTAATTTATAAATAAACAAAGATTCCATAATTTTGAGTTTAAGGTCAGAGCTTCCGGCAACAAGTACGGCGAAATTAGACTGTGAAATTGGGTGGTTATTGTTGTGTGAATGGTTACGTATGAGAGAATTAGGTGGTTTGCCAAGAGGTAAATTTGTACGGACGATTTACCGAGATGTTTGTAAATACAAGATTTTAAGTGTCTTTTAGTTTTACCTATATATGACCCCATACAGTGGTCACACTTGTAGTGGTAAACTATGTATGACTTAAGAAGTGTAGGAATAACATCCTTGTATTTAAATAAATGATAAATCGATTTAGACGGGGTGAATATAATTTTTATACAAAGTTGTGTGTAGAATTCCTTCAGCAATTTTAAAAGTTTGTTTCTAATGTTAAAACTTGAGGTTCCTATATAAGGCAAAGTGAAATACAGGATACCTTTGGGGGACTGTAATTACGTCTCTAGTTGTGGGGTTTATTAGTCTATTTAAAGTTCTGCCTATTGTAGTCTCCACCAATCTAGAAGGGAAATTATTTTTGGTAAGGAGTTTTCGGATGAAATCTAGTTCATCGTGTAGTTTAAAGTAATCTGAACAGATATTGAAAGCTCTGTTAGTCAGAGTCGCAATTAAATTTCGTTTGAAACCTAAAGGGATAAAGGAAGAAAAGTTCATAGTAAGATTGGTGAATGTCGGCTTTCGGTAAGCGGAAGTTTCAAAAGAGGAATTAGTTTTTATTATCTTAATGTCCAAAAAGGACAGAGAGCTATTAGATTCAGCTTCTGAAGTAAATTCAATATTAGGGTGCTTAGAATTAAGGTAATTACGAAACAAAGGGATATGGTCTGGTGATTTGAACAGGAGAAAAGTGTCATCAATATATCTTCTATAAGAAACCGGTTTGAAGTTGAAAGGACCCTCGTTCAGCCATTTCATTTCATGATGACAAATAAACGCGTTAGCCAAGGTAGGACAAGGGGCAGACCCACTTGAACACCTTCAGTCTTCTTTAAACATTCACCGTTGAATATAAATACTGAGTGATCCAGATAAATGGGACCCATAAAAAAAAGCCAAATATTCTTAATATTTAATTCCTTTCATAAAAACTATATATCATTCGAAAGAGTAGAGTTACAAGTTTATTATGAAATATTTATTTTTTTAAAATGACTCCTTTCAAATGTGCTCCATTAGTTGCCAAGCATTCCAGTGTTCTCGCTTGTAAGTTCTGCATCACTTTTGCAAGAGTGTGCGGTGGTATGGCCTGTATCTCATTTGTGATGGTGGCCTTCAATTCTTGCAAGGTCCTTGGGTTATTTCTGTAGACCCTACTCTTTAAATATTCCCAGAGATAATAACACTAGGCAACAAAGATTTTGTTACAGAAGACCAAATAGGTGCTCCTAGCTAATTTCGGTATGCTGATTTCAAATCTATAATTAGATTTTTTCTATCACGTCTAGATTTTGTGTAAAATGCAAATCACTTTTAGTAAAATTTTCTACCACGTCCAGATTTTGGTTTTAATCGGCTTAATGCCAGTAATATGAAACTTGCTTTTCAAGGTTAAAGCAATTTTTTTTGCCAACTATATACAAATTCGAACAATTTTGATAAATAAAATTTATCCCGAGTTGGCAACACTGAGTCAAGAGCATAGTAACGGGCAACGGCCCAACGCAGTCAGTCGCTACGTGACAGTCAAGCAGAACGGTTGTTGAAGCTCTCTGCTGATGAGCAAGTGACAGGTTGTGGTGACTTGTGTGTTTTTATAGCATTTGTTTTGTACTACGGTGTGTATTTCTTTTTATTTTGCACATCGTAATAATTACTTTCTACGTTTTTTCAGATATTGTATGGTAATTCAAAATGGCATCAAATAGACGTGCTTGTGTAAATCACCCAGACAACTTCTGCTTTGTCTGTGGACAATATACACCTAAGCCACAACGTAGAAACATAACAACAAAGATTAAACTTGCCTACAAGTGTTATTTTGACTGTAAGTTAGGAGACCAACAGAGGGACTGGGCACCACATATTTGCTGTGCACAGTGCAATGCAATGTTAATAGCTTGGATGAATGGTAAAAGAAAAGCTATGCCGTTCTCAGTCCCCATGGTTTGGCGTGAGCCGAAAAATCACTTCAATGATTGTTATTTTTGTTTGACAAAGATTGCTGGTTTCACAAAGAAAAACAAATCAAAGATCACGTACCCAAACTGCGAATCAGCAATGAAACCAGTACCACATGATGAAACAAATCCACCACCAGTTCCACCAGCAACGATAACAGACAGCAGTTCATCTGAAGATTCTGCTAGTGATATAGAAACAGGGAAAGATGGCATATATGTTCCAGATGCAAATATTTCCCCACATTTGTTAAGTCAAGCGGAGTTAAATGACTTAGTGCGCGATTTGGAATTACCAAAAGAAAAGGCAGAGTTGCTTGGTTCAAGACTTCAAGAATTTAATCTTCTCCAACCAAACACCAAAGTTTCCCATTTCCGCCATCGCCATTTGCAGTTTTCATCATTTTACTTACAGGAAGAAAACGTTTGTTTCTGCCACGATATCAGTGGTCTGATGCAAGGGATTGGCTGTCGCTATGATCCAAAAGAATGGAGACTGTTCATTGACTCTAGTAAAGCTAGCCTTAAAGCTGTATTACTGCACAACGGCAATGAAAAACCTTCAATACCTGTAGCACATGCCACTGGCCTTAATGAGACTTATGAATCGATGAAACTGCTGCTAAGACTCATCAAATATAAGGACCACACATGGAATATTTGTGGCGACCTTAAAGTTGTATCATTACTTCTTGGGTTACAGTTGGGCTACACAAAGCATATGTGCTTTTTGTGTCTATGGAACAGCAGAGATGACAAGAACCACTACAAAAAACATGATTGGCCATCTAGAACTGAACATGTTGTTGGTAAATACAATGTGAAACACCCAGCACTTATTGACCCTCAGAAAGTACATCTTCCACCACTTCACATTAAACTTGGCCTTATGAAAAATTTCGTGAAGGGTATGGATCATCAAGGTAGTGGTTTCCAATATTTAAAGGATAAATTCAAAGGAATATTGACAGATGCTAAGCTAGAAGCTGGAGTTTTCACTGGACCACAGATCCGCAGTGTCATCCACGACTCATCGTTTCCATCTAACCTAAATGAGAATGAACTAGGAGCATGGACATCTTTCGTTGAAGTTGTCAAAAATTTTCTTGGAAACCACAAAGCTGAAAACCACCGTAAACTCGTAGAAAACATGCTTAAATCTTATGAAATAATGGGATGCAGAATGTCTTTGAAAATTCATTTTTTACATTCTCATCTTGACTTCTTCCCGGCCAACCTTGGGGCTGTAAGTGACGAGCATGGTGAGCGCTTCCACCAACAGATCTCAGTTATGGAAAACAGATACCAAGGTAATTTCAACCCAAATATGATGGGAGATTATTGTTGGTTCCTGCAGAAGGAGAGCTCGTCATCCTACAAGCGACAAAGGAAGAGGACACACCAAAGTTTCACTTAAGAACAGGAATTTGCCTTTCAGTAGTAACAACAAAATACTAACGCGCTTTGGGTGGATGGTTGGGCGCAGGGGTGGTAACTCCGCCAGCGGAATTCCGCTGTCTGTCTTAAGCCAGAATAAAGGAGGAAAGACATCCCTGTTCACTAATTATTTAAGTATGCTTAACATAAAACGTGGCACGGAAAAGTAGCTTAGACGGCTTTCGTAATAGAAGCGGGTGAGAAAAAAAATGAAAAATAGGGGTTTTCGGTTACACAAAATCTGGACGTGATAGAGAAATTTTGATATCAGATCTGAAATCAGCATCAGCGCTTTAGTAGGAATCAGTAGTTCACGTGTCTGTAACAAAAAAAAGTTGAAATTTGTTGCCTAGTGTAATCTAAGGGAGAAAAATCCGGAGACCTTGCGGGCCATTCAACGTCTCCAAATCTTGAGATTAACTCGCCTGGAAACGTTTGACGCAAAACTGCCATGCAGTTCCTCGTGGTATGGCAGGTAGCTCCGTCTTGTTGGAACCAGTGGTTTTCTAGACAAAGATCTCTTAATTTAGGAATAAGGAAATCGGTCAACATTTTTTCGTAGCGATCACCATTTACAGTGACCGTGTTTCCGGTGGAATCCTCGAAAAAGTACGGCCCTATGATCTGAGATGCAGTAAGACCACACCAAACAGTTACACGCTGACTATGCAACGGGACTTCGGTAATATTCAATGGATTTTCTGTTGCCCAGAAACGACAATTTTGTTTGTTTACAGTTCCATTCAAGTGAAAATGGGCTTCGTCTGACATAATCAAAGTTGCTAGAAAATTGGTGGTCATTTACCTTCTGTTGGATCCATTGACAGAATTGTCGTCTTCGTGCGAAATCTCCATCGTTTAGTTGTTGCACTGTTTGAATTTTATATGGAAAGAGCATTAAATTTTGCTTGAATATACGGTGTGTTGTTCCATATCCAACTCCTAACAGCTGAGAAGCACGTCTGATGCTTATGTTAGGATTATCCTGTACAATTTCATGAGTTCTGTTAATGATCTCGTCTATCCTTGCTGTGCGCACTCTTCCAGTTGGTTTTCTTTTTCCAATGCTGCCAGTTAGGGAAAAATTTCTGACACACCGACGGATTACTTTCTTAGAAGGTGATTTTGACATCTGAAAATTTGTCTTGAAAGATCTTTGAGCTGAAACTACACTTCTTCCATGCTCATAATATTGCTCAGTTATGAAACGCAGCTGTTCCACAGTCCATGCAGTCATCTTGAAGGGTTAGTTTTAACTAACACTTTTATTTTGTTTTGTATCTTATCTTGTCTTGTATTGTCAAAACCTATACAATCCTGTACAAACTTGTAACTATCCTCTTTCGAATGATGCGTATGATTTTATAAAAGGACTTATACTTTAAGAGTTACAGGGGTTTCTTTTGGGTCCCATTTCTCTGGACCACCCTATATAAGGTCTTCCACGGAAAATTTTAGTAGTTCTTTCAATTGACCTGTATTAAAACCCTGCACCGTATCAGTATTATTAAAAAGATTGTGAATTCATATGTCAATAGTTTCTGCAACAAGCACATTGGTAAATAAAAATTTTACATCGAAGCTAGCCATTGTTTACGAATTATTATTTAATGAGGTAATATGGAAGTAATATGGAGGCGGAAGAGTTTCAAAGTCTAAGAAATCTGTCTTCGGCCAAATCATTGGTGGTTACAAGACCAGACAAAGGCAATGACGTTGTTCTTTTGGACAGGAATATTTATGTCGAAAAAATGTTAGATATTTTAAATGAGGCAACTAGATTTTCTAAAGTAACTGGTGACATTTTTGCTTTAATTTTAAAATAGGAAGATAAAATTAATAGGTATCTTAGAAAACTTAAATCTAATAATATAATCTCAGACACAGTTTTTTCTAAATTGTTTGTTTCTGGGTCCAGCCCAGGGATTATGTATGGACTCCCTAAAATACACAAACCTAATTGTCCACTTAGGCCAATTTTATCGTCACTAGGAACTTTTAGTTATAACCTTTCAAAATTCTTGGTCCCCATACTATCACCTACAACTTATAATTTGTATAGAGCACGGGATTCTTTTTCTTTCGTTAGAGAAATTACCTCATTAAATAGTAATTCGTACACAATGGCTAGCTTCGATGTAAAATTTTTATTTACCAATGTGCTTGTTGCAGAAACTATTGATATATGTACTGACAATCTTTTTAATAATACTGATACGGTGCAGGGTCTTAATAGAGGTCAATTGAAAGAACTACTAAAATTTTCTGTGGAAGTCCTAACATTTATATTCAACGGTGAATATTTTAAACAGACGGAAGGTGTTCAAATGGGTCTGCCCCTTGGTTCTACCTTGGCTAACGCGTTTCTTTGTCATCATGAAGTCAAATGGCTGAACGAGTGTCCTTTCAACTTCAAACCGGTTTCTTATAGAAGATATATTGATGACACTTTTCTCCTGTTCAAATCACCAGACCATATCCTTTTGTTTCGTAATTACCTTAATTCTAAGCACCCTAATATTGAATTTACTTCAGAAGCTGAATCTAATAGCTCTCTGTCCTTTTTGGACATTAAGATAATAAAAACTAATTCCTCTTTTGAAACTTCCGTTTACCGAAAGCCGACATTCACCAATCTTACTACGAACTTTTCTTCCTTTATCCCTTTAGGTTTCAAACGAAATTTAATTTCGACTCTGACTAACAGAGCTTTCAATATCTGTTCAGATTACTTTAAACTACACGATGAACTAGATTTCATCCGAAAACTCCTTACCAAGAGTGGAGACTACAATAGGCAGAACCTTAAATGGACTAATAAACCCCACAACTAGAGACGTAATTACAGTCCCCCAAAGATATCTTGTATTTCACTTTGCCTTATATGGGAACCTCAAGATTTGACATTAGAAACAAACTTTTAAAATTGCTGAAGGAATTCTACCCACAACTTTGTATAAAAATTATATTCACCCCGTCTAAATTGACTTATCATTTATTTAAATACAAGGATGTTATTCCTACACTTCTTAAGTCATCCATAGTTTACCAATACAAGTGTGACCACTGTATGGGGTCATTAGGTAAAACTAAAAGACACTTAAAATCTTGTATTTACGAACATCTCGGTAAATCGTCTGTACAAATTTACCTCTTGCCAAACCATCTAATTCTCTCATACGTAACCATTCACACAACAATAACCACCCAATTTCACAGTCTAATTTCGCCGTACTTGTTGCCGGAAGCTCTGACCTTAAACTCAAAATTACGGAATCTTTGTTTATTTATAAATTAAAACCAGACCTAACCTCTGATGAATCATCGGTAGATCTGCTATGTTTTGGTTAAGGTACTTGTTTATTTTATTTATTTACCTTTTAGTTTTAATGCTTTTATATTTTCCTAGCTACTTTTTATAATTGTAACTTTTTAATTTCATCTATTTACCTTTTAGTTTTAATGTTTTACATTTTCTTAGCTACTTTTATAATATTTAACTTTGTTATTTTAAATTGTTATTAAGCAATTTGTATTTTGTATGTGATTTGGCATTTTATTGTTTTAGCCCGGAAGATGGAATTACTGCATTCCGAAACGTTGGTACTGATTAAACCTTGAAGGTTGTTTATTTTTTTCTCTGGTGTTCCTGTTTATTATTAAACTGCGTTTTCCACGCCATCAATCAATAACCGATATATATATATATATATGCATAAAAAATAATGCAGTTCGTACAGAAGATTTCTACGTATATACATCAACATACACGTTTAATTTATACACGTCAAAAATGGAAATACATGCTTTAAATCCTACCATGCTTAAATAAAATAGTAAACTCGCACGTGATCGAGTCCACACTTACATCCTCATTGCTCTGTACTACTACTGTAAATACGATTTAACATTAATTCGCCACTCAAAGTGTACGGGTATCTATATTCAATATAAAGGGCTTTCAACTCGTTTAACACTATTTTTGTACCCAATTTACGATTGGGGGACAAACTATCACCCTCTTTGAACGCCGATAGAATACAGTCAAAAGCACGCACAAAGACGACATCGTTTGCTACATCACCATTAAATTTAAGTTTATAAACACTCCTTTCCAAACGGTTGTTTATTCTTTCAACGCTGACCTTTTCAACTGTAAATTCTTCTTCACAACTCATATCGGCAGTTAAAGTATGTTTCTAAATCGTGCCGTCAACTGTGTCTTATACAAAGAAATAATTCTTCAGGGTGGACAGTGAAGGTGAGTTCAGCCCTGTACCGTTCTCGCCCTTTGTACCAAAGTTCATGATATTTTGAGGAGTCTGCACCTTCTAAATACGCAGCCAGTTCCAAACCATTCTCGCGTTGTTCGGCCCTACATTTGGTAAAATCATCGAGCAGTATGGTGTACGCGTATTCAAGCACCGTGTCAAAATAACGCATTTAGACGCACAGACGTCTAATATAGGTTTCAGTTTACGGAACTCAAAGACTTCAAACATTCTGTCGAGAATGAAACGGCTTCGTTTGGGGATAAAGGTGTTATTGGCAGCAGCATTCTTCCACATCAACCGTATATCAACGCAGGGATGTTTTGCATCATGATTTATGGATAGCGTACAAATAATGGCGTATGAGTGTGCATCAATAATCTGCTCTCTTTTTGAGCCTACACCTGCAGATATTTTGTAACTGTCCTCGCCCCACTTCTCAACCAAGACCAAGATTCTATCCATCTCTTCAACACTTAAATAAATAATATTGCGTCTACCGGAGTTTGAATGTCTACATTTCGTTTCAAGTACATAATTAACAACACCGGCATTACGCCTGA
Source organism: Bathynomus jamesi (assembly GCA_023014485.1). Classification (NCBI taxonomy): domain Eukaryota; kingdom Metazoa; phylum Arthropoda; class Malacostraca; order Isopoda; family Cirolanidae; genus Bathynomus; species Bathynomus jamesi. The sequence continues at coordinate 223,699 of JAJOZX010000076.1, forward strand.
ATACACGCACAGAATTCAGCACGGACACGTCGTATACTGCGTTGAGGATGCTGCTCAACGGAAGCTTCATCTTTTAATAGTTTTCTACTGATCCTGCGATGTGTGAACATCCAGACGGGTCAATCTCTGAGGCGACTATGAGCAGCCGGCGCGTTGTTTTTGGACTCGGAGGGGCCATGCGGGTGGTTGGGGAGGGGCGGGGCGGGTATGAGTCACACGGGGTTGCGTCGATTCCAGGTGTTAGTGAGTCGCGTACGAGATTGTACCAACGTGAAAGATTCGCTGCGCGAATCATCCGAATACTTGTACCCCATTATATTGGACAGGTGTTTAGAGAATTTTTCCATCTGCGATACATGAAGTAATATCGGTTTTAATGTTTTATCCCACCCACTCCCCGGAATGCGCACCATATACAGTCTCTACGTTCAGGGGTATTCACCATTGTACTTTCTCAAACTATGCGCATTTTATTCACACTCCGGCGATCTATTTGAGAGAAACATGTGTCCGTACTTGTCCTTTTTGCCAGACAAACTATACTCGTCCCTAAACTCTATTAAAACCTCGCACAAGCCTTTAGCTACAACTTCAATGCACACCTCGTCATAATATACATGGATGTAGTGGTAGAAGTATTTCAGACTGTCCATAATCATAATATTTACATTCACAGCCCCAATGTACGCGTGCTCAGTGTGATGTAACATGGCGTAATACCTCCTGTCAGACCAATCATCAGCAAGGTTCACAACCCAGATCCTTTGCTTCTCTTCTGCAAGCGTGGCTTCTTTCACTTCACGATATATAAACGCTCTAGTGCAGTTTAATCCTGCAGCATAATCTATTACATCGTTTGTACAGCGAAACCCCGCAGTGCTCTCGCCGGAATAACCATAGAGTATTTGGACGTCATGCTCCTCATGCTTCGAACGATTTAATGTGGTTTTAAAGGAATCGAAGGAGGGATGACTAAAAATTCTTTCGATGTTCACCACATCTGTTGACTTTAGTGAGTACTACTTCAGGAATGTAGTCACGTCACGTGACTCATTTTATTGGGCAGCAACATGCAGTGGGTGGTGCTTAGAGTTTTTCATGTACACCCTCCTAAACACACACACACACACACACACACATACACACACACAAAGGTGAAAATGAAACGCTAACTGAAACGTCATTTATTTTAAATAGAAAAATAAATAAAATGTAAAACATCGTCAACAAGTAAATAATCTGTAATTCATGATATATATAAATAACAAATACTCATGCAACATAACTGAGACAAATACATGTGTAAAAATGAACAATGAATAACTCATACATCCATATAATTCTTATGTTCATTCTTATACTTCGTATATTTATATAATCCTTATATTCTTATTCATCTATTCATTTTTACATATTAAGCCCAAAATCGTATAACGCTGACACGAGTTTGGATAAAACTTTGATTTGCTTTCTATTTTATAATTGGTGAATTATTTCTCTTTAAACAACTTTATCATTTTCGTACACTTAGCTTAATAATGTAATCTTGTTTATTTCCTGTATACATTCTCTCTGCGTTGTAAAAGATGAAGTCATGCCCTGCTTAGCGTTTAATTTTTAATCTTAAGCCTTTCATTTTGGCCCATGTGCATGTTTGTTTGTAATTCGTGATGGGAAGGCATATTTCAATTTCCATTTTTTAGTTAACTCGGCAGAGCATGATAACATCCATCAGATCTGTCAATATGCGGTTTAAAATTTTAAAGTATGGCTTCCTCTTCCTTAGCAATGGAGGCATTGATACATAAAAAATATTTGTTTCGTCTTTAAATGTTTTGCAAAGTAACTCAGCCTATTGAGAAAAAAAAAAAAGATCATCATTAAATAATAATGATGTAAGGAAAAAAATTGGATATAAAAACCCCTAAAATTTCTCCAATGTTCATTCTGACTAGATTGATCTAACTTAGAGGCTGAGCATTACCTGTAACATTTTAGCAGTAAATTCCCGTAAGAAAAAGTCTTTATCTTCTCCTACGAGCCTTGCTCTCTTCAGAGAACTTAGTCTTAAATAGAGAAAAATAATTTCCCGATACGTTATAAGAAGAATCGGGGAACCTTCAGAGAATTTAGTAAGCCTCACAGAATCCTCCGATCCACCACAAGAAGAAATCGGAGAGTAGGATAAGAGAAAGTTCTGCGATTTCCTATACGGTATCAGCTACTCCAGAGTAACAAATCCGTTGCTGCCACCTAACCAGAACCACCGTCAACTTCGAGCCGACCAAGGCCATAGACGGAGGGGTTAACAACTGGTGACCCTGCATCAGGATTCTTCCAGTCTTCCAGACCCTGTAAATAGAACAACTGGCGACTCTGCAATCAGGATTCTTCCAGCCTTCCAGACCCTGGAAATAGAACAACTGGCGACGCCCATTCTTCATCCAGGAACAAGTAGCCAGCAAAACTCGTCTTCAGGACACGTCTTCAAGGATTTCGCCGTAGGAATCTTGTTCAGTACAGATTTTTTTTTCCTAAAAGTAATCTCTAAACATTTGAGAAGTTAGTATTATTAACAGTTAATAATGAGTATCAAGTCAGAATTAACAAGAAACAGTGAACATTCACTACACCAGTGATACATTTCTTTTTATTGAAACTGAGTTTTTTCACTATTATAGTTAGTATAGAATAACTTTATTTTATGTACCAAACATAATATTACCGTACCTTCGCGTACATTCGAGTGAAGTGTTTTTTACATTTTTTATTTTTGTTTACAATTTTTTTCAAATTATTGAATTGAATTGACTTGCAATTATTGTGCAATTATTGTGCATTATTATAATGCACAAATTGTGCATTATTATAATGCATAAACTGTGCATTATTTGTGTATTTCTTGGATAGAGAATGAGATAGTTTATAGTTTATAGAGATACTTGATAGCAGTTCAAATCAGTCGGTGGCAGGGACAACCGCCCCAGAGATTTATAGAGATACTTGATAGCAGTTCAAGTCAGTCAGTTTCAAGTTAGTCAGTTTCAAGTGCAGTCAATTTAATTCAACCTTCTTTATTTTGTTGTAAGAAGAAAGAAATTGACAGATTTGTCTTTTTTTGCATGCAGTATATGCGTATATAAAAATATAGGTGAAATATATATTTTAATGTTGTAACGAAAAAAACGGTTTCTGCAAAGTATATGGTCAATTTTTTTTTTTTTAAATGGGTATAAATTTTTTTTTATTATTATTTGAATTGTCTCGCATTGTTATAACAGAAAACGGAATTTTGGATTGATTTTCATTTTTATAATGGACTCCTAAATTAATTGTACCTAACTCGTCGTCGTGTATATGTATAGTTCGTGCGTGTGTTTGTTTGTCGACTCGTGAAAAGGATTTTTTTCCTTTTTTCTCTCTCGCTCTTTCGCGTCGGGAAGCAAATTTTTTTTTCATTCTTGGTTTTCCTTGGTAAAGCGTTGATGTGCAAGGTTTCGTCTTTTCTTTTTTTTTTTGCAGTTACTCTGTTGGTACGCAAATAGTTTTGTCTGTTTTTTTTTTTTATGCTTTTTCGGTTTAAATTAAAATGAGTGTAAAATTCGAGTAATATGTCGAAATCGACAGGCAAGTTTTGCAGCTTCGTTTGGGATGAGTTTATTAAGTGTTTATTTAAACCGAAATAGGTAATGTCACGCTTAAGTTTTTTCGTTTCAATTCTGTTGTATTTACGGTATTAGGGATAAGTTTTATTTCTTGTTTTTCTTTGTTTCGCTTCGTCTTCCTCATTTGTAAGTCCATATTTCTGTCCTTTGTCGTTTTTTTTTTAAGAAAATGGATAGATATAATTATTTGACGAGTAATATCCCTAAGGTTCCAATTTTTAAGGGGAGAGAATACGGTGAAGTAGTAGCCCCTACGTGGACGAATGGTTTGACGCATTAGAGAGATATTATGTTCATTATAACGTTCGCGATGATATCGCGAATATTCGGATGGTTACGCACTTCTTAGACGATGAAGAGGGTTGCGCAAGGAACGTCTTGCACCCATTCTTGTTGGAAAGTTTTACTTCGTGGAACGCTTTTCGGAATTATGCTACGCAAGTGTTCCAACCTGTAGGCTATTTAAGGGAGATGGACCCCGCTTTCTGGACCCCGCGCGAAACCATCGATGACGCAGACGATGAAGTATGTTCGTATGTTCTGGAAACGCCTTCTTGGGCTCACGACATGGTGCTTTTTGACGAAAGCTCACAAATTTTCATGAAAACTTCTGTCAACAACCAAGCGGTTGTGGCTCTTGTTGACGACTGCTGTCAGGCGAATTACATTAAACCAGACGTATCCAATAAGTTACTTAAGGCGGCTACGGAAAATTTCGATTTGCGTTCTCACTTGACCTGCATTGATGATGGTTGGGAAGAATACAGTACCGGGGAAATTATTCTTCCTACTGAGTTTGATTCAGTCCCTTATCTGACCCCATTTGGGGTCATATCTGAAGGAGACTGGGATGAAGATTTAATCCTGGGGATGAATTTCTTTATTACGCACGATTTCTATGTGGCCGATAGAGAAGCAGGCCTAATTCGAGGAGAGAACCCACCTTTCGAGTATGTGTGTAACCCCTACTCTTCGCTCTTTTCGACTCAGGGTGAAAGAATTGTTTCAGAGAGCCCGAATGATTCCCTGGAACCAGTTCAAAATAAAGAGGAACCGCTATTAGATGGGTAAGATTGTTCATCAATCGTCAATTGTTCCGTTCCAGTTCCGGTGAACGAGGAACTAGAAGGCCCTTGAGACTCCAGTTGCGGCCCCTCGTGCCTCAGTTTCTATTAATAATATAAATAGTATTAATAGCCCTCTCTCTTCTCCTAGTTCCCAACCCTTCGTTCGAGTGCGCAATGGAGCGCCATTGAGAAAACCTAAGACATGTCTACCAGTAATAACAAACAATAAGTTTTCTGTTTTAGGTTTTGAAGATGATGATGAACCGGAAATACGACTCGTTGGCGATTCCATTGTTCGAGGACAGCTCGAGGAATTCTGTGGGAGAAACCCTCGTCGTAGGCGCCGTTACTGCTACCCTGGTGCAAGGGTGGAGGATATAACTAATAGTGTTGACCAATTTACAGATGGTACCTCCGAGGACACAACGTATGTTATTCATGTCGGTACTAATAACGTTTTAAATTCTAGATCGGAAGAACTGCTGGCTAGTTACAGGGACTTACTAGAGCGATTAAAGGAAAAAACTAATAAGATTGTTTTAACAGGTATACTTCCTCGAATTATCCATCGTAACGATTTCTACAGCAAGGCGACCTATATTAACAATAACCTAAAGTCTCTTTGCCAACAGGAAGGAGTGCATTTTGGGAATTTTTGGAACAGTTTCTGCGGCAGGAGGGACTTGTTCCTCGGAGAAGGACTTCATCTTAATGACGTAGGAGCTGCGCGTTTAGGAAGACTATTTCATAATACTGTCTCTTCTTTTCAGGCTGCCGTAGGGGAGTATCAAATTAAAGGTTATAGACTTTTTGTTAAAAACAGAATAGGTAGGCGAGGAGGCGGTGTTATGTTGTATGTCAAAGATAATATAGCGAACGTTTAGAAGTAAAGCACACAGTTCCAGAACCGATAGATTCGACTATAGCAGAACTTAAATTGAACGATTTCAAACTTCTTGTTGCGGTTATATATAGGCCCCCTAATCAAACAGCTGATACGGACGAAGCGTTATATCGTGAACTAAAGCGAATAATCGGTAGTGAGCAGGCTTTAGTTATGGGTGACTTTAATTGCGCTAACGTAAATTACGATACAATGCAGGGAGACGCGGAAGGTAATCGTTTAGTTAATTTTCTCGAGGATAGCTTTCTTATTCAAAAGGTTGGGGAACCTACGAGGTTGGACAGTATTTTAGATTTAGTAATAACTACGGATGATAGGCTAATTACTGATCTTCAAATAATAGAACCGTTGGGCAATAGCGATCACAATACGGTAGAGTTTGTCCTCTCAGTAAGTCACTCGAAACCAGCTAACTCGACGAAAATTCCTAACTTCCAGCACGCAGACTTTAGTAAATTTCGAAATAAATTGTCACACGTCAATTGGGAAAACGTGATGGGGAACTCCAACGCAAAACTAATGTGGGAATCGTTCGAAACAGTATTTAGGACTATAAATGAGGAATGTGTACTGTACAAAATTAAGCGTGCGAAAGTAAACAACCAGCCCTTGTGGTTTACTTCTAGAGTAGGAGACATTATAAAGAGTAGAGATAGGGTTTATAGGCTACATAAGTGCGATAAAGACAATTTGTGGTTACGAAACAACTACATATATCTAAGGCGTGAAGCGAAAAGTGTAATAAAAAAGTCCAAGCGCGAATTTGAAATCTCCATAGCTCGTGACGGTAAAGAAAACCCCAAGCGATTCTTTCAATACGTCAATAAAAGAAATCCAGTAAAAAGCGTCTTGTGGCCTTTGAAAAATCTAAATGGAGATCTAGTTGCTGAAAACAAGGAAATGGCTACCTTGCTAAACGAATTTTTTACGTCAGTTTTTACTATAGAAGATGTAACCAATATCCCTACGGTCACGGACATAATACCGTTTGATAATGGTAATATTTTGGATAATATAGTGGTTAGTGAAGGGGAGGTAACGCGCTATATTGATAAAATGAAAACGTGTAAATCACCGGGGCCGGATTTCATATATCCCATACAACTAAAAGAATTAAAAGATAGCATTGTTGTGCCGCTAACAAAGATTTTTAATGCGTCTATTTCTGAGGGGTGCGTACCAGATAATTTCAAGTTAGCAAACGTAACACCTATCTTTAAGAAAGGCGATAAAGGTGCGGCGAGAAATTATAGACCAATCAGTTTAACGTCTGTTGTAGGTAAGCTACTGGAATCAATAATTAGGGATCGTATAGTCGAACACTTAGAATTCCATAAGCTAGTTAGAAATACGCAGCACGGATTTAGGCGAAACAAATCTTGCTTAACTAATCTTTTAGAATTTTTCCAAAGCGTGGTTGACGTTTACGATAGATATCGGGCGGTTGATGGAGTGTATTTAGATTTTCAAAAAGCGTTTGACACCGTGCCGCACAAAAGACTCATTGGAAAAACTAAGGCTCATGGAATCAGGAGTGTAGTAATAAATTGGCTAGAAGAGTGGTTGCGAGGCAGGAAACAGAGGGTGGTCGTTGATGGAGCGGAGTCGTGTTGGGCTAATGTAGCGAGTGGCGTTCCTCAGGGTTCTGTATTGGGCCCCTTGCTTTTTCTTATATATATTAACGATTTAGATGTCGGCCTAGTCAGTACAGTTTCAAAGTTTGCGGATGACACGAAGCTGGGTGGTAGGGCGATTAATGACGAAGATAGAGGTAAAATTCAGGAAGATCTGAATAAAATCGTTGATTGGTCAGTCACATGGCAAATGAGATTTAACGTTGATAAGTGCAAAATTTTGCATATAGGTTCGCGTAACGGTAATTTTGCGTATAGTATGTCAGGGAAAGATTTAACAAGCGTAGAGCAGGAAAAAGATTTAGGAGTTATAGTCACTGGTGATTTAAAAGTAGCGAAACAAAGTACAGCAGCGGTCAATAAGGCGAACAAAGTGTTAGGTTTTATAGCTCGAAATTTTGAGTACAAATCGCGCGATATTATAGTTCCACTTTATAAATCATTAGTTAGACCCCATTTGGAGTACGCGGTCCAATTTTGGAATCCGCATATGCGCAAAGATATAGACAAAATCGAAAGAGTGCAAAGACGAGCAACTAAGATGATTCCGTCGCTTAGGTCAAAGTCGTACAAGGATAGGCTTAAGGAGTTAAAATTGACAACACTCGAGACTAGGAGGTTAAGGGGTGATCTAATCCAGGTTTTCAAAATTATGAATGGGTTCGATAACGTAGATAGAGATAGCTTTTTCGAAATATCTAAATATAATAGGACTAGAAATAACGGGTGTAAGTTGACAAGTAGAAGGTTCGAGACAGCAGTTGCGAAAAACTTTTTTACGCATAGAATAGTAAATAGCTGGAATAGTTTGCCGGTAGAAGTAATTAGTAGCACGTCTATTAACATGTTTAAAAATCGATTAGACGCATATGTTGATAGAAAGGGTATAGTTTAAGGTAGTAAAATTAAGGCTTTCTGGGGATAGATCCCACAGCACAACACAAGTGTTGTGGGATATAGGGAGGCAGCGTCTTGGGTTAGGGGATACTCTCTGTCCTTACACACCCCATTTAAAGAGATTCCTCTGCCGAGCGGTGCCCCCATAGTACTGTGAGGTATTGAAAAACTCATGATCTTCACTTGCCCCACAAACACCTTTAAATGGGAGACCCAAAATAGGTGCACACACATTTCTACATTACTGTACAGTCTTTACAGCCACACCTACACTTCTTCTCGTAAGTGTATATATTGTAATGTATATGATTGTAAATTTTGACTTGGTCCGCAATCGATATGGACCGTGACTTGATGGATACCGTAATGAAATTGACTGGATTCTTTGGATCTGATATATTTGCATGTCCGTTATAAATAGATATAGAGTGTAACATATTTGTCGATAGTAGTCTATTATGACTTGATCCTCTGGATCCAGAGATTCTATCTTTAGTTTTAAATCGATAATTAATTAGTTTTAAATTGATAATTATTTAGTTTCGTAAAAATTGGTCGTTGCCAATTTACAGGCAGTTTTTACATAAATTTCTTATGTTCTTGTGGTTCGGAACCCACGTAAAATTGTAGGTCCCCTCCGCCACCACGGAGGACATACAGAATACACGATTACGAACACAGTTAGGTAGACCAGCCATGAGTGGATCCTAGGGTCTTTGTTGGTCTGAAACATTATAACATTATAACATTATAACATACTTTTGGTAATTTTGAGCAGGAAGACTCGAATCTCTTCACAGTAGACCCCTGTGACTCCATCGAGAACGAGTCACCCCCTTTGGTTACAGTTAGGCAGGAACTTGAAGTTCCCAGAGTTTCGGTTATTCCAAATAAATCTGAAGACCCATCTCCTTTGAGTCTGGTTTGGTCATTTCGCTTGAATCCCTATTTAAGGAAGATGACTTGATTCTGTTTTCAAAGGTAGAGGATATTCCATCCAATTCCGAGACTAAGTCTACAGGTGCCGGGAGCGAACCCGAACCTACTCTGCCGTCGGAAGTTGTTCGTACGGAAAGGCAAGCGCGGAATACACTTGTCCATCCAGTTAGTTTTTGCAGCATGCACGATACGCTGGGTGTCCTCAGTACGACGAGAGAAGTGCCCTGTGAAGAGGCTGTCTCAAACCCCACGACGGAAGCGCTCTATGAAGAAACTGTCCAAGACATCACGAGGGAGTTCTCGATGAGGGGAATTTTCCGAGGGATCCCCCTTCTTCCGCTAATTTACGTGAGGGTACGGAGAACTCGCTTATGTCCCTCGGACATGATGCAAGCTCGGCTTATGACCTCGAGTCTCATTGCCTTAATGAGGTTCAAATCTTGCCACGCGCCAACAACGCGTCTTTGACGAATTCGGAAGAGAATTGCCACTCTTCTCTTCACATCAAAGGGAGTGACGCATCTTTGCATTGCTCTACAGGACAACGTTCATTCGATTCTGTACTTTCTAATCAGAAGGTTTGGAAATCGAAATTTTGCAGTATCATTTCAGACACCTGCAGAAAGTCTTCTCTTTCTCCTACTAAACAGAAGACTTATCTTCCTCATGTTTCCCGTCCGATGAAACCGAATACTAATTTTTCTCCTGTCTCCTTGTTGGCCCCTCCTCAGGTCAAACCACGGGTCAAGAACCTCGGCATTGACCATAGCCTTCCTTCTCCTCTAAATGTTCCTTTCTACCACCATAAAACAGCTTCTGGGAATACTTATGTTCAGAATTCATCGGCTTTCTTCGTTCTTGTCATCTTAATCTGTGTTTCAAGTCCTTTCTTACCCTTCTCTATCCCTATTATCTCGCAGCCCGATAGGCCACCGCCCTTCAAGGCTATCTCCAAGATTGGCCCCATTCGTTCAGACTCCTGCCTGTTCCTGAATATTCGATTGGTCACAATTTTCTGGAGCCATCTGCCACTTTGATTTCAGAAGCGGAACTTCCATCACTGAGGTCACTCGCGTAGCTCCAAAAGGACCGAATACACGAAACGAAGAACAGTAATCATAACGTCGGCTTACAACAATTACAAATTGTTTCTTTAACCGTACTTCCAGTTCCAGAGCAATGTCTACACGTAAGCCTTTCACTGCACATACCTTGAAATTTTATACCTTCCACGCTATAGAGTTTAGTCAATTCCAAAGTTCTAAAAAAGTTCTCAAACGACCCATATCCGTTCAAAACCTTGCAGAAATAGGATCAATTTCACTTAAGTACTTTTCCAATCGTTCATTGAAATTCATTTCTCTAAAATTTTGTTCTCATAAAGTTGATAAAAATCATGTTTGATTTAAAAGTGTAAGCACACCGTGAAATTAGACCAGTGTAAAAAGTGGACCTAGACAAATCAGACTCCAAGTGCTCAAGGACACACAAGTGACCGTTAACTATAAATGTTCAGTAGTGCATAAGTATCGATTTTAGTGTAAAATTTATAATAAATATAGTGAATTAAGTACGAAGAAGATGTATTTTAGTTAACTATTTCTTTTTTCCTTATGGAACATTACATCCAACTACTTCTGTAACTATTCTTTGTCTCCATATAACACTACATCCAACTGCTGTTGTTTGAGAGGATATCCAAACTAACCCCCTAGTTCCAACTCTGAGAAGGGAACCATGTGGAGAAGGTTTTCCATAGGAAAATAAATTTTTGTAAAATTTAACAATATCATTGTTTGTCTAAATTAACGTATGAATCCTTTTATTCTGTTTGCATAAATTAAAGTATTAATCTTTGAATTTTTAATATTTTATAACTCGCCTCGATGTTCTTTTCGGCTAATATAAATCACATAAAGGAGTTAAGTGTAGAACCAAAATTATATAAATTCCTTTGCTAATATCATTGTTAGACAACCTTTGCAACCTTAAGAGTCTTCTGTAAACGTGGCACCATGGCAGTTTCTCCAGGGCAAAGTGCAAACACTTTGAGAGGGCAGTCGAAACCTCACCCCTCTTGCGAGTGCGTGCCTCGCCCTTTGGGTAGCCGGTTCGGCTAAGGTCCTCGATTCGTTAATAACTCTCTGAGCAAGTGTCATGTTAAGGATCTGATTTTCTAATTACTGTGCATTGTAACTTAACCACCCCGACTTATGTTGTGTATATAAATCTGTATTATAAAAAACCATTTGTTATCATCTATTTAGAATTAGTTAGGGTGTTATATTATTGTATTAATATCATTCTAGAGGGGAGAGCCCTGTGAAAATGAACAATAACTAACTCCTACATCCATATAATTCTTATATGCATTCATGTAATTCTTATGTTCATTCATATACTTTGTATATTTACATAATCTTTATATTCTTAGTCATCTATTCATTTTTACATATTAAGCCCAAAATCGTATCACGCTGACACGAGTTTGGATAAAACTTTGATTTGCTTTCTATTTTATAATTGGTGAATTATTTCTTTGTAAACTATGTAATCATTTTGTATATAGACCAAAATCGTATAACGCTGACACAAGTTTGGATACATTTTTTATTTGCTTTCTATTTTATAATTGGTGAATGATTTCTCTTTAAACAACTTTATCATTTTCGTACACGGAGCTTAATAATGTAATCTTGTTTATTTCCTGTATACATTCTCTCTGCGTTGTAAAAGATGAAGTCATGTCCTGCTTAGCGTTTAATTTTTAATCTTAAGCCTTTCATTTTGCCCATGTGCATGTTTGTTTGTAATTCGTGATGGGAAGGCATATTTCAATTTCAATTTTTTAGTTAACTCGGCAGATCATGATAACATCAGATCTGTCAATATGCGGTTTAAAATTTTAAAATATGGCTTCCTCTTTCTTAGCAATCAGGCATTGATACATAAAAAATGTTTGTTTTGTCTTTAAATGTTTTGCAATGTAAATCAGCCTATTGAGAAAAAAAACAGATCAGCATTAAATAATGATGTAAGGAAAAAAATTGGATATAAAAACTCCTAAAATTTCTCCAATGTTCATTCTGACTAGACTGATCTAACTTAGGGGCTGAGCATTACCTGTAACATTTTAGCAGTAAATTCCCGTAAGAAAAAGTCTTTATCTTCTCTTACGAGCCTTGCTCTCTTCAGAGAACTTTATCTTAAATAGATAAAAATAATTTCCCGATACGTTATAAGAAGAATCGTGGAACCTTCAGAGAATTTAGTAAGCCTCACAGAATCCTCCGATCCACCACAAGAAGAAATCGAAGAGTAGGATAAGAGAAACGTCTGCGATTTCCTATACGGTATCAGCTACTCCAGAGTAACAAATCCGTTGCTGCCACCTAACCAGAACCTCCGTCAACTTCGAGCCGACCAAGGCCATAGACGGAGGGGTTAACACATGTAATAATTGGAAAAATAAATAAACTGTAAAATTTCGTTAACAAGTAAATATACGCTAACATGACAGCAATATTGACGCCTCGCGGTATCCAAAGGGAACAGTATCGTAGGTGCCAGGCATCTGGTAGCGTTTCCTATATGTGTTACGACACACTTTCGTGCCCCTAAGTTCCTTCACGGCCCCAAGCTTCTGTGCCAGAAAATTGTGAGTCCCTACCGTCAGATAGGGTGGTTGGTCACCCTCATCTTCTAAGCTCACTAGCCCCATCAGCGAATCAAAGATGACGATCCGACGCGACGGTTCGCCTGGTTATTCGTGATGCCTTTCGCTTTCACGATATATCTCATTTCTTCCCCCACCTTCACCCGTACCCCGTAAGTTTTTGGGCTTGTTGAGACAAAAGAATCAGCGTAGGCGCTATCTTCATACTCATCCGTGCTCTCGTCAGTCAACTCTCCGAGGAATTTCGCACCAGGTGCATGTATTCACCTTCCCTCTCCGTGAATATCACACTATCTGTATCTGCGTACAGAACCCTCCGTCCAAGAGAATGGAGTAGACTCCAAAGTTTGATGCGGGCGGATGCTGTTATGAAATTGGCTACAAGTATGTTTGTAACACTTGATGTATCTGTAGCCAATTCGGTTCTGTTGTACTTTATTATGTACGTATTACTCACATTCACGATCTCCATGACCACTTTATCGGGAGCGTTGGCATAATCCCATACCTCGTTATAACTTTGGGCTAGGTGGACGTTCCCCTTTTCTATATTCTGAGCAAATTTCCCCCAAAGACTATTTAGGCACAACTTTGCACTAAAGCGCTTGCCAGGGTTCTTTACAATTTGGTCCCGTTCAAGTTGTATCCCTTCACGATCACGGTAGCGTTGAATATACGCCGATTTTTTATTTCGGTCTCGACTCCTCGAGGGTACCCTGATGTTTGTACTTTATCCTTCAAAAAAGTGTTTATATATGGTGTGGCGAACGGCTAGGGACAGCTCGGGACTTGTATATACGCCTCCGATCTTCCTCTAGTTGGTTGTGTGATTACATGACCCATTGTTCTCCCCTGCGCATTTCACGCACAGGGGAAACATGAGCTTGTGATCTATAACGAAGGGTAAAGTTGGCATTCATAAATCGCGAGGAGAGAGCACATTTACGAAATAAAGACCGAAATAGTTCTCGTTCAAATTAGCTGAGAACTCTTCGATGGTAGGCATGGCGGGGCCCACCAGTTTTTCAGGTGCTCCTACGGGGTACAGACTGTTCTTCATCACGTAGGGGTATAAAGAACAGAAGTCGTAGTAATGGAGTTTCACACCTTCCGTAGGTGGAAAGTATAGTTTGAATGGGTTTGTGCGCCCACCAAACAAACTATCGCCGCATTTGAGTGGATCCAGCACCATTGAACGCCTGATGGTGTTTATTTCTTCGCGCTACTGTCCATCTGTCTCCATCCGCTCATCATATTCGTGCTCCCACAAGATCTTGTGAGTGAACTGGGAGTTATAAGTTGGTCGCGGGTGCGGGTCCATGCGAAACTGTCGGCAGGAGATCTACCATGGATATCTCCGACGATTCCACACTCAGGACACTGGTATCCATGCCACCAGCAGCCATTAAAGGAGTATGCAGGCTTCTTACCAATGGCACGGTCTTCGCGCCTTAGACCATCCACCCAAAAAACATGGCCATTATCCTTAATAGACACTTCCCCCATGTTGGGGGCATGTTTTATGTATACATCGGTCTGTTGCTGCAGATGTATGAGCCAGTAAATAGCCTTATGCCCATAACTGCTTGGGTTGTTTCTGTGAATGATGCCATTGTATCTTTAGGCATGAAGTTGTTCTTGAACACAATAAAACACAATGAGGCGATCGTGGTTGCGTCTTGTAGCGGCTCGCAGTTGAATCGAACTATATACATTCTTCTAAATGCCTGCAAACATACTCTAAGTACGCGTACGTCATTCACACAATAACGATCACATTCATCCACTATATTATAAGGATTATTTTCATTAAAACTATTGTAGTACCTCTCAAAATCTTCATGCTCACTATCACTCATGTTGGCATAGTTAAAGTAATGTTTGGGGGGTGGCAGTCCTACGTAATTTGAAGTTTCGCTAGTGAGGAAACTGTAAGGGAAATACCATTTTGAAACTTCGGCGGCTACGCCCATCATCTTGGGTATCTTGGCTAATTTACAAGGTGTGAATAACCAAGTGTCTTTAAACTGAATATTACCTCTTATTTGCGTATTACCTCTTATTTGCGTATAAGCTTGTTTCCTCTTTTCAAGGGATCGCTTGTAAATATTTCCGATGATTCGTGTTGAAGCAGTTCCTTATAAAGGAATTGTGTGTCAAATTTTGCGCCGTTATGGGAAAGAATATACAAAGACAGTTTTTTGAACTTGTCCGCTAACTTGACAATATAGGATACAAAGAGTTTCAAGGATTGTCGTGTGCGCTCGTTTTAAAAACGTTTGTTCGTTTACCACATTTTCGACACTCATCACACTCAACGTTCATGCACTCGTCGCACATAGTTTGGTTTACAAGTAGATGTGGGACAACCTCTTTGGTTTCAGCATCCGTGTTTGTCTCTATCGTAGTATAAAGTTATACAAGGCTTATTTTTAGGTTTGGCGTCTCTCATATAGCATACATGCTTTACACCATCAGCCTTATACACCTCATGGCATGTAGAACAAATTTCATCACATTTATGCATGAATTTTCCCCAAGTGTCCATCATATGAAACATGCCGCATTTGCAAATTCTCATTTACCTGCACGTGCCATTTGATTTATGGAATTTAAAACAGTTATTATGAAAAATGTGCATCTACACACATTGCAGTCCCTCTTCTCAGCTTCAACTACACGACTTTCACATTTGGAGCTTTTACACTGCTCACATACCATGTGGCAAACCTTACAATGTTTCACTATACAGTATCATCCGCAAACTCGAGACATCCCTTACACAAATCATGATGCCTTCCATATTTTCGACTTTTATTATAACTCACGTAAAGATCCCTTATATTGCGGATGAGGAGATACGTTGTCCCTGACAACCCTAAAATAAGTAGTGGTCTTGTACGGTCTCACACTGCTTTTAAAAACATACACAGCCCTACGACGATCATCCATTCCAAATACAACTATACGAACGTTCATCTCCTGCTCCACCCTTCTCAGCTCTCCAGGACCCACATTACGGTCAAACGCGATCTTGCAGTGTTCTCTTAGTTTGCGGGCACGGTGCACAATCGTCGGCAACCAAATTTTTCTAGCCCATTCATTTAGTACAGTAAACATATGAGCCAAGACTACTGCTATAAAGCCGCAACCACGCTCGATGTTTATATGCCGTCTGTAAATAGCCTGAGAATTGAAGTTAAGCGTATAAGATGTGGCCGTATGTCCTGCAACACGCAATACGTGGTCAATATCTATCGGGAAGTTGTCTATGTTGAATGCGATGCTACTTTGAGAGTCTTGCAGTATACGGCCCAGAATGTAGTCTATATCCACAGCAACCAAGCGCCTGTAGGGTATTATTATCCAAAAATCATCTATATCGCCGTCATCTGACCCGAACCCGAAGGACAATCGCGTCCTGGCTTCAGGTCCCTCACTGTTCTGAAGGGCAAACTCCACAGTACGTTCAACTACACGTCGCAATTCGTGTTCAACACCGTTGCTATACATGGTTCGCGGGTCGACCCTGACTACGTACCGGTTTCTAGTCAGGGCTGGGGTGGGGGTGACGGTGCGCGCCAGTTCGAATGTTATGCTACTGTCTACAGAATGAGATGCTGCTGCTGTGGAGGGTACGGACGGTACTGAACAGGAATAAGGGGGCACAGTTTTATTTTTAGAAGGAACTAGAGGGCTGGGGCTTTATTACTGTGGGTCTAACAATTGACGCACTCCCGGTGTGCTTTACGCCTGACGTGGAAGGCGAATCATCAACTTCGTCATGCCCCCGCTCTTTCCTCAATTTGTCGCATGAGGGTGCTACAGTTGACGTTGCTGGGGGCTCGCTAGCGGGGTTGGAGTCTGTAGCCTCAACAACAACTACACTGTCATCGGCATCATCAGCAATGGGGAAATGTTGCTGGCACAGTACTTCATCCTCGTCATCATTCACGGTTCTGAGGAAGAAGAAAAACAAGACTGTAGAATATAAGGAGCATCAATTAAAATTTTATATTTTGTAAATGTTCAACTTAGGAGTGTGACGTGTTTGAGATGGATTCTGTAGAAAAATTCATGTTCAAGAGTCCCTCCACATGTATTATATCCGGCCCTACAAGATGTGGTAAAACTATGTTTATGCTTAAAATCATTAAAGAAAAGGGAGAGATGTTCTCAAAATTTGTGCATAAAGTTATATGGTGCTATTCGACATATCAATCAGGGTTCAACAAGTACCAAGATGATATTTTGTTCCACAAAGATGTAGAGTATATGACGTTAATTCGTTAAAGGGAAATGAACATACAGTCATTGGTATTGACGATCTCATGTTGGAGATGGATAAAACGTTTGCCGAGACATGTAGAGTGTTCTCATACCATCTTAACATAAGTGTATTCTTCATCAATCAGAATCTATTTTTCAAAAATAGATACACGCGCGATATGTAGCTAAATACACAATATCTAGTTTTATTCGCGCAACGTAGAGACGTGTCACAAATTGGGATATTAGCCAATCAAATGTTCCCGAATCAGCGTAAGGAGTTTTTGGAAGTTTATAAAGAAGCTACAAGACAACGTTACGGATATTTGGTTTGTGACCTTCATCCGCGAAACAGTTTAGGGTGCTTCTAAGAACGAATATATTCCCAAACGAGCCTGAAGCGGTGTATATCCTAGAATGACAAAGAGGCTAAAGAAATATCGTGAATTAATAAAAATCTATCATCGACTGCCACGGTCATTCCCGCAACTCTTTATTAAAAATATTGACTACGACTTTTTAAAATGTATCTGTGAAATCTGTCTTATCGTTATAAAATGGAATGTACCAATGAAACCCCCTCAGAAGGCTCTCCTACGTCGTTAGAAGAACATAATACGCGCATTCGCTCGTAAAAGTTAAGCTGTGGGGAAGAAAAAGCAAATTATTATACAAAGAGGGGGCTCATTCCTACCTATCTTATTTTCAGTTTTGGGACCTTTTCTGACTAGTTTAATATAATGAAGAAACTAGTCATGATTCCACACGAAGTGTATGCTTCACTACAAAGCTCAAAGAGTCCAGACACGGTTCTAGAACACCGTCAAAGCAGGCTTAAAAGAATGGAAAGCGAATTGTTAGACCTATTAAACAGTGAAAAGTTTCCTGATGAGAAAAGAATCTTATACCAAGAAGCTCTGCAGAAATTTCTTCATGAGTACGAAAATTATAAGAATCCGACAGAGGTCCCCGTAGTTATTAGACACAGCACAGACGACGTTGATCATGGAGGCATAGGACCTGGTGTCGAGGCTAGACACGAACAGTCAAAGAACAACGGAGCGACCCCACAACATATCGAGCATGTATTAAAAAGCAATCCATCACATACATTGAGGAATAAAGGTTTAAGCCTTTATCCCATTATACAGTGGACCGATACAGGTGAGGTTGTTGTTGAAGGATCAAAGGTACAGGGTTCGAACATCATTGACATCGTACATGACTTGGTGAGAAAGTGGGAAAGGCCCTCACCAGCAGGATGGCAACATATTAAAGTAAGACTACAGCAAATAAACGTCCCGAAAACACTGATAGGTAATCTGAACAGATTAAAAGACTTGGGACAAGCCTCGCATGTACCACAGCTGAACAAGCCTTCACCCCCAGCGGTAACATCTCTGAAGAGGAGAAAGAGGAGACTAAACAACAACGGCCAACTCTCCCCGCGTGCCTCTAAAATACGGAAATGGCTAACATATTAAGAAAAAGTTATTATGACATTTCTAGCACAGCCTCCTACGGTGGCGTTAATAGACTGTACAGAGGCGTTTATAAAGCGGGAGTAGGGAAAAAAGATATTGGGAGGTTTTTGCTGGAGCAGGATGCTTATACACTTCATAAGCCGGTGAGAAAAAGGTTTAAAACAGCCAAGACAACAGCAGCCTCGGTTGATTCTATTTGACAGGCGGATTTAACAGACATGCAGGGATATTCAGTGTATAATGGAGGCTACCGCTACATCCTATTCATAAGAGATATTTGTGGCAAGATATTTATGGCTCTGGATATTTGTGGCTAGTTCCCATGAAAAATAAATCGCCTGAAACAGTTGCTAAAGCTACCAAAACGTTGATGTTGAAAGAAAACAGGATTCCTGGTTATTTTTGTACGAACATGAGGAAAGAATTTACAGGCCGAGCTTTCAGAACATGTTGACAGAGTTTAATTTCAGTAATTACACTAGCAATTCTATACATAAGGCATCTTTAGCTGAAAGAGTTCATCGTACCCTAAAGGAACGCATGCATCGCTATTTCACACATAAAAACGTACAGATATATAGACATTCTGGATTCGCTGGCCTCACCCTACAACGTTCACACCACAGAGCGACTGGAACAACGCCTAACGAAATTTTAGAAAGAGGTACGCACACAGAACGTGAGGTGAGAAAAGATATTCGTAGAGTGCCACCACGCTCTAGGCGTTTTAAAATCAATGATTATGTGACTGTCGCGTTCAGGGAATAAATTCGCGAAGGGATTTGAGCAAGGTTGGACACGTGAGATTTTTAAAGTTAGGGCTATAAGACCCGAAGACGAGATAATGCTGTATTACGTTGAAGATTTGAGTGGGGAAGAAATTGCAGGGGGCTTTTATGGCGAGGAGCTACAGAAAGTGTCGTTTAATTTAAGAAAAAAAGTGTTTAAAATTGAAAAATTTAAGCAGAAAAGGTTCAGGAAAGAGAAAAATGTACCTGGTGAAATGGCTAGGGTACCCAGAAAGCTTCAACACCTATATAAAAGCTGATGCTATAATGGAGCTTAAATAGTATGCAACATGGCGCCTAACCACTTTTACGTCAATCTCCCGTCCTCTTCTTCTCTGTCTGTACATCCTAACAACACTCTGGCCAACTTTGTAACAAAACTCCATGGGCCCATTGAATTGGGCCATGAATCATATGAGGTAGGAATATGCGAATTTCAATTGGCTACCAAATTTTTAAGTATTAATAATAAAGAACCCTTTTTTACGGTTCTTAGAAACCGTGATGAGTGTGAAAAGTCCGGAGTAGCTCGAGACGATACAATGCACTCCACCAGGAGTGGGGAGGCGCAGTACTAAACTACAGAAGTAAAACTAGGAGCGGGTCAATATGATACAGCCGAGGATGTTGTGAGAGACTTAAATGGTAGTTTGAAAAGTTCAAATCTTACGTCTGATTTATTATACGAAATCGTAAACAAAGATACCCCAGCACATACTTTGACTCTAAAATCAAAGGCTAACAGAAATATTAAAGACAAAGGGCTGTTCAAGATTATAACCGTGGGCAGATATGGGGCAGCCCTCCAAAGAGACACTTTTCACGAATCACAACATGACTTGTATCAGCTGAAAGTGGAGAAATTGAACGATGGAGACCCTTCTCCGGACATGCACTATATTTAGAGCAATATCGTGGAACATCAGTTTGTTGGGGATACTCATGCACGGCTGCTGCGCATCACCACACTTCCAATCATAGAGGAAGGAGCTTAAGCATCACAAATGACAAGCCTCATTATATCAAAGTCGCAGCTAACCTACTAACCAATATGTCAATATATATAAGAACGATTGAGGGGAAAAAGTTTCCATTCGGTGACGGGAGCTTAACAGTGAAGCTTCACTTCCGTCGCACTGTGATAGAATAACCCGAAGGCCGTTCACAGTCTTTCGAGGGGTGAGATACCAGCGCGGGAGTGGGACTGGCTCCATTTTTTCAACCATGCTGCGTACGGCTGTCTCTTTGCTGAAGAGTAGTGCCAGATATCTCGGCAGGAAAGCATTACAATCATGTCTTAACACTGTATAAGACATAATGGCCGGGGCTAAGCCTAAAGAAGCTCTAAAAAAAAGCACTTAAAGCGTACACGGGACGAAATCATCAAAGATGCAAAGAGAAAAATGCGTGTTGGTGGGAAGAAGAAGCGCCCTGTACGGAAGAAGAAGGGGTTACCAACTAGCGGCGTTAAACGTAAAAGGCCATCAAAAAAGAAGTGTTCTGAGCGCATGAAACCTATGGTTGATCACTTTTTTAACTGATATAAGCTAAGGACATTACTCTCGTGAATCATAGACTGTTTACTACTTGCCGAGAGAGGTGCCACTATTTCTGAAGCGTCATGCCACGTTTCATTCATCCGTGTAGTTCACAATGTTATATTTGGGGAGCTGGCCCTCTTTGACATGCCCCCGACACAAGTATCTATAGAGCACAGTGACTTTATCGCAGTTAATCCGCTAAACACCATCAGCTCGCCGAGTGCTCCTATAGAATTCGTGATCCCCAGCTCAGGCCCATACTTTTTTAACTCAAGTTGTTTGCACATGTACGCTAAATTACTGATAGCCCATGCAGATGGCTCTGATCGCGGAAACGATTACGTTGTATACCCAGAGATCAACTTTTTACACACCATATTCAGCCAGTGTGACCTGTATTTAAATCAGATGAACGTCTCGGGAGGGTCTGGCTACTATCACCTACGAGCCTATCTGCAAAATGTCCTCGACTTCTCAAAAGAAGCGAAGGATACCTTTTTAACTGCCGAAGGTTATTACCAAGCTAAAGATGAAAGTAGTATAAAGGCCAGATTTAAAAATTCTAGAAAGAAGATATTTGAAATTATGAATGCTTCGGGTGCCTATACACAGATTTCACATTCCAGGAGAAACTGCTTGTAAATGGGGGGTCGATATGAAAATAAAGCTCACCCGTACGAGTCCTGAGATTTGCTTAAATCTGGGTTTTGATCAAGAAGAGAGCTCGAAGCCTGTGGTGATTCATATTATGGAAACATATCTCCGCGTGCTTCGAGTGAAATTAAGCTCTGCTAAACAACTAGAAATTGAAAAATTTTTACTACAGCCACAGTAAAATACCCAATTAATAGAGTCCAACTCAAGTTGGATAGCCCTTAGGGCTAACATCGAAGCAGATAGAAAATGTTGCTCTTGGAGCTCTACCGAAAAGGATATTAATTGGAATGTAGGAGCACGCTTCTGTGAATGGAAAATACAAAAAGACCGCATTTAAGTTCGAAAATTTCGCCCTTAAAAATATAACCCTGTACGCAGAGGCAGATTAAGACACCTCGGGGCCCCGGGTCAATGAAGAATATGGGGCTTTTTCTATAGCTTTTTATTAACAATACATGTACATGTACAGTACATAGTACATTTACACGAATTACATGTATGGTGCTCAGGTTAATTGAGAAACAAACTTAAAAGAACTTGAACACAGTGTATTTTGCTGTTTGCCAAAACCAAACAGTATCAAACAAACTTTAATTTAGGGCCTATAAAACATAAAATAAAACGGAATTTGTCAGTTTGTGTACTCTGTCGTATTTAATCAAAGAAGTTTGCGAAATCTCGAATTATATCATCGAAACTCAGTTGATTGGGGTGCCCCTCAAGCATGGGAGCCTGAGGCTTCAGCATCAATAGCCTCAGTGATAATCCGCCACTGCCTGTACGTCAATAGGGTGGCCTTAGGTGGGACATTGGAAACGAATTATTCTACAGATGACGAGTTCCCACATTGCTCGAGAGCGTATAGCAACCTTGCACATATTGCCGGTACTTGCAACGAATTAGGAATCGGCGTAATGCAGAAGGAATTCGTTGAGAGGGTCAATATGTACCCCTTTGACCTCTCCCCCGACTTATCTGGAAGAATAAACACACACATAAGCCCACAGCAGAGTGGGAACAGCTCAGTCAGATTGGAATTCGCCAAGCCGCTAGACGCCCCTATTAGTGTAGTAGTTTACCTCGAGTCGCAAGGCCTAATCGAAGTTGACAGGTTTAGGTGTGTAGTCACAGATTTTTTTAAATGGACTACGATTCACACGCACCAAATTTATCGGCGTGTTTGCGAAGAATGAAACGTTGAAATTACCAACTACGAGAGACTGCGGCTCACTTATTCTGAATAAGGATGTTAGTGGTGGAGAAGGGATTCATTGGATAGCCATATATTTTTAAAATAGGGAGCGAATGTACTATTTTAACCTGCATGTTTTTGTTTTTGATGCAGGAAGAAGTCAAGGGCGAACGTCCGCAAAAACGACCCTCACTCCATAGAAGGAAAAGGAGAGAGTCGAAACCAAGGTCTCCGAGGTTAAAAACTATGCCTTTTTTTAAATTTTCAAAAGAATGTGTAGTGTATAAGATATATGTGTGTGTACTGAGGAATAGGGCGAGAAAAGTGTGTTGGAGAGCATGCTGGACTGCTCATAAGGTAGATAAGACACGGAAAAAGATCAGCTAGGGAGGACAATGACAGGAGAAACGAGTTTCAGCACTCCCTGTCTCCTGCCTAACGTCCCCACCACCGGAATAATTCCCTAGTCGATTGGAGTCTACAGTCTTCTCCTTGGAGTTGTTCCATATATATATATATATATATATATATATATATATATATATATATAGGGGCGTAGCCAGAATTTCTTTTCGGGAGGGGCTAATATATATATATGATACAAACCCACAAGGAAAAAGAAAAATGATTCCAAGGACTTTCGTTTATTCAGAAGTACACCTCGTCAGGGAATGTACTTCTGAATACACAAAAGGCCTTGG
Organism: Bathynomus jamesi; assembly: GCA_023014485.1. Classification (NCBI taxonomy): domain Eukaryota; kingdom Metazoa; phylum Arthropoda; class Malacostraca; order Isopoda; family Cirolanidae; genus Bathynomus; species Bathynomus jamesi. The sequence continues at coordinate 247,113 of JAJOZX010000076.1, forward strand.
AATCTTTTTCTTTTTCCTTGTGGTTTGTATCATTTATTCATTTCATGTGTTTAATTGTGAAATTCAGCCGATATATATATATATATATATATATTAAAGTGTGTAAATGAGTAGAAACACATTTCTAAATGTATTACAATAATTAAACATGTGCTGAAGGTACTTGGCATGGCGTACTTACTCATAAGTAATGCATAGAAATACAAACCTATGATTTTATTTCGGGGGCTGCTGAACCCCCTGTAGCCCCACTCCTCTCTACGTCCTTATATATATATATATATAAATAACCACAAAGGAAAAAGAACAAACGAAATAATGACATCCTCAGGAACACTGAGAATGTGTTCCTGACGATGTCATTCACGAAAGCACTTGAGCACTATTTCATGTTTTAATTTTCCTTCGTGGTTATTTTTACCATAAATTACTGACGTGTTACTTTCGTGAAATAATTTATTTATTTACCTTACAACCTTACAAAGGTTCCGCGCAATAATTCCTCATTTCGCGAAGGTCAAGCTTGTCACCTCTCCTCTCGAGTTGGCCTGGTGAAGTAGTGAGTTGGTTTCTTGTGCTCTCCACCTCACATAGCCAGGTACGCCCGGCTCATCGGGGATTGTTCTGAGCCAGGCATCTAATCTTCTTTTGAAGATGTCTACTGCAACACCCTTCGTGTTTCTTAGGTCTTTGGGCAGCTGATTAAACAGTTTTGGTCCTCTCACAACAAAACTATTTTCTTTCGGGGTTAAGGATGTTCCCTGTCTAGCCTCTAATTTGGGAATACGATACAGTCTACCGTTTCTACTTTCCACCGTTGTTTGGGGAGTTATAGGGTTCAGAGTAAGATGAGGGACTAGTTTCTCCATTATTTTCCAAGTGTAAATAATGGTGTATCTCTCTCTTCTCCTTTCCAGTGAATATAGGTCTAGTTCGCGTAACCTTTCCCAGGAATTTTGTTCTTTGCACCCGTTGATCTTGGCTGTGAAGCTTCTCTGGATCCCTTCCAGCTGTCTAATTTCTTCTTTTTTATATGGGGATGTTAGGACCGAGCAGTATTCCAATTTGGGTATGATCAGGGTTTTCATTAGAGGAATTATTACATTCCTATCTCTTCGTTTAAAGATTCTCAATATCTGCCCCGTTATTCTCTTTGCTCTGTTTACTGCTATCTTATTTTGTGTTTAAAATTTCGCATCATCTGTCATTACAACCCTTAAATCTTTTGCTCTAGAATTTCTCTGAATTTCCTGTCCATACTTCATATTGTTGTCTTCCGTCCACTCGTAGATTCTGTTTATGTCAGTTTGTAGAGATCCTATATCTTCTGGGTTTCTTATTTTTCTACTGATCTTTGTTTCATGGGCAAAGGATGTTACTGTGCTGTCTCCGGTAACGTCCTCATCTATGTCAGTTAGCATGAGTATGAAGAGTTTTATGTATTTATATATATATATATCAGGGTGGAGTGAAAATTTTTTTTTTTTAATTTCAAAATGCTTGGGGTCAGGAAAGTTGCGTATTTATGTGAAACGTGCTGTGTGAAATTTTTGTAATCGTACGGCTATAATTAAATTGTGCACATTGAATTCAAAGTTTTTAAAAATTGGCAAAATTACTAAAATTTCGCCATTTTTATATAAATTTATATAAATTTTGTAATTTAATTTAAAAAACTGAAAATAAAAATGGTGAAATTTTAGTAATTTTGCCAATTATTAAAAAATTTGAGTTCAGTGTGCACAATTAATTATAGCCGTACGATTACAAAAATTTCACAGTACGTTTCACATAAATATGCAACTTTCCCGACCCCAAGCATTTTGAAATTCAAAAAAAATATTTTTCACTCCACCCTAATATACAGTGTATATATATAAAGGGTGATCCAGAGATATGGGACCCAAAAGAAACCCCTGTAACTCTTAAAGTATAAGTCCTTTTATAAAATCATACGCATCATTCGAAAGAAGATAGTTACAAGTTTGTACAGGATTGTATAGGCTTTGACAATACAAGACAAGATAAGATACAAAACAAAATAAAAGTGTTAGTTAAAACTAACCCTTCAAGATGACTGCATGGACTGTGGAACAGCCGCGTTTCATAACTGAGCAATATTATGAGCATGGAAGAAGTGTAGTTTCAGCTCAAAGATCTTTCAAGACAAATTTTCAGATGTCAAAATCACCTTCTAAGAAAGTAATCCGTCGGTGTGTCAGAAATTTTTCCCTAACTGGCAGCATTGGAAAAAGAAAACCAACTGGAAGAGTGCGCACAGCAAGGATAGACGAGATCATTAACAGAACTCATGAAATTGTACAGGATAATCCTAACATAAGCATCAGACGTGCTTCTCAGTTGTTAGGAGTTGGATATGGAACAACACACCGTATATTCAAGCAAAATTTAATGCTCTTTCCATATAAAATTCAAACAGTGCAACAACTAAACGATGGAGATTTCGCACGAAGACGACAATTCTGTCAATGGATCCAACAGAAGGTAAATGACCACCAATTTTCTAGCAACTTTGATTATGTCAGACGAAGCCCATTTTCACTTGAATGGAACTGTAAACAAACAAAATTGTTGTTTCTGGGCAACAGAAAATCCATTGAATATTACCGAAGTCCCGTTGCATAGTCAGCGTGTAACTGTTTGGTGTGGTCTTACTGCATCTCAGATCATAGGGCCGTACTTTTTCGAGGATTCCACCGGAAACACGGTCACTGTAAATGGTGATCGCTACGAAAAAATGTTGACCGATTTCCTTATTCCTAAATTAAGAGATCTTTGTCTGGAAAACCACTGGTTCCAACAAGACGGAGCTACCTGCCATACCACGAGGAACTGCATGGCAGTTTTGCGTCAAACGTTTCCAGGCGAGTTAATCTCAAGATTTGGAGACGTTGAATGACCCGCAAGGTCTCCTGATTTTTCTCCCTTAGATTATTATCTCTGGGGATATTTAAAGAGTAGGGTCTACAGAAATAATCCAACGACCTTGCAAGAATTGAAGGCCGCCATCACAAATGAGATACAGGCCATACCACCGCACACTCTTGCAAAAGTGATGCAGAACTTACAAGCGAGAACAATGGAATGCTTGGCAACTGATGGAGCACATTTGAAAGGAGTCATTTTTAAAAAATAAATATTTCATAATAAACTTGTAACTCTACTCTTTCGAATGATATATAGTTTTTATGAAAGGAATTAAATATTAAGAATATTTGGCTTTTTTTTATGGGTCCCATTTATCTGGATCACCCAGTATATATATACACACGGTATATAGTTTATTTGTTTATTTATTTTCAGAATGTTGTATGATCGACTTTGCTTCAACTTCGGTCTGATAACCTTCGGTTTATTTGCGGTCTGCGAATCTCTTCCTCCTGAAGCAGCTGCAGGTAATATTGGTTTCTCTCATTCCATGTCCTCTCGTTCAAGTTGTGGAATATGTCTCATTGATTTAAAGTTTCATTTTATGTATTTTATGAAATCACATTTTTCTATGCACTGTAACATTTAAAAGAACCTACTTCATATTTACAGGTAATAATTATGTTATATTCATATATATATATATACACACACACACACACACACACTCGTGTGTGTGTATATATATATGAAAATTATTTCACGAAAGTAACACGTGAAAAATATTTATGATGAATAAAACCACGAAGGAAAGGAAACACAAAATGGTGCTCAAGCGCTTTCGTCTAATGACATCCTCAGGAACACTGAAGTACATAAAAGGGTGACAGCCTATATATAGGTTACAGAAAGAAAAAAAAAGAAAAAGAAAAATATATATATATATATATATATATATATATATATATATATATACATACATATATATATATATATATATATATATATATATATATATATATATATATATGCAATAAACGTTTATGGAATCTTGTCTCAACAAGCCAAAACGAACTTTCTATCGTGTCAATAATAACACTCGTACTTTGTCAAAAAATATTTTAGTACTTCCATTTTTCCCGGGCTTTTTAGGCATTGCTAATGTAATTAAACTTTTGGATATTAATGTAGTATTTTCATATAACAATATTGTGAAAAATATCATAGTAAAAAATAGCCCTACCAATAATTCAGGCATTATCTATACAATTGGGTGTAAACAATGTGATTCCTTTTACATAGGTCAGACGGGAAAGGATTTGCACACACGTATAAAACAGCATCAATATTCCGTTAGAACAGGACAGTTGTCCAGTGCCCTTTTTGTCCATTTGTCAGAGTTATCCCACTGTATTGATTGGAATAATGCTTCAGTTTTATTCCACTCTAGCAACATTGTTAATAGAAATATTCTTGAGTCTGCCATTATCCAACTTTCAAATAACTTCAACATAAGCAAAGGTCTTTTTCAACTCGATCCTGTTGTTTTGAATTCCTTCAAAACAGATTTAGATAAGAAGGGTAGAACGCTAAATCTTTGGTAAACTTGTATGCTACTTTATTAACTTTTAATTTTCATTTTATTTTTATATACATCGAAACTTAACCAAAAAAGGCAGAGTGTTAAAACCCGGGCAGATTTCCAGTATAAATTTGTATTTTTATAATTCATTTGATCTTGTGCTAAAAATCGATATTTTTTCCTTACAAATCTGTATGCCTCTCTGTTAATCCTTTAATTTTAAATTTTTATTTTTACTTCTCCGTTTATTGCATATATATATATATATATATATATATATATATATATTATTTATTATTTTTTTTCTTTCTGTAACCTATATATAGGCTGTCACCCTTTTATGTACTTCAGTGTTCCTGAGGATGTCATTAGACGAAAGCGCTTGAGCACCATTTTGTGTTTCCTTTCCTTCGTGGTTTTATTCATCATATATATATATATATATTATATACTCGTATATACCTTGTAACCTTGTAGATGTTCCATGCTTAGGTTTCTCTTCATACGAAGGTCAAGCTCGCGGCCCCACCTCTAATCCTGACATGGTGGGGGAGACAAATGCTCTCTTGTACCCGCCATCGCACATAGTCAGGCACACCCAGTTCATCCGGTACCGTCCTGAACCAGGCGTCGCGTCTTCTTTTGAAGACTTCAACTTTGACACAAGTGATGTAGTTTTAGACCCTTAACAGCCAAGCTACTTTCCTTCAGAGTTGAGGATGTCTTTTGTCTGGCCTTTACTTTGGGAACACTACACATTCTAACTTTCCTATTTTCCAGTGTTGTTTGGATGGTTATAGGGTTCAGTTTGAGGTTAGGTACCAGTTTTTCTATTATTTCCATGTGTAAATTATGGAGTACGAAGTCTTTCCCAGTAATTGAGTTTCAGACTCATAATGAGCAGCGAAACGTCTTCATATGAACAAACCAAAACGCTCTATAGATTAATTTGTTTTGTCTTATCTTTTATGATATACGCCTTGATTTCAACATTAAAAAACATCACTGCGTTAAATATTCACACGGACACTGAACTTTTAAAAAAATTTTAATTGACGGAATTTCACAACACAGTAATTCGCCTTTTATTCGAACTTTGATCGAAACACGTTGCCGTTACAATGAGCACGAATATACAGTATATATATATATATATATATATATATATATATATATATATATATATATATATATATATATATATATCGGGTGATTACAAATGATCTTCACGATTTTAAACATTTATTATGAAAAAAACTAACAAAGCTAAAACGAAAAGCAAGATATGCAAATAAAGAATATTTCAAGGAATTTTTATCTGTAATATTGAACACGTCAGAGATAACCGTAAAGTTAACATGTTTTGTGCTCTTACCGCTGAAAAAGTGTACGGTCCAACTGGGTCCATTCTTCTTTGCTGAACAAACAATTAAGGGTATCATTTACCGCGATATGCTACAGCTGTGGCTGATGCCCCAGCTGCTAGAGGACAAAGCTGATGTGTGGTTTCAGCAGGATGGTGCGCCACCCTATTTCCACAATGAGGTTACAACATTTCTGAAGGAGCAATTGCCTGATCGTTGGATCAGGCGTGGGGGCCCATTCTTTGGCCGGTTCGTCCGCCCGCTCTAACTTCTTCCTTTGTGGCTATGTCAAAAGCGAAGTTTTTGTTCCACCAATGGCAACAACTTTGGAACATTTGAAGGAAAGGATACGTGAGACTGTTAGAAAAGTTCAGTATGATATGCTACAAAATGTATGGAGGGAAACAGAATAACGCTTTGATGTTTGCTGAGCCACAAAAGGAGCTCATATTGAATTTCAATAGCTTGAAAATAAAACTTTTTGGGTTATTCTTCATTTGTATATCTTGCTTTTCGCTGTAGTTTTGTTAGTTTTTCACAATAAATGTTTAAAATCGGGAAGATCATTTGTAATCACGCGGTATATATACAGTATATATATATATATATATATATATATATATATATGGAATTGAACTCAGAATGGTCCCCTGAGGTTTTTTTCATGATACACACAGACTGTGCATGGAACAAGGAACAAGGAACTCTTCCGGGAAAATTAAATCCACTATAGTCCGAATAAGTAATGGTAAATAACAAACACTATAGTTTTTCTGTTTCATGATGTTAGCCCAACGTGGACAACTGGTCACTCGCAAAGAGGCCCCAAAAATATAGCTTCCCTAACCAGCTATCTGCAAAGCAGATAGGATCCAGCTTTGGGACAGGATCTTGAAAAGTGGACGCTCAGTTTTGCCAGTTGAAGTTTAAGTTTTGGTTTTTGGCTAAAAATACAATAGTTACCCCTTTTTCTTTGATGTATTCAATCCGACGTGAATGCAACAAGTCTTTTGCTTATATTGAGGTTCTGAATATAGTAGGCTAGGTGTTGCTGTAAACCCTAGATCCTGTCCCAAAGCTGGATTCTATCTGCTTTGCAGATAGCTGGTGAGGGAAGCTATATTTTTGGGGCCTCTTTGCGAGTGACCAGTTGCCCACGTTGGGCTAACATCATGAAAAAGAAAAACTCTAGTGTTTGTTATTTACCATTACTGTACTTAGTCAGACTATAGTGGATTTAATTTTCCCGGAAGAATTCCTTGTTCCATGCACGGTCTGTCTGTAATATATATATATACTGTACTGTATATATATATATTATATATATATATATATATATATATATATATATATATTATAACTGCAAACACGCAGTATAATTAACGTAAAGAACGACGCTTTGTATAGGAGAATATTCCGCGCAAGACGAGAGCGAAAGAACGAAACAAATGAAAAAATGAGGTAATCACCCGAGAATCGAACCCGGGATCTTCCGATTGCCGGTCAGATATGATAACCATTACAACACGGGCCTCACTCAATCAAATGTCGTAATTCCTCTACATGCGCGCAGAAACCAATGCCCCAAAGGGGCACCTCCCGCATGCCGTAACATTATATACATTATAACTGCAAACACGCAGTATAATTAACGTAAAGAACGACGCTTTGTATAGGAGAATATTCCGCGCAAGACGAGAGCGAAAGAACGAAACAAATGAGAAAATGAGGTAACCACCCGGGAACCGAACCCGGGATCTTCCGATTGCCGGTCAGATATGATAACCATTACACCACGGGCCTCACTCAATCAAATGTCGTAATTCCTCTACATTCCTCTTTCATTTGTTTCGTTCTTTCGCTCTCGTCTTGCGCGGAATATTCTCCTATACAAAGCGTCGTTCTTTACGTTAATTATACTGCGTGTTTGCAGTTATAATGTATATAATGTTACGGCATGCGGGAGGTGCCCCTTTGGGGCATTGGTTTCTGCGCGCATGTAGAGGAATTACGACATTTGATTGAGTGAGGCCCGTGGTGTAATGGTTATCATATCTGACCGGCAATCGGAAGATCCCGGGTTCGATTCCCGGGTGGTTACCTCATTTTTTCATTTGTTTCGTTCTTTCGCTCTCGTCTTGCGCGGAATATTCTCCTATACAAAGCGTCGTTCTTTACGTTAGATATATATATATATATATACATATATATACACACACACGAGGGCCACTCAATGTATTTTGCCCCACCTGTTTTTTTTTCTTTCCAAGTTTCCTTGTAAGTTCTAGAAATTTTGTACACCATAGTTACATACCTTTTTTACAAGTTTTTATTTTTCCACTTAGTCTCCATCCTTTTATACGGCTTTCCTCCACCTCGAAACAAGGGCCTTTATTCCTTGCTGGTAAAAGTCCGCTGGGTTCCACTGGAACCACGTCTTAACCTCCTCAACAATCTCATCGTCACTCTAAAACTTTCTTCCACGAATAGCATCCTTCATTGGCCCAAACAAATGAAAGTCTGAAGGTGCCAGATCCGGGATGTATGAAGGGTCGGGTAACACAGTTAAGCGCATTTTTGTGATGGCTTCTCTTGTTTGCAAACTGTTGTGTGGTCTTGCGTTATCGTGCAAAAGAAGGACGTCTCCAGTTTTCTGTCCGGTCGAACTCGCTTTATACGTCTCTGTAGGGTAGCAATATATGCCTCTGAGTTGGTTGTTTGTCCTTTTTTCATAATGTCCACCAGAATCACCCCTTTCATGTCCTAGAAGATGGTGGCCATAACCTTTCCTGCAGAGGGACCCATTTTGAACTTTTTCTTGCGCGGGGAGTCTGCGTGATGCGTTTTGTTTCAGGTTCAAAGTGCTGTACCCAACGACTCAAAAGCAAATTCTTTTCTTTGGGCCTTGTGATCTTCAGTCAGTTCGCGAGGAACAAACCGTGAACACACTTTTGATTATCCCAGTTGCTGAATTATCGTATTAACACTTCCTTCACTAATTCCTAGCTCCAGTGATAGCTCCTAGTAAGTGACGCGCCGATTTGATCGAATGATGCTGTTAGTACGTTGCACAGTGAGAGATGCCACAGCCGATGCCGGGCGACCGCTGCGTGGCTCATCATCGAGGCTGGCTCTCCCTCTCTCCGATGATCTCACACGTTTAGACCAGTTTTCAACTGTGTTTCGATCAACAACAGCATCTATCTCCGTAAACGTTTTGTAGACGTTTGTGAATATTTCCAACTGTTTCCTTCTCTGCAGTTAAGAAATCGATAACAGCTCTCTGCTTACCTCGCACATCACTGTCAGACGCCATTTTCGAAACTGCGTTCACCAGCGGTTATATACAATGGCGTCTAAAAGCAGTTTTATACAAGGAGGGGAGGTTCAAACTGGAAAAATCCAGTTATATGAAGGGCAGAAAGTTCAAACTTACGGCCCAAAAGACATTTCAGCCGCATGACCTATTATTTAGCTAAGAAAAAAGGGTGGGTCAAATATATTAAGTGCACCTAGTATATATATATATATATATATCTATATAATATTTAGGAGAAATCCAATGACAAGGAGAAATGTAAATACCATGAAAAGTCTTCTTTAATGCGCAACGTTTCGAGCAATACGCTCATCTTCAGGCTGTTTAATAACAATGTGAAATTAAAATCAATATTGAATGAAAAACAAGACAGAAAATTTCTATAACCTATTCATAAAGGCAAATTTTACAAGACTGAGAAAAGAGGGTTAAATTCTAAGTTATACAGATTTACATATAAAAATTAAGAAGCTATTTTTAAATACATCTAGTAAATGTGAAATTAATACACTGGAAAAATTAACAATAGTACACTGGAATAATGAAACTAACTAACCTTTCACTGCAATTTCCGAGGCTAACTGATTTAAGCAGAGGCAATACGGGAAAATAAGAGATGGCGAGGGCGATTGGGGAAGGGGGGATTATAAGGAATTGGGGAAGGAGGAGAGATTATAGCAAATTTAGGGGGACAGCTGATGAGTCAACATTTAGATTAGGGGACAATGTTTTAATGAAAAGCGATTCCAAAATTCTTAGTGAGTTGGGACAAGTATTACAACCAAGAATTTTAAAATTGTCTAAAGTGACATCAGTTTTACATTGTATACTGTGTTCCCGAATCCTCGAAACTTCCTTAGTTTTTAAAATTTTACCTGTTCGGCCACTTATTCCCATATGCGAATAAAATCTAGCCCTGAGAGAGCGAACAGTGCTGCCAATGTAATTCCCAAGGAGACACCTAGGGCAGGTAAATAAATATACAACACCGCTACGCAACGAGTCAGGGGTTCGATCCTTCGCTGAGAAAAAGCTACCTAAAGACGTTTTATTAATAAATATGATGCGGAAATCAGTATGATAAAAAAATTTCCTTAACAACTTTGTAAATTTAAGCTTAAATTCCTTATTCAAAGGACCCATTTCAGGTACCAAGAAATTTTTATATCCTTCGGCACTGTAATACATGGAAGTTGAGGGCTATAAACATTATTTAAGAAGGATCTAATTAGTTTGTCTACATATTGAACAGGAAAACTATTATTAGTAAAGTATGATCTTAGATTATTAAATTCATCATTAAGTAAGGTAAAACTAGAGGTCAAATTATATCCTCTGAACAGGAGAGTTTTAATACAAGACATCTTATAGTTGAAATCAGTAAAACTAAAAAAATTCATGCCCAAACCAGTGAAAGTGGGTTTCCTAAAAACTGATCTAGTAATAGAATCACCGTTTTTCGAAATTAAAAGATCTAAGAAGGGGAGGGAGCCATTTTGCTCAGTTTCCATTGTATACGTTATATTGGGGTGCAAAGAATTTAGGAAGTTAAAGAATTGTTGCGCTTGTACCGCATTATCAAAGACTGCTATCGAATCATCAACGAAGCGTCGATAGAAAATTGGCTTGAGATGAGTGGGAGATTGTCTAAAAATTACACTTTCTAAATGAGTCATAAAAAAATCAGCTGCTAACGATCCGACAGGTGATCCCATCCCTACTCCATCAATTTGTTGGTAAACCTTATTGTTGAAAGTGAAATAACATTGTTTGAAGACCAATTCTAAAAGTTCCTTAAAATGAGACAATGAAAAACCATGAAAATTATCAACTGAGCTAAAAACCCTATCTAAAATTATGGCAATAGTTTCAGATACAGGTACATTTGTGAAAAGCGACTTTACATCAAAACTGACAAAAAACTTTTTTGAATCGAAGTTTTCACCAAGGAAGTCTTTTTGGAATTCAAACGAGTTATTTATAGTGTAAGCATTTTTCGCAAAGGGTGACAGGAGACGAACAACAAATTTTGCCAATTGAAAGGTGGGTAAGTTATACGAAGCTAAAATAGGACGGAGAGGTGTTCCAGCTTTATGGATTTTGGGCAGACAGTATAATTGAGCAAGATTAGCACCAGATGCGAACAACTGAGAGTAAGTATCATTTTTTATTATCTTTAAAGACTTTAGTCGTGACAGAAATCTATTAACCTGGTCTTCTAACCTTACAATGACTTTATTGACAGGTTCTAGAATTTGTTTGAATTTGGTATAACTTACCCACCTTTCAATTGGCAAAATTTGTTGTTCGTGTCCTGTCACCCTTTGCGAAAAATGCTTACACTATAAATAACTCGTTTGAATTCCAAAAAGACTTCCTTGGTGAAAACTTCGATTCAAAAAAGTTTTTTGTCAGTTTTGATGTAAAGTCGCTTTTCACAAATGTACTTGTATCTGAAACTATTGCCATTATTTTAGATAGGGTTTTTAGCTCAGTTGATAATTTTCATGGTTTTTCATTGTCTCATTTTAAGGAACTTTTAGAATTGGTCTTCAAACAATGTTATTTCACTTTCAACAATAAGGTTTACCAACAAATTGATGGAGTAGGGATGGGATCACCTGTCGGACCGTTAGCAGCTGATTTTTTTATGACTCATTTAGAAAGTGTAATTTTTAGACAATCTCCCACTCATCTCAAGCCAATTTTCTATCGACGCTTCGTTGATGATTCGATAGCAGTCTTTGATAATGCGGTACAAGCGCAACAATTCTTTAACTTCCTAAATTCTTTGCACCCCAATATAACGTATACAATGGAAACTGAGCAAAATGGCTCCCTCCCTTCTTAGATCTTTTAATTTCGAAAAACGGTGATTCTATTACTACATCAGTTTATAGGAAACCCACTTTCACTGGTTTGGGCATGAATTTTTTTGTTTTACTGATTTCAACTATAAGATGTCTTGTATTAAAACTCTCCTGTTCAGAGGATATAATTTGACCTCTAGTTTTACCTTACTTAATGATGAATTTAATAATCTAAGATCATACTTTACTAATAATAGTTTTCCTGTTCAATATGTAGACAAACTAATTAGATCCTTCTTAAATAATGTTTATAGCCCTCAACTTCCATGTATTACAGTGCCGAAGGATATAAAATATTTCTTGGTACCTGAAATGGGTCCTTTGAATAAGGAATTTAAGCTTAAATTTACAAAGTTGTTAAGGAAATTTTTTTATCATACTGATTTCCGCATCATATTTATTAATAAAACGTCTTTAGGTAGCTTTTTCTCAGCGAAGGATCGAACCCCTGACTCGTTGCGTAGCGGTGTTGTATATTTATTTACCTGCCCTAGGTGTCTCCTTGGGAATTACATTGGCAGCACTGTTCGCTCTCTCAGGGCTAGATTTTATTCGCATATGGGAATAAGTGGCCGAACAGGTAAAATTTTAAAAACTAAGGAAGTTTCGAGGATTCGGGAACACAGTAACAATGTAAAACTGATGTCACTTTAGACAATTTTAAAATTCTTGGTTGTAATACTTGTCCCAACTCACTAAGAATTTTGGAATCGCTTTTCATTAAAACATTGTCCCCTAATCTAAATGTTGACTCAACAGCTGTCCCCCTTAATTTGCTATAATCTCTCCTCCTTCCCCAATTCCTTATAATCCCCCCTTCCCCAATCGCCCTCGCCATCTCTTATTTTCCCGTATTGCCTCTGCTTAAATCAGTTAGCCTCGGAAATTGCAGTGAAAGGTTAGTTAGTTTCATTATTCCAGTGTACTATTGTTAATTTTTCCAGTGTATTAATTTCACATTTACTATATGTATTTAAAAATAGCTTCTTAATTTTTATATGTAAATCTGTATAACTTAGAATTTAACCCTCTTTTCTCAGTCTTGTAAAATTTGCCTTTATGAATAGGTTATAGAAATTTTCTGTCTTGTTTTTCATTCAATATTGATTTTAATTTCACATTGTTATTAAACAGCCTGAAGATGAGCGTATTGCTCGAAACGTTGCGCATTAAAGAAGACTTTTCATGGCATTTACATTTCTCCTTGTCATTGGATTTCTCCTAAATATTAAATTGAAGCTCTGTAGAAGCAACCCGCATGATTATATATATTCAAGGTATGGACAAGATGGCCTCAGGGCTTATCGCCATGTTTGGAAGACTTCACGAAAGTTTCTCAAGTCAAAACTGGACTGTTATTTTCTTGAAATGTGTCGGACCTGCAGGGTTTTCCCGAAATTTGTTTACTTCAAACTCTACCGTGACAATCTATATGACTGAATTTTATCAATCGTCCCTGGAATATTTATTAAATAATGAAATTAATTATAAAATCAAAATTTCAGATTCGCATAACAAGTCTCTTGGGCATTATATAACTACTCTTAAAAATACCTTGTCGTTGTTGGACTATTTATTAATAATTTCTCTTGTACAACGTGAACTAGAAAAATTTCACTCTACCATCTTGGAAACACATGAACGTAAGTTAAAGGCTTTGGGAATGAATTCACCAAATTTTTTCAATTCAGATAAGGTAATTTCGAATCTTTCTAGTTACACACTCTCCCCTCGGGAAAAGTTTTTACTGTCACTTGGTTTGCAATTTAAGCTTCCGTTGTTTCAAATATATAAGCCTTCGTTTTTTCTTTACTTTGAAAATTTTTTCAATGGCTTGAAAAATGTTCCCCATGTGGGTGAATTCAATAATTTCAAATGTCAGTTCTCAAATTTAACTCAAGAATTTTTCATAAACTTAGAAATCTTAAATTTCAATCTTTCATATTTAGGAAGAGTGATTTGCAGTGTATTAAGAATTTGGCAAAGAACCAGGAGATTGTTGTGACTAGACCAGACAAGGGTAACGGAGTGGTTATTTTGAATAAATCGGACTACATAAACAAAACTAATGAAATCCTAAGTGATCTTACCAAATTCAAACAAATTCTAGAACCTGTCAATAAAGTCATTGTAAGGTTAGAAGACCAGGTTAATAGATTTCTGTCACGACTAAAGTCTTTAAAGATAATAAAAAATGATACTTACTCTCAGTTGTTCGCATCTGGTGCTAATCTTGCTCAATTATACTGTCTGCCCAAAATCCATAAAGCTGGAACACCTCTCCGTCCTATTTTAGCTTCGTATAACTTACCCACCTTTCAATTGGCAAAATTTGTTGTTCGTCTCCTGTCACCCTTTGCGAAAATGCTTACACTATAAATAACTCGTTTGAATTCCAAAAAGACTTCCTTGGTGAAAACTTCGATTCAAAAAAGTTTTTTGTCAGTTTTGATGTAAAGTCGCTTTTCACAAATGTACCTGTATCTGAAACTATTGCCATTATTTTAGATAGGGTTTTTAGCTCAGTTGATAATTTTCATGGTTTTTCATTGTCTCATTTTAAGGAACTTTTAGAATTGGTCTTCAAACAATGTTATTTCACTTTCAACAATAAGGTTTACCAACAAATTGATGGAGTAGGGATGGGATCACCTGTCGGACCGTTAGCAGCTGATTTTTTTATGACTCATTTAGAAAGTGTAATTTTTAGACAATCTCCCACTCATCTCAAGCCAATTTTCTATCGACGCTTCGTTGATGATTCGATAGCAGTCTTTGATAACACTAGGCAACAAATTTCAACTTTTTTTTTGTTACAGACACGTGAACTACTGATTCCTACTAAAGCGCTGATGCTGATTTCAGATCTGATATCAAAATTTCTCTATCACGTCCAGATTTTGTGTAACCGAAAACCCCTATTTTCATTTTTTTTTCTCACCCGCTTCTATTACGAAAGCCGTCTAAGCTACTTTTCCGTGCCACGTTTTATGTTAAGCATACTTAAATAATTAGTGAACAGGGATGTCTTTCCTCCTTTATTCTGGCTTAAGACAGACAGCGGAATTCCGCTGGCGGAGTTACCACCCCTGCGCCCAACCATCCACCCAAAGCGCGTTAGTATTTTGTTGTTACTACTGAAAGGCAAATTCCTGTTCTTAAGTGAAACTTTGGTGTGTCCTCTTCCTTTGTCGCTTGTAGGATGACGAGCTCTCCTTCTGCAGGAACCAACAATAATCTCCCATCATATTTGGGTTGAAATTACCTTGGTATCTGTTTTCCATAACTGAGATCTGTTGGTGGAAGCGCTCACCATGCTCGTCATTTACAGCCCCAAGGTTGGCCGGGAAGAAGTCAAGATGAGAATGTAAAAAATGAATTTTCAAAGACATTCTGCATCCCATTATTTCATAAGATTTAAGCATGTTTTCTACGAGTTTACGGTGGTTTTCAGCTTTGTGGTTTCCAAGAAAATTTTTGACAACTTCAACGAAAGATGTCCATGCTCCTAGTTCATTCTCATTTAGGTTAGATGGAAACGATGAGTCGTGGATGACACTGCGGATCTGTGGTCCAGTGAAAACTCCAGCTTCTAGCTTAGCATCTGTCAATATTCCTTTGAATTTATCCTTTAAATATTGGAAACCACTACCTTGATGATCCATACCCTTCACGAAATTTTTCATAAGGCCAAGTTTAATGTGAAGTGGTGGAAGATGTACTTTCTGAGGGTCAATAAGTGCTGGGTGTTTCACATTGTATTTACCAAGAACATGTTCAGTTCTAGATGGCCAATCATGTTTTTTGTAGTGGTTCTTGTCATCTCTGCTGTTCCATAGACACAAAAAGCACATATGCTTTGTGTAGCCCAACTGTAACCCAAGAAGTAATGATACAACTTTAAGGTCGCCACAAATATTCCATGTGTGGTCCTTATATTTGATGAGTCTTAGCAGCAGTTTCATCGATTCATAAGTCTCATTAAGGCCAGTGGCATGTGCTACAGGTATTGAAGGTTTTTCATTGCCGTTGTGCAGTA
The DNA here is from genome assembly GCA_023014485.1 of Bathynomus jamesi. Classification (NCBI taxonomy): domain Eukaryota; kingdom Metazoa; phylum Arthropoda; class Malacostraca; order Isopoda; family Cirolanidae; genus Bathynomus; species Bathynomus jamesi. Next base: position 263,176 of record JAJOZX010000076.1, read on the forward strand.
ATACAGCTTTAAGGCTAGCTTTACTAGAGTCAATGAACAGTCTCCATTCTTTTGGATCATAGCGACAGCCAATCCCTTGCATCAGACCACTGATATCGTGGCAGAAACAAACGTTTTCTTCCTGTAAGTAAAATGATGAAAACTGCAAATGGCGATGGCGGAAATGGGAAACTTTGGTGTTTGGTTGGAGAAGATTAAATTCTTGAAGTCTTGAACCAAGCAACTCTGCCTTTTCTTTTGGTAATTCCAAATCGCGCACTAAGTCATTTAACTCCGCTTGACTTAACAAATGTGGGGAAATATTTGCATCTGGAACATATATGCCATCTTTCCCTGTTTCTATATCACTAGCAGAATCTTCAGATGAACTGCTGTCTGTTATCGTTGCTGGTGGAACTGGTGGTGGATTTGTTTCATCATGTGGTACTGGTTTCATTGCTGATTCGCAGTTTGGGTACGTGATCTTTGATTTGTTTTTCTTTGTGAAACCAGCAATCTTTGTCAAACAAAAATAACAATCATTGAAGTGATTTTTCGGCTCACGCCAAACCATGGGGACTGAGAACGGCATAGCTTTTCTTTTACCATTCATCCAAGCTATTAACATTGCATTGCACTGTGTACGGCAAATATGTGGTGCCCAGTCCCTCTGTTGGTCTCCTAACTTACAGTCAAAATAACACTTGTAGGCAAGTTTAATCTTTGTTGTTATGTTTCTACGTTGTGGCTTAGGTGTATATTGTTCGAATTTGTATATAGTTGGCAAAAAAAATTGCTTTAACCTTGAAAAGCAAGTTTCATATTACTGGCATTAAGCCGATTAAAACCAAAATCTGGACGTGGTAGAAAATTTTACTAAAAGTGATTTGCATTTTACACAAAATCTAGACGTGATAGAAAAAATCTAATTATAGATTTGAAATCAGCATACCGAAATTAGCTAGGAGCACCTATTTGGTCTTCTGTAACAAAATCTTTGTTGCCTAGTGTAATGCGGTACAAGCGCAACAATTCTTTAACTTCCTAAATTCTTTGCACCCCAATATAACGTATACAATGGAAACTGAGCAAAATGGCTCCCTCCCCTTCTTAGATCTTTTAATTTCGAAAAACGGTGATTCTATTACTACATCAGTTTATAGGAAACCCACTTTCACTGGTTTGGGCATGAATTTTTTTAGTTTTACTGATTTCAACTATAAGATGTATGTATTAAAACTCTCCTGTTCAGAGGATATAATTTGACCTCTAGTTTTACCTTACTTAATGATGAATTTAATAATCTAAGATCATACTTTACTAATAATAGTTTTCCTGTTCAATATGTAGACAAACTAATTAGATCCTTCTTAAATAATGTTTATAGCCCTCAACTTCCATGTATTACAGTGCCGAAGGATATAAAATATTTCTTGGTACCTGAAATGGGTCCTTTGAATAAGGAATTTAAGCTTAAATTTACAAAGTTGTTAAGGAAATTTTTTATCATACTGATTTCCGCATCATATTTATTAATAAAACGTCTTTAGGTAGCTTTTTCTCAGCGAAGGATCGAACCCCTGACTCGTTGCGTAGCGGTGTTGTATATTTATTTACCTGCCCTAGGTGTCTCCTTGGGAATTACATTGGCAGCACTGTTCGCTCTCTCAGGGCTAGATTTTATTCGCATATGGGAATAAGTGGCCGAACAGGTAAAATTTTAAAAACTAAGGAAGTTTCGAGGATTCGGGAACACAGTATACAATGTAAAACTGATGTCACTTTAGACAATTTTAAAATTCTTGGTTGTAATACTTGTCCCAACTCACTAAGAATTTTGGAATCGCTTTTCATTAAAACATTGTCCCCTAATCTAAATGTTGACTCATCAGCTGTCCCCCTAAATTTGCTATAATCTCTCCTCCTTCCCCAATTCCTTATAATCCCCCCTTCCCCAATCGCCCTCGCCATCTCTTATTTTCCCGTATTGCCTCTGCTTAAATCAGTTAGCCTCGGAAATTGCAGTGAAAGGTTAGTTAGTTTCATTATTCCAGTGTACTATTGTTAATTTTTCCAGTGTATTAATTTCACATTTACTATATGTATTTAAAAATAGCTTCTTAATTTTTATATGTAAATCTGTATAACTTAGAATTTAACCCTCTTTTCTCAGTCTTGTAAAATTTGCCTTTATGAATAGGTTATAGAAATTTTCTGTCTTGTTTTTCATTCAATATTGATTTTAATTTCACATTGTTATTAAACAGCCTGAAGATGAGCGTATTGCTCGAAACGTTGCGCATTAAAGAAGACTTTTCATGGCATTTACATTTCTCCTTGTCATTGGATTTCTCCTAAATATTAAATTGAAGCTCTGTAGAAGCAACCCGCATGATTATATATATATTATATATATATATATAATTTTTAAACAGGTTCAGATTCTATTGATGATTAACTGATCATAATCGATTATTTAACTCTATTTGCAGTACCGAAGGAAAAAGCCTGTGACCCAACTGTAGATTTTTCAGTCGAATGTCAGTTCAAGGCTGCCGAGTGTCGAGTCGTCCCATATTTGTTACATGGTATAGACGGAGGTTTAATGTCTAACCTCCTCCACTGTTCCAGTGTTTTGGGAATCCCGTTAGACACGACTGGATTTTTAACTTCATTCGTGGGTGAGTTTCTCTCTCTCTCTCTCTCTCTCTCTCTGTATATATATATATATATATATATATATATATATAGAGTCATCGATTAAGTCATATTTAGCTATATATAATTTAAATGGAAGTATGAAGAATTAAACATCTTTTTACATACAGCACCATTCCGCCCATATCATATATACACTGTATGTTACATTGTTACATTCAAAGTGTGTAACCAGCCATTTCGCGTAATGGTTGAAACTTTTAGTCATTTCGCGAAATGGCTGTTTCACTTAGTTATTTCGCGAAATGACTAAAAGTTTCAGCCATTACGCGAAATGGCTGGTTACGCACTTTGACTGTAACATATATATATATATATATATATATATATATATATATATATACACAAACTCAGAATGGTCCCCTGAGAAACTTATATGTTAAACACAGACCGTGCATGGAACAAGGAACTCTTCTGGGAAAATTAAATCCACTATAGTCCGAATAAATAATGGTAAATGACAAATACCATAGTTTTTCTTTTTCATGATGCTATCCCGACGTGGGCAACGGGTCTCTCGCAAAGAGGTCCCATAAATATAGCTTCCCTCACCAGGTATCTGCAAAGCAGACAGGATCCAGCTTTGGGACATGGATCTAGGGTTTAAAGCAAGCCTAGTCCCACTACATTCAGAACCTCTATATAAGTAAAAGACTCGTTGCATTCACGTCGGATTGAATAAATCAAAGAAAAAGGGGTAACTATTGTATTTTTAGCCAAAAAAACAAAACTTAAACCTCAACCGGGACATTGAGCGTCCACTTTTCAAGGCACGTCTGCTTTGCAGATAGCTGGTGAGGGAAGCTATATTTATGGGACCTCTTTGCGAGAGACCCGTTGCCCACGTCGGGATAGCATCATGAAAAAGAAAAACTATGGTATTTGTCATTTACCATTACTTATTCGGACTATAGTGGATTTAATTTTCCCAGAAGAGTTCCTTGTTCCATGCACGGTCTGTGTTTAACATATAAGTTTCTCAGGGGACCATTCTGAGTTTGTGTATATTAAACGGGCGTGTTACGTGCCTTGAAAAGTGGACGCTCAATGTCCCGGTTGAGGTTTAAGTTTTGTTTTTTTGGCTAAAAATACAATAGTTACCCCTTTTTCTTTGATTTATTCAATCCGACGTGAATGCAACGAGTCTTTTACTTATATAGAGGTTCTGAATGTAGTGGGACTAGGCTTGCTTTAAACCCTAGATCCATGTCCCAAAGCTGGATCCTGTCTGCTTTGCAGATAGCTGGTGAGGGAAGCTATATTTATGGGACCTCTTTGCGAGAGACCCGTTGCCCACGTCGGGATAGCATCATGAAAAAAAAAAACTATGGTATTTGTCATTTACCATTACTTATTCGGACTATAGTGGATTTAATTTTCCCAGAAGAGTTCCTTGTTCCATGCACGGTCTATGTTTAACATATATATATATATACAGGGTGTTTCAGGAGGAAAGGTCAATACTTCGGGAGGTGATAGTATCGGTCATTGTGAGAAAAAAGTTCATATGAACATATCTAATTCTGAATGGTTACGGAGATAGAGCTGTTTGAATCTGATGCGCGCGCAGCTCTTCCTCCCCCTTCCCTCCCCTATAACTTTGATCCATGTAAGTTGTAATGTAAGCATGTAACATAAGCCAATCGATAGCTGACTGTTGTGAGTGACATTGTTTGGTGTTTGAAGCAGTGTTAAGAATGTCACACACCTTCACACATGCCGAATATGCAGATATGGTGTATGTCTACGGTTTTTGCGATGGAAGTGCAACAGCTGCTGTTGCAGAATACCGTCGACGGTTTCCGAACCGCAGAATTCCGGATCGAAGAGTGTTTACCAGGGTTTTCAACACATTGCGTGAGATTGGTACACTTCCCAGCGCTCATGTTTCATCTGAACGTGAAGGTCAACAAGATGTGGATGAAGTGGAAAACATTCTTCAGTTGGTAGAGCGTAGTCCTACTACCTCACGAAGAATTTCTACACGTCTCGGTCTACCACACACAAGAGTATGGCGAACATTACGTGAGGAAGGCTTTCATCCATATCATGTACAGCGTGTACAACACCTTCAATCAGGAGACGCTGCCATGCGACTGGAATTTTGTCATTGGGTAAATGCTAATCGCCGATTGCTTCGATTAATACTGTTCACCGATGAAGCTACTTTCACCCGTGACGGTATCAACAACACTCGTAACTCTCATCGGTGGTCAGACGAAAATCCAAATGCCCCTGTGGAAACAAATTTTCAACATCGCTTCTCTGCCAATGTGTGGTGCGGTATCATCGATGATCAGCTGATTGGCCATGTTACTTTAGAGAATCGTCTTTCAGGACAAAGTTACCTAGAATTTCTGCAAAATGAATTGCCAGGACTATTGGAGGATGTTCCTTTGGCTACACGCGCTGGTATGTACTTTCAGCATGACGGAGCTCCTCCACATTCTACCCGTCTGGTGATGCAATACCTAAATCAAACTTTCCCTGGTCGATGGATCGGCCGCGGTGGTCCCATTCAATGGCCACCAAGGTCTCCAGACCTCTCTCCGTTAAATTATTGTTTGTGGGGTGGATGAAAAGTCAAGTTTACAAAAGAAAGGTGGATACACAAGACGAATTGCTCGCGCGCATTTTGGAAGCTGCTGCCCGCATAAAGGAACGTCAAGATCAACTCAGACGAACAACACGCGATCTTCGCACACGAGTTGCAAAGTGCATTGAGGTTGACGGTGGGATTTTCGAAAACGTATTGTAATGTTTAAACATTAAATGTTAGAAACAGTAATTGGTTTCTCTTTCTTGATTACCATTAACAATGTTTTTGTATTTGTAGATTCGAACATCTCTATCTCCGTAACCATCCAGAATTAGACACATGTTCATATGAACTTTTTTTCTCACAATGACCGATACTATCACCTCCCGAAGTATTGACCTTTCCTCCTGAAACACCCTGTATATGATACACACGGACCGTGCATGGAACAAGGAACTCTTCTGGGAAAATCAAATCCACTATAGTCCGAATAAGTAATGGTAAATGACAAATACTATAATTTTTTATTTTTCATGATGTTTTCATGATGTACCTTATCCTTAACCTTATGTTGTTTCGTGCGTTGGTCTCTCTTCACACGGAGGTCAAGCTGGTGGCCCCGCCTCTAGGTCTGGCTTGGTGGAGGAGCGAGTTGCTTCCTTGCGCTCTCCACCGTACATAGCCAGGCACGCCCGGCTGATCTGGTACCGTTCTGAGCCAGGCATCTAGTCTTCTCTTGAAGACTTCAACTTTGACTCCCGTTACGTTTCTGAGGTCCTTTGGAAGTTGGTTGCGCTAGCGACATTCCCTCGGCCAGTTTTTGGCAAACGGGCCCACTTTCAGATTGCTCTAAGTTGCTAATGCTAGTAAGTGTTCATTTAAGAAAGCAGAAAAGTAGAATAAAATGTGGTAAATATTATGCAGTTTTCTTTAATTCTACCCAAGAGCCTTCTAATAACAAAAGAAAAAAACAAATAAATCAATAAAAAATAAATTAAGTCATTTTAAAATTCCGGGATTTCCCGGGATATTTGTCCAATTCCCGGGATTTTCAAATCCAATAAAAACAGCCGGGATCCCGAGAAAGAAACCCTATACACCTTGTGCGGAATCACTATCACTTTCTTCATTATATCAATCTAGTCAGCAAAGGTCCCGAAACTGAAAATCAGATGGGGAGGAATGATCCCGTCTTTGTACAATAAATCGATTTTTCCTCCCCACAGTGTGACTGTGAGGAGGAAATTTGCACATAATACGAGCGCACGCATTATGTTCTTGTAACGACGTAAGCGACCCTTCTGAGGGGGTTTCATTAGCACATTACATTTTATAACAGACAGATTTCACAGATGCATTTTAAAAAGTCGCAGTCGATATTTTTAACAAACATCTGTTGCAGTGCCAAGGGCAATCGTTGATAGATTTTTATTAATTCACGATATTTCTTCAGCCTATTTGTCATTCTGCAATATACACAGTTTCAGGCTCGTTTGGGAATATATTTGTTCTTAGAAGCACCCTAAACGTGTTTCGCGGGTGAAGGTCACAAAGCAAATATCGTAACGCTGACTTTTGGCTCCTTTATAAACCTCCAAAAACTCCTTACGCTGATTCGGGAACATTTGATTGGCTAATACCCCAATTTGTGACACATCTCTACGTTGCGCGAATGATACTAGATATTGTGTATTGCGCACATGTATCTATTTTTGAAAAATAAATTCTGATTGATGAAGAATACGCTTATGTTAAGATGGTGGGAGAACACTGTATATGTCTCTGCAAACGTTTTATCCATTTCCAACATGAGATCGTCAATTATAATGACTGTATGCTCATTTCCCTTCAACGAATTAATGTCATATACACCTTTGTGGAACAAAATATCATCTTGGTACTTGTTGAACACTGACTGATACGTCGAATAGCACCATATTACTTTATGCACAAATTTTGAGAACATCTCTCCCTTATCCTTAATGATTTTAAGCATAAACACAGTTTTACCACATTCTGTAGGGCCAGATATAATGCATGTGGGTGGGCTTGTTAATCTTAATTTTTCTACAGACTCCATCTCTAACACGTCACATCCCTAAGTGGGTCATTTACAAAATATAACAAAATTTAAGTGCTGCTCCTGATATTCTTGTTTTTCTTCTTCCACAGAACTGTGAATGACGACGATATACATCCCCATCATCGATATCACGGATGACCCTGAAGACCGTGTACTACAGAATCCTTCCCCGCTGACGAACCCTCACCAACGATACCTGTAGCATGCGACAATTCAAAGCGGAAGCCTGATGAAGAACCCTCCACGTCAGGTATAAAGCGTGCCAGGATTGCGCCGGTTGTTAGACCCCCAGTAATACAGCCCCAACCCTCTACGTCTTGCGACACAACCCCCACAATAGTACCTTCCTCAAATATACCCCATTATTCCTGTTCAGTTCCGGGTACTTTCTCCACAGCAGCAGTAGCTTCTCGTGCTGTGGAGGAAGGTATAACATTCGAATTGGTGTACACCGCTACCCCAACCTCTGCCCTAACTAGAAGTCGGTACGTGGTCAAGGTTGACCCTGGATCCCTGTATACCAACGGTGTTGGGCTGCGACGCGTAGTTGAACGTATTGTGGAGTTTGTCCTTCAGAACCGCGATGAACGTGAAGTCCCGACGAGGCTGTCCTTCAGATTCGGTTAAGATGACGGGGACGTAGATGATTTTTGGGTAGTAATACCGTTCAGACGTTTGGCGGCTGTAGATATAGAATATATCTTGGACCGTATAGTGCAGGCCTCTCAAAGTAGTACAGCCTTCAATATGGACAAGTTCATGGTAGATATTGACAGAGTATTCCGGGCTGCGGGTCATAGTGCCACACCTTATACTCTTAATTTCAATTCTCCGGTTATTTACAGAAAGCATTTAAACGTCGATTGTGGTTGCGAGTTTATAACAATAGTCTTAGCTCACATGCTCACTGTGCTAAATACATGGACGCAAAAAATTTGGTTGCCTACGGATGTGCAGCGTGCCCGTAAACTGGCTTCAGATTGCAAGCTTGAGTTTGAGTGTAATATGGGTCCTGAAGAACTGAGAAGGATCGAGCAGGAAATGAATGCTCGTATAGTCGTATTTGGAATGGATGATCGTCGTAGGACTGTGTATGTTTTTAAAAGCTGTGTGAGAGATTGTACAAGACCTCTACTTATTTTAGAATTGTCAGGAACATCGTATCTCCCCATCCGTAACATAAGGACTCTCTACGCTAGTTATGATAAAAATCGAAAATATGGAAGGCATCATGATTTGTGTAAGGGCTGTCTCGAGTTTGTGGATGATATAATGAAACATTGTAAGGAGTGCTACAGCCTACATGGTATGTGAGCAGTGTAGAAGCCTCAAATGTGAAAGTCGTGTAGTTGAATTCGAGAAGAGGGAATGTAATGTGTGTAGACGTACACTTTTCAATAATAATTGCTTTGAGCTCCATAAGTCAATTGGCACTTACAGGAAAATGAGAATCTGTAAATTTGGCATGTTTCATATGATGGATAATTGAGGTAAGTTTGTGCATAAATGTAATGAAATTCACTGTTCTACATGTCATGAAAAATATAAGGCGGATGGAGTGAAGCATGTATGTTGTATGAAAGATGCTAATCCTAAAAATAGCCTTTGTATAACCGTGTACTACGATATTGGAACATACACGAATGCTGAAACCAAAGAGGTTATTCCACATTTACTCGTAAGTCAGACTATCTGTGATGAGTGCATGGAGATTGAGTGTGATGAGTGTCACAAATGTGGTAAACGGACAAACGTTTTTAAAACGATTGCACATGACAGCCCTGTGAAACTCTTTATGTCAAATTAGCGGACAAGTTAAAAAAAATGACTGTGTATATTCTTGCCCATAACGGAGCAAAATTTGACACACAGTTCCTTTATAAGGAGTTGTTTGAACACGAATCGTCTGCGATATTTACAGGTGATCCCTTGAAAAGAGGAAGCAAACTAATACAGATGCAGATAAGAGGTAATGTACAGTTTAAAGACACCCTGCTGTTCACACCTTGTAAATTAGCAAAGCTACCCAAAGTCATGGCCGTAGCCGCTGAAGTTTCAAATTGGTATTTCCCTTACACATTCCTCACTAGCGAAACTTTAAATTACGTTGGACTACCTCCACCCAAACATTACTTTAACTACACCAACATGAGTGATAGTGAGCGTGAAGAATTTGACCGCTACTACAACAGTTTTAATGAAGCTAGTCCATACAATATAGCTGGTGAATGTGAACGTTATTGCGTGAATGATGTGCGCGTGCTTAGAGTATGTTTCCAGGCCTTTAGAAGGATGTACATTAGGGTGTCCCAAACACATAGGGGGCCAAATTTTTTTTCGGGATACAAATCCGCTCGTGTTGCGCTCTTTTGATGTTTCCCATTAGAAGTCTTCCTGTAAAATTTCAGAGAGATCGAAGGAAATTTAAAGGTCCCGAACTTTGAACACTTTATTTCTCCTCTTAACTGAAAGGCAAATTAACTGAAATATTTCTCAAAACTTCCATCACAAAGATGATTATACAAAATAAACATGTATTTTAATCTTAAACGCACAAACAACAATTTCAAAGCATCACATTTATGCATTTTAACTAAACACGTGTTTCATGAGATCCGTCTTTGTTCCCTTCCGGCTCACATTCCGTCGGTGTGAGTGGACAGTTCGAAGGAGGAACTGGAGGTCTTCTTCATCACGGCACAGAGGTTTGCTTGTGTATTTCTCAATGAGGGCGATGCCTCGTTCTCCTGCATCATTGACCACCATCAGTTCTGCAGCTCGGCTCTTTGCCAGACGGTAGTTTTCGTCAGTAGGCCATGTTTCAGGGTCTTTGGTGAGCAACGTGGGCTCAACTTGGAGAAACTGGAAGAGTGTGGTGGATCGACTCGTCACCCACGGACTTAAACGGCCATCCACTTGCAGTCCCTTGCCTTGGACCCGTTTGAGTCCTTTCCCAGGGCGCTTTTTCAGGTTAGCCGTCATGTTACGCTTTTCATTGTCGTCAACTCTGTCATCAAACAGTGCAAGACAGATTAAGTCCTCCGAGATATACCACAGATGACGGAGCACAGCCCGGTAAGCTGTGTTTCCAACGTCCTTGTCAGGGTAACCTACAACAAGATTGCACAGCCTAACGTCATTTTTGGGAGATTTGATGGCGATAGGAGCCTCGTGCCAGTGACGCACGTATACAAGGCTCACGAAGAGAGCCATGCGGCGAACCCCTTGCAGTTCTTGAAGACGAAGTTCGGAGAACTGGGACTGCAGTAATGCTATTTTCAGGCAGTAAATACCTTTGGCCATCCATCTGGCCTGATGGTAAGCCCCTGGAGGCCGAAGCTTGTAGCGTCCTACGTCGTCTCCGAGGTACAAGAGGCTCAGTCGAAGAAGTTCTTCATAATCCTCTCGAGGATGATTACCACTTCTTAGGGCATCGCGGAGATAGTCTATTACCTCAAGTCGCATTTGTGAAAGGCAAGCATTGCCATTTATGAAGGCTTTAGCCACCTTGTCCTTGTCAAATGCATCCAACTGACAGTGGTTCATTGATGGCCAGGCCTCCTTGAATCTCCTGAAAAGTGGGATTTGAGGACTTGGTGGTGTTCCTAGGCACACGACGAAGACATCCTTGAGAATCACTTCGTGAACGTGATGACGGCAAGCAAACCATAAAAGAGATCTTCCCAATGCCGCTTCCAAACGCGCACACGCACCTTGCACTATCCCTGTGTTTGATGCCGTCGTGTCAAACACCATGCCTATGATCTTGTCCTCAATTCCGACTAGGGTGAGCGCTTGATGGACTGCGCTTGCCATTTGCTGTCCTGTGCCGTCTATTATTTTCGGTGCTCCTAATAGCTCGTCCACACCATCCCCAGTCACCACAACAGCAATCCGATCGACTGACTTACCCTCCTGTTCGAGGTGGAAGCTGCTCGAGGTGGCCAATAACATTGGTCCCTATCATTGTACGGGCCTTTTGTCGGAAGCGGTGAACCGTGCTCTTTGATGGAACACTGTCAGGACCGAGAGCTAGGGATTTTGCAGTCGCAGCAAACGCTGATGTTGCCTGTCGAACAGAAAGGCCCTCGCGATCCCAAGTTGCTGCCAGGTCAAGATCACTCAGACTTTCTTTTAGTCTGTCATGTTTGGGAGCTTTCGAAGGTTTAAGTCCACAAGTGACGGCTTCGTTTCCACTGTCAGCTGACGATGTGCTAGAACTGCTGTCGGTAGCCTCTTCTGTGACTCCTACAGCTAGAGCCTCCTCCGTTTGACGCCGGTGTGCCCGCTCAAGAGCTCTTTCCCTTTCCTGTCTTTTCATTGTGGCTGCATTATATTTTCTATCTTCACCTCCCATGTAACTCGTATGTCGATCTGCCCTTTGGGAAATGAGGAATTCCTTGTCTTCAAGAGGGATATCTCCCCGATCCAGAACGTCTGAGCGGGCGACATCAAAAATATCCTCCATATCAGCCAAGAATACATCCCGCTGCATATTGTAAGTCATTCCAGTCTTGTTCTTGTTTTTATGCAAATTTCGATACCTCTGAACCAAAGCTTTCAGTTTAGTCGAGGCATGAACGGAGGTTGTTGCCAGATTCGAGTTCGCTCTAGCCCAGATTTCTAATACAGCCGATATTACAGCCTTGACACTGTTGGAATCTGTCTTCTTTTGGTCGCGGTGATGGTAGAAGAAAAGGAGCAACACGTCCATATTACTTGGTAATCGAGATTTAGCCAGCTCTGCTATCGGAGACCTCTCAAGAAGCCACAACTTGATGTTTGATTTTGTCAACGCCATAATGATCAATTCTGAAAACCAAAAAAAAGTCATTAAACGTCGGGACCTCTAAATATCATCTGATCGAGTTGAAAATCACACAGCCAATGATTTAGCCCAAACCACATCCGGGCATGACACGAGTGGTCAGGTCGTGTTAAAAAAAAAAATTGGGACACTCTAATGTACATAGCCCGTTTCAAATGCGATCCGTGCAAGTCGCAACCACGATCGCCTCATTATGCTTTACGGTGTTCAAGAATAACTTCATGCCTAAAGACACCTTAGCCGTCATTCACAGAAACAATCTCCGCAGTTATGGGCATAAGGCTATTTACTGGCTCATATACCTACAGCAACAGACCGGGGTATACATAAAACACGCCCGCAAATACGAGGGAAGTACACATTAGGGCGTGTCAATTTTAGGGAGCAAAGTGAAATCTTTAGATTTTCAGACTACTAGTAACTAAATCGAAATATGGCTTTAAAATCCAGATTTGACCAATCCTAGCTACTTATATTTGAAGTTGAAGTTTACGAAAAATGAGCAATTTTTTCAAGTATTTTTTTTTATTGTATATAACTACATTTTACATATATTACATACAATTAAAGACATTTTGATTGTATTTCAGTATTAAAACTTAGATATATAGATAGGTTTCTTGAACTTTGCCAAGGATGCCATGTCTGCCTTACTCTTGTTCCTGGACATGAGCTCCCTACTGTCCACCTGGCCACTGATGTACGCCTCCCTCCTCTCTTGTGAGTAAACAAGTTGTGCTGCTTCAGTTATCATCCTTACACACCTCTCTACTGACTGTGTGTGTGAGGGCCATGCAGGAACTTCCATTGGTCTATCCAGAAACTCCTTGATTGCAGCAGTGGTGGGGGAGAAGGTCAGAGGAGAGTCAGTCATGCCAGAGTTCCAGTCAATAAGCTCCGAGAGTTTGGTGGCATCTGGGTTGATGTCAGGCGTCTTCATGGATCTGACATTGCAGCCTCCAACCTGTGTGTCCTCATCTCCTTCACCTCTGATTCCCAGTATCCTCTTCACTACCTCCCTCCTTTCCTCCTCCACCTCACTGCACATCATGGCAGGAGTACAGCCTCAAAGTGTGCATACCAGGCTGATCTCTTCACTATTCCTATCACCTTCTTCTGACTTCTGAGCAGCTCTAGCTGGTACAGTACATGCCTGGAACCAGTGGTGGGATTCAAAAATTTTAAGAACCGGTTCGCCCTCCCCTCCCCTTCTCCTCCCCCTTCCATGTCAGAAATGAAAACTAAAAAAATGTTTTTATCGAAATGCGTATGGTATAAAGAAAAATCATGCACGGACTGAAAGGGTTAAGGACTGGTTCGGCGAACTCGGGAAATTTTAGGAACCGGTTCGCACGAACCGGTGCGAACCGGCTGAATGCCACCACTGCCTGGGACCCTCCACCCAGCTGTGATTTAACTTGATGTTGAACCAGTTTGGCATGTAGACTCCCACTATAAATTCCACAATTATCCTCAGATTCTTCAGGTTCCTACCCTTCAGCCCATGTTTGGAAATCCACAATCTGCAGAACCTTAGAGCCGTGGTGACCCACCTACTGTGACAGACTGGCCCAATCTCCAGGAGAGCTAGACCCTGAGGGACCTCTCCCGATCTGATGGCAGTGATGATTCTGTAGCCATATGATTGATCTGTGCTGAGTTCTTGACTACCTCCTGACTGAGATGGGGTAGAGGAGGACCAACAGTGATCCTCGTGAAGTTTGGTTTGATCTCCAGCTCAGTGGCAGTGTCTAACATCTTCCCTAGGGGCCCAGACCACTTGTTTTTGCTCAATGTCTTGCCATCCAGTGCAGTCACCAGGTGTCTGAGACTCAGCTCCCCAGTGTGCAAGTCACAGACAATCCACACCAACTTCCTGCTAAGCTTGGCCTCCACATAATGCATTACTCTTCCCTCCCAGCCAGTACTCACATTAGTACTGTCACCTCCTATGGCCAAAAGGGTCTGGTCTGCTCCTTTCTCTCTTAACCAGTTCACCAGATGATCAGGAATGACCTCAGCATGACTTCTCTCCTCTGCAGCTTCCTCTGGTACAAAATGCCACAAATATTTCCCACCTGGTTCATTGCACACTGTGTAGTGTTCTTCCTTAATGAGGCTAGGAAACTGCCTGTCACTGCCCTCAGCTTCCATCATCACTTTGGTGTCATCTCTTTTCCCATCAAAGAAGATACAGGTGATGCCATTTTCCCTAATTTCTTCATCAAACTTCTTGACCAGCTCCTTAGTCAGTCTCTCCTGAGTCCTCCTCACCTTGTGGTCAATCACTAGTGCTGTGTCAAGCTCGCCAGAGCTATGTTGGTGATATCTTCAGTGTTGTATTTCTTCTTCTTAGCCACAGGCAAGGAAGTTGTCGCAACCTCTGGTATGAAGTCTTCGTCCTCCTCTCTCCTCCCTGCCTCCTCCAGTATATCTCCAGTCTCCTCCAACTCCATCTCCAGCAGTGACTCCTCCCTCAATTCCTCTTTTTTCTTGGCTGGCTCCTCTGCCTTCTTCCTCCTCTTCTCCTCGGCCTTCCATCTCTGCTCCTGTCTCTGCAGCACTGCTTCCTGTCTCCTGGTCTCAGGGTGATCAGCTAGACCCATCTGGTGTGCTCCCACACTGCCCACCTTTTCTCTCTGACCTTTAATGAAGGCAAGCTCCTGCACTGGTATCTTCTTCTCGCTCCTGCAGCTGCAGTTAATGTGAACCTCACTGTTGCAGAGAGGGTTGCACCCAAGCTCAATGCAGCTCCTGATCACACAGTGACAGGTCAGGATGTCCACCAATTTGCCCAGTTTCATCATGAACCTATCTTTGACCTCTAGCTTCACATTGCCAATGGACACCTTCACTGCCTCATCCCACAGTGCCTTCACTTTAGCCCTGATCCTGACCTCAGTGTTGATTACAGCTCCTGTGAATAGAGTGTTGGCCTTTCTCCACTTAGCCAGTAGCCCTGGAACAATGCCGTTGTTAATCAGGTCATTAACTGGGTAATTCCTCCTGTCTTCCTCACTCATCTCTCTCCTCAACAAACCATACCTCAGCAGATCTCTGGCTGTGGGCAGCTCAGCAGGGGGAAGTTCCTTCCTAGTCCCCACCAAATGACTTAGGTGACAACTTGATTTGCTTCGGGTTCTGATTTCTTTCTGACTCATCCAGTGGACCTGTGAACAAAAGAAATGTCATTGAAATTTGAATAGGCCTACTAATTATGACTACATAAAATTAAGTTAATTGAAATTCTTGATATCTTCCTATACTGTAAGGTTGCGTTGTTATAGGTACAAGACTTAATTATTCAAAGTAATGACAATTTCATATATCTATCATATCAAAATATACAGAAAGTTTGGGTCACACATAACATTTCGAATAATTTGAATTACACAATATTATATTACGAAGTAATCAAAATTGTCAAAAAGGAGTGAAAACACATGCATTCACAATCAAAACTCTAGCATTTGTGACTATGTGAAACTTAGAAACCATACTGCACACCAAAAATAACCAAAGTTGACCACACATATCAATGGCACATTGATATTCGATGCTACAGTCATATTTAGGTTATATTTCAAACCTTTATGGTTAAATATAAGTAGGTAAATGGTTTTTTAAACAACACTAAGGATATTTCTAAGTTTGCTAGATAATATGACATCATTTGAGCATTAGTAGTTTTTGAATTGTTGACTTTACTAAAATTGACACACCCTAGTACCCATTAAGGTTAATGGTCGTGTTTTTTGGGTTGATGGCCTAACTTGTAGGCTGACCATACGTACCGTTTTGAACGGGACAGTACCGTTGTTTTTATATTTCCTGGCCGTCCCGTCGTTTTAATAAAAATGTCACTTTTGTCCCGTTTTTAATAAAAACTATAAATATACTTTAATATTGGTCATAACCCCCGTCCCTTTTTTGCCATCCCAATGTCCCGTTTTTGTCTCAAGGAAATATGGTCAGCCTAGGCCTAAGTGAAGATCCAATCACTGGTGAGAAGACTCTGTACTCATTTAACGGCTGCTGGTGGCATGGATGCCCACGCCCTGAGTGTGCCGTCACAGGGGACCTCCATGGAAGAGCCCCGCCGACAGTCTCGCATGGACCCGTAACCGCGTTCAACTTATAGGCTCCCAGTTCACCCACAAGATCGTGTGGGAGCATGAGTATGATGCATGAATGGAAACAGCTGGCCAGTACCGTGAAGAAATAAGGGCCATCAAACGTTCAATGGTGTTGGAACCCCTCAAATGCGGTGACACCTTGTTTGGAGGGCGTACAAACCCATCCAAACTATACTTTCCGCCTAAGGAGGGCGTGAAACTCCACTACTACGACTTCTGTTCTTTATATCCCTACGTGATGAAGAACAATCCGTTATGGAAAACTGATGTGTGGGTAGTTGGACGGTAACGAAAATGGTTCACTGAGTAGGTAGGTAGTTAATCTAACAATTATTAAATTCCTTTTATGTCAATAACTGGGTGGATGAAACCAAATGGTTGCTCACCAGAGTTATTCTCCACACTAGTATTTATATACTGTCTGACAAGAGCGTGCTCGGTAATAGATATACATTACCGATCAACCAACCGAAAAAAAACCAAGAGGACGCTGGTGGAAAAAGCCCCGCGGAAAAGGGACAAGGGAGAACGAAAACGAGGAACAGGGCGATAAGACGGAAAGGGAGAAGGGAGAAGAAAAAGCAACGGAAAAAAAGATCACCACCAGCAAGTACACTCTCAACAATTAAACAAAAAGGAAGAAGGACTCTCTAATAACACTCAGTAAGTAATCAGTTGTGTTTTTTAGCCCAGTTAATTAAGGGACATACATTAAGCTGGGTCAGACAAATTAGGCCTACATTGTGGTCTAAGACCTAGCATCAACTCATAGCTTAACAAAGGTGAAGGTAGATTGCCCTAACCTAATTTGGTGAGGAATCTTACTGTGGACCTCAATTTATCTGCCCGCTCTGGACCATTTCCGGAATCTCTAGGCTGACCCCTACAAGGCTAGACTTATCTACTCTATAGTTAGACTGGAGATATTAGGGGTGGATTAATTGGAGACCAATTCATACAGAGCATTTTTCACAATGGTGGCCCGTGTGTGGGGAATTTACATACTTTAGACTTAACCTTACTTAACAAAAATTGCAGAATTAGGCTAAATGGTCTAGCTTAAACCAAACTTAATCAAGCCTAAAGTAACAAACTTGCCTAATTAGGTCTACAACCTAGGGCCTAACTAGGAAAAATTTACATTTAAGGAGTCCCATTCTTTTATAAGCTTAGAACTGAGTGGCACATAAATACTTGGGGGGATTTAACTAAATTTAAAACTTGACTGTTTTGTCTGATTACTCAATTTATTTGATCTCTCATCTCTGATAATTTCTTCTTGCCCTATATTTCATTACGATCCCCAGTTAAACAATTTTGACTTAAACATGGACAGTGAGGAATTGAAACAATTAAAAAAGAAAAAGAGGGGAAAGTTGGGTGCTGTTACTAAGGCCATCAACACTTTTAACAATATTACACAACCAGGCAAGGAAGATTTAGAGTATGTAATTCTTAAATTGGATAACTTTAAAAAGGATATAATAGCCATTGATGAGAGTATTTCAAAGTTAATTGAACCTGAAATGGCTGATGAACAACTTATAGACCTTTACTCTGATAATGAGCATCAGGTAATCTTAACTGAACAACACATAAGGAGATTACAGTCTCGTTTGACCGACTTAACACCAAATAAACCTATTTCTGATTTTAATCAATGTAGAGCTAACCTTCAACAAAATTTAAGTGGCACGCCAAATCCTGAGTCACAAGAATTTAGGGCTAAGTTACCCACTTTGCTAGTACCAACATTTGATGGGGACATGGTACAATTCTCATCTTTCATTGAAAAATTTGAGAGTTCAATAGGTAATAAACCTTATATTCCAACTGTTGATAAGTTTAGGTACTTAACTAGTTTCCTTAAAGGTCCAGCCTATAACATGATAGCCTATTTACCAGCTGTGGGTGATTCATATGAAATAGCTATTGATCTCTTGAAACGTAATTACATTAATAAAGATGAGATTATATTTGAATTAGCTCAACAAATTATTGATTTTGCACCCGTAAAAGATAACCATAGTGATATGGAAAATTTTTATTCAAAATTAGAAGCTATTATGGGACAATTGGTTAGCAATGAGATAGATGTTAAAACTTCATCTTGGATTATACAAAGCGCAGTTCTTAGGTGCCTTCTTTTGATGGTTAAAGATGTTTTAGTTCAAAAGACGGGAGAAAATTATCCTAATCTTGAAAACATCAGAAAACACTTTCTAACTATCCTAACTAATTTCAAACTGAGAAATAGTTCAACACAAAATAAGACCCAGACTGTGGATAAACCAAAGACTGTCCCCAGAGACCAACTAGCTACAGCCAAACAGACGAAACTTGATACTGTAGAATCAAATGTGACCAATTGTAACACACGAACACCTACA
Source organism: Bathynomus jamesi (assembly GCA_023014485.1). Classification (NCBI taxonomy): domain Eukaryota; kingdom Metazoa; phylum Arthropoda; class Malacostraca; order Isopoda; family Cirolanidae; genus Bathynomus; species Bathynomus jamesi. Next base: position 281,849 of record JAJOZX010000076.1, read on the forward strand.
TTACAGAACTTTAATGTAACTGCTGCCTCAATTTACACACCACATTGCAAATTTTGTGTAAGTGATGAACACTGGGTGTGGGTGTGGCAAATATTCAGACTTTAACTCAAGATCTAGAAGATGTGAACAGTTGAACCTATGTAAAAAGTGTACTGGCCAGGGACATTACAAGAAAGACTGTAAAACTAGGTTAAGATTCAATTGTAAGTTTTGTAAAAGTTCACGACGTGTCTCATCAATGTGTGATTCACTGAAGTGTCCAAACAACAATACTCAAACTCAAAAGATACCTCCTCCAAACAAAGGTAATCAAGAAAATGCCACATTCATGGGACATTCTGTTTGTTCAAACAAATTAACAAAAAACACTGAGGTTCTTTTACCAACTATTACTTTGGACTTAGTGAATGGTGAGGGTAGCACCACTCCAGTGAGATGTCTTATAGACTCTTGTTCTCAACAAACATTTGTTTCGCAAAATTTAGTTAATAAATTGGGTTTGACACCAAACCCGAATGAACAAGAACTCAATATCACATCCTTTGTTAAGGATAACTCAAACAAAAATAGCTATAAGACAATTGACCTGGAACTACATGTAGAAAATGAATTAGAAAAAATTAAAACAGTCATTATTCCAAAAGTAGGACAAAACAAACCATCAATCATTTGAGAAAACAGTACAATATAGCTGATAGATATATACAAACAACACAGTAGCTAACATTGAAATGTTAATGGCGCAGATTATATTCATCTTATTCATAGGGGCATAGTGAAGATAGGTAATGGTATAGCTCCTTTGGGTGACCTATCCAGATACAACCTAGACCTAAACCAAAATAGTTCATGACTAATAAAGACTATGTGCCTCAACTCAGTCCTACATAACACCTGTAAGAATAGCAACACTTTGAATAATATTATAACAACTGAGAGCATTAATTCATCACTATCAAATGAAACTCTGGATGAGGCAATTCAAACTTTATGGTTGCTAGAATCTGTGGGTATACATGACACAAATGAAACTTCAGAAGATCAGTTAATGGTAGAAAGATTTGAAGACACCATTCAGTGCAAAGACAATAGTTATTTTGTTGAGTTACCTTGGAAAATAAATTGTCCAACTTTAAGAGATAATCTTAAAGTAGCTAAAGGACATTTATATAAAGTAATGAAAAAGCTCAAACAAGATAATACAATTCAAATGTACAGTGATGTCTTCAAAGAACAGCTACAGAAAGGCTTCATTGAAGAAGTAACAAATAACCCTTTTAAAAAAGATGGTTGTCATTATTTAATCCACAGGGGGGTTTATCGACAAGATGCCCCGACAACAAAACTCAGAGTAGTATATAACTGTAGCCTCAAGGACAGTGATAAACACAGTTTGAATGATTGCCTGATTGAGGGTCCTAATCTCATTTCTGACCTTGTGAAGATCTTACTCAGGTTCAGGTTAAATAAATATGCCTTACAAAGTGACATTTCAAAGGCATTTTTGAGAATAAATCTTAAAAATGAATATGACAAGAACCAACTTAGGTTCTTATGGTTCAGGGATCCATTTGATTTGAATAAAGGGTTCATAACCTATAGATTCAATGTTGTGTTGTTTGGAGCCAATTGCTCACCAAGCCTCTTAGCATTGACAATTAGACATCATTTGAACCAGTTTAATAACTCTTTAACACTGAACTTCCTCAAGGAACATTTTTATGTAGACAATCTAACAGGCTCAACATCAACAAAATCTGAATTATCTGAGGTCTATGAACACTCTCAAAACATTATGCAACAAGGTAACTTTGAACTTAGAGAGTGGATTTCAAATGATGCGGATTTAAGCAAAAAGATTTTAAAGGATAATAATGGTCTTACGGAGCCATCAGACAGAGTTAAAACTTTAGGTATGAACTGGTATTTGGATGCAACTTCTAACAGTCATGAATCAATCTGCACTAAAGGTTTTAAACTTGATAAGGAAGCAAACACTAAAAGACAAATATTATCAGAAGCTTCAAAACTTTTTGACCCCATGGGTCTATTCCTGCCTTCAACAATAAAATCAAAGATTCTCCTCCAAGAAGTTTGGAGGACAACTGTTGGGTGGGATGATCCAATAACAACTGAAGATCAAAAATCTTGGAAGAAGTTAGCTGCTGATTTAACAAAAGTGCAGAACATTAAAATACAAAGGTGCTGTGAGTTTAGGGATAAACCCCAGAGACTTCATGCGTTTGCTGATGCAAGCACACAGGCTTATGGGTGCTGTGCGTACCTTGTAAGTCCTACAGAAAGTCATCTAATTTATGCAAAAGGGAAAGTTGCACCTCTCAAACCTACCCGAACCATACCTCAACTGGAACTATTGGCTGCTGCATTAGCCATTAAAACCATTTCATTGCTTAAGGATGCTTACTATGATGTGAACATGACTGATATCCACATCTGGCTCGACAGTCAGATTTGTCTTGCCTGGATACGGAATGATAGCATTAATAGTAAGAACATCTTTGTAAGAAATAGGCTAAAAGAAATAGCTGAAGCTAAGAAAGCCTACGAGTCAACTTTCACTCTGTTCTAACTAAACAAAATCCAGCAGACTTTCTGACCAGAGGTTTATCCTACAAGTTGTTGAAGTCAAACAAAACTTGGTTCATGGGACCTAAGTGGCTCTGTAATACAGACCAATGGCCTGTGGAACAAGTTAACTTGACATTAAATTTAATCTTTTCTAATGAAAAGGTTGAACCAATCACTAATTATGAACATTATTCTGATTTCAGCAAACTTGTCAGGGTCACAGCCTACTGTTTGAGGTTTGCTCACAACTGTTTAACTACAATTAACAAACAGCTAAATAAGAACAATCACAATTATACAGAAGTTGCAACCAAGTACTGGATAGGGCATGCACAACAAAAGGAGTACAATAAAGAGTTAGAATTCTTGACTAATGGGAAACAAACAAAAGAGCCTGTACCATCAGTAGTTGTGGATCTAAACTTGTTCAGAGATGAGGAAGGTCTTCTAAGGTGTAAAGGGAGATTAGACAAATCAAAACTGTCTTACAAAAGCAAACATCCAATCCTTTTACCTAGATTTAGCTATTTGACAACATTAATCATCAGACAAACACACAATGATGTACATCATATGGGGGTACCACAGACATTAACTGCATTAAGAAAACTTATTGGATACCCAAGGGAAGGATCACTGTTAAAACAATCCTGAGTGAGTGTGTCACATGTAGGCGTATTCATGCTAGGCCCTATAGGAAACCAAATCCTCCTGCTTTGCCAGAGGAGAGAGTTACTCTCAACAGGCCCTTTGAGACTGTAGGAATTGACTGTACAGGAGCATTGACTGTAGGGGTGGTTGACACTGAACAAAAAATGTACATTGTACTGTTTACACGTGCTGCCTCACGAGCTGTTTATCTGGATGTTGTGGAGGACCTTACAGCAGAATCTTTTGTTGCTGTCTTTAAGAGATTCTGTGCACGACATTCAGTACCCAAGACAGTTTGGACTGACAATGCTACATATTTCAAGGCTGGTGAACAGGTCATTGACGACTTGTTAAGCAATGAACTCACACAATTATATGTACAAAATTCAAACATAAAGTGGAAGTATATTCCGGTTGCCTCTCCTTGGTATGGTTCTATCTGGGAGAGGAATATACAAACAGTAAAGAATTGCTTGAAGAAAGCAATTGGTAAAAAACAGATACACTTGTTTGAGTTGCTCACTCTCCTGGCTGAGATTGAGAACATCATCAACAATAGACCACTCACTTATGTGAGTGACAACATTAATGACCCGGAACCATTAACTCCAAATCATTTGATTCGGGGAGAACAAGTTAGTCTCCTGCCGGACTACAATATAGACTCTTCAGAAGACCCAAACTGGACTCAACGACATGATGAACTCCAGACTAAGTTACAACACTTAACTAGAGTTAAAGCTCATTTCATTAAAGAGTGGAAAACTGAGTACTTGATGGGTCTAAGGGAGAGACATAAACAAATGACTAAGAAGGATTGGTCTGACACAATTAAGGTAGGGGACCTTGTTCTCATACGTGACAGTACTCCAAGACAATACTGACCTCTGGCTAGAGTTTTAGAACTCAGACCAGGGGCAGACGGAGTAACAAGAATGGTCAAATTAAGGACTTCAACGGGTGACACAACAAGAGACATTTCTCTTTTGTACCCCCTAGAGTCTGGATCCAAAACAATGGACTTTGGAGAACCCTCTCCACCGACAGTAACAACTGGAGACACTGAACTTCCAGTAACTATTCCCTTGACAGTAGGAGCGGTAACGCATCCTACTACAACATTGGCAGACACAAGACCTCAGCGACAAACAGCGTTAAAGGCGCGACTAGTCTTACAACAAAAAATAGATGCTGGGGAATTGTAATTTCATCTTCTAACTTTCACTTTTCCTTTTCTTATGGTAAAGACCATGGACAGTTTCATCCTATGGATGTATAGTTTCTCTTCTAATTAAATGCTACATCTTCTCCATGAGAAGGTGAGGATAGTCACTGTTAATCAGATTAACAGGCATTTACAGTCAAATAGTTAGCTAGTCTACACTCAGACATAAAAATTGGTGACAATGACACCAAGATTTTTATCTCCCGGGGCCCCCAGTATATGGAAAACGAAAATGGTTCACTGAGTAGGTAGGTAGTTAATCTAACAATTATTAAATTCCTTTTATGTCAATAACTGGGTGGATGAAACCAAATGGTTGCTCACCAGAGTTATTCTCCACACTAGTATTTATATACTGTCTGACAAGAGCGTGCTCGGTAATAGATATACATTACTGATCAACCAACCGAAAATAAACCAAGAGGACGCTGGTGGAAAAAGCCCCGCGAAAAAGGGACGAGGGAGAACAAACCGAGGAACAGGGCGAGAAGACGGAACGGGAGAAGGGAGAAGAAAAAGCAACGGAAAAAAAGATCCCCACCAGCAAGTACGCTCTCAACAATTAAATAAAAAGGAAGAGGGACTCTCTAACAACACTCAGTAAGTGATCAGTTGTGTTTTTTAGCCCAGTTAATTAAGGGACATACATTAAGCTGGGTCAGACAAATTAGGCCTACATTATGGTCTAAGACCTAGTATCAACTCATAGCTTAACAAAGGTGAAGGTAGATTGCCCTAACCTAATTTGGTGAGGAATCCTACTGTGGACCTCAATTTATCTGCCCGCTCTGGACCATTTCCGGAATCTCTAGGCTGACCCCTCCCTACAAGGCTAGACTTAATCTACTCTATAGTTAGACTGGAGATATTAGGGGTGGGTTAATTGGAGATCAATTCATACATAGCATTTTTCACACCGTACCCCGTAGGTGCGTCTGAAAATCTGGTGGGTTCCACCATACCAACCATCGAGGAGTTTTCGGCTAACTTGAATGAGCACTACTTTGGACTCTCTTTCGTAGACGTGCTCCTCCTTCGCGATTTATGGATACCGATCTTACCCGTCGTTATAGAACACAAGCTCATGTTTCCCTTGTGCGTGAAGTGCGCAGAGGAGAACAACGGTGATTGTAATCATACAACCAACCAGCGTAAGCTCAGAGGTGTGTATACAAGCCCTGAGCTGGACCTAACCGTTCGCCAGGGGTACAGAATATTGAAGATACATGAAGTGTTATGGAGATCGTGAATATAGGTAATACTTACATAATAAAGTACAACACCACCGAACTGTCCACAGGTACCTTACGGGTTACAAACATACCTGTAGCCAGCTTCACAGCGGCCTACGCACGCATCAAGCTTTGGGGACTACTGCACTCTCTTGGGAGGAGGATGTTGTATGCTGACACCGATAGCGTGATATTCACAGCGAGGGAGGGTGAATACATGCCTGCTATTGGGGAATTCCTCGGAGAGTTAACTGACGAGATCAAGGATGAGTATGGTGATGGTGCATACGCTGAGTCATTTGTATCAACAGGTCCAAAAACCTATGGGTTACGGGTAAGAGTGGGGGAGGATATGAAATATATCGTGAAGGCTAAGGGTATCACGCTTAACCATGCGAGCCGGCGAGTCGTTAACTTTGACTCGTTGAAGGATCTAGTGTGCTTGGAAGATGAGGGCGATCAGCCACCCCAACTGACTGTGAGGACTCACATTTTTCGGGCGCAGAAACTGGGGTGTGTGAAGGAACTTAGGGGCACGAAGGTATGCCGTAACACCTTTAGGAAACGTTACCAATTGCTTGGTACCTATGATACCGTACCCTTTGGATACTTTAATTCTTGATTGTATTTATATATGTGTGTATTGTTAACGATATATTTAATTATTACGTTTATTTGCTTCAATTAAGGTTTCATTTTCTCCTTTGCCTGCGTGCGTGTGTACATCCATAAGCTCCGCCCACTGTAAGATCGGCCAAGTTACTCCTGCCACTACCTGAGCATATCTCTATCCTGCGTGCTCAGTTGACCTTTGCAAACCCTGGAGCTCAGAAGTGTATTTTCTCGCGTAGTGATGGCCACTTTTGATACTACGTGTTCGACGTTTACGAAGTGGTATTCGGTAAAGTCGGAAGATGTAGTAGATACTGAAAGAATGCCTACCCCCCTTTCCTTTAAGACTTTTAAGGATACATTGAATAGCGCGAGGGGACAAGATGTTCAAATACTCTATGAATATTCTGGCGAGAGTATTGCCGGATTTCGCAGCACAAACGATGTGATGGACTACGTTGTAGGGCTAAACTGTATAAAAGCGTACATATACCATGAGGTGAAAGAAACAATGCGTGCAGAAGCGAAGCAGTGGGTATGGATAATGTGTCTTGTTGATGAGTGATGTGACAGGCGGTATTATTATCATGCTGCATCACACCGAGTGCGCGTACCCTGCGGCGGTGAACGTAAACCTTGTCATCATGGATTCGCTAAAGTACTTTTACCACTATTCATATATATCACGACGAGGTTCGCAGTGAGATTGTGGCTAAAGGCTTGTGTGAGTTTTTGATAGAATTTAGAGACGACTATCGATTGTTAAACGCAATGGAAAAGTACTGTAACATGTTTCTCTCAAACAGTGCACCGGTTTTTGAATAAGATGTGTTTAGTTCGTGAAATTCCTCCTACGCGAAAATGTCTGGTGCGTGTTTTTGGGAGTGAGAGCGATAAAACATTAAAACCGATGTTGCTTCATGTACCGGAACATTTCTCAAAACGCCTACCTGTATAATGGGATACAAGTATTCACGTTGGAACAGCGCCGTACACGTTTCATCAGCTTATGGTGTGTCTCGCTCCCACCGTCGAACCGAAGTCATTGCGCGTGCTCAGGCGTGAAACCGGTACCATTAACTATGTACTTGAAACGATTTGCAGGCAAGCAAACAAACGTAATGTTATTTATTTAAGTGTTGAGGAGATGAATAGGGTCTTCGTGATAGTTGAGAAGTGGGGTGAGGACCGTTATAAAATACCTGCAGGTGTAGGTACAGGAAGAGAACAGATTAGTGATGCCCCCTCATATGCTGTTGTTTGTACGTTGTGTATAAATAACGATCAGCCATGCATTGATATACGACTGATGTGGAAGAATGCATCTGATAATAACGTTCTTGTCCCTACGCGAAACCATTTCAGCCTAGACAGAATGTTTGAAATCGTCGGATTCCGCAAGATGAAGCCTATATTAGACGCTCGTGTTATGGATATGATTCATTTTAACACGGTTCTTGAATACGCATAAACCGCTCTGCTCGACGGCTTTATCGAATGTAGGAATGAACAAGGCGAGAATGGTCTAGAACTGGATACTTATTTAAAAGGTTTAGACTCTTCGAAATATCCCGAACTTTGGTATTAAGGACTTGAGCGGTACAGGGCAGAGCTCGCCTACAATGTTCACCCTGAAGAGTTGTATCTCTATATAATGAGTAGCTGTCGTTACGACTTGGAAGATTATTTCAAGTGTCGTTATGCAGAGTGAAGAAAAGTTCACCATGAAAGGCTCGGATCGGTAAGAAGAAACCCTCGAGTGGAAAGGAGTGTTTATAAACTTGTATTTAATAATGACGTGATAGCTAGCGATGCCCTCTTTGTGCGTGCTTTTGAGTGTATTCTAGCTATGTTTAAAGATAGCTTACCACCCTAATGTAAAGTGGGCACAAAAATAGTATTGAACGATATGAAGGCCATTTATATTGAGTATAGGTATCCCTACTTGAGCGGTGAAATAATGTTAAGCCGTATTTACCGCCTAGTGCAAATCAATAATGATGTGAATGTAGACTCGATTACTTGCGAGTTTAATGTTTTGCGCAGTAGAACATAAAGTATTTTGATGTTTATTTATTTTCAATATATTTAATTATTTAATAAGTTATAACTGTGTATATATAAGGGGTTCCAAAAAACCTTAGCCCCCCATTTGCAGCTTACATGGTTACTTATATCGAAATAGTTTTTAGTGATTATAAAAATATATAAAATTCTTTATTTATTGCAGGTATTAAAACTACTGTAGCTGATAAAGTGATAATATAATGGCTTCTCAATTGATTGGTGATTCGGAGAGGTGTGATAGATCGCATATGAGCAATAACATTTCGGGAAGCTCGTGATGCTGGAGCCACCTTTATAACACGTTCATGGGTTGCCAAAAAGTTGCGAAGAAGTGAGGACTTCGTCAAAAGAAATTGGAATAAAACTTTGGATGAATGTGAAATGGATACAACCAAATCTGGGTGCCCAAATTTGCCACTATCTCAGGAGACAAAGGACATCATTGAAAGCGGTACGCGTAAGCGGAAAAACAGCGGTGCTAAACTTTCTAGAGAGATCGAAGTGTTGAGAGGAAGGATCGTTAGTGGTGAGATCATTCGACTGTACCGTCATAGGCAAGGTTTAAAGCCTTGGCATGAACTTCCAAAGCCAAGAAAAACTCAACTTAACATCGATGACAGAATGTGGTTTGTCCATTATCTTGAAGAGGGATGTGGATGATTTCATGCATTTAGCTGTCTCCGATGAATTTTTTGTTTACGTAACTAGTCGGCCTAACTACCAAAATTATCGAGTGTGGGCCACAACACCAGATGAAATCGATGACAATGAACATTATCGCGAATTATTAAAAAGTCCAGACTGTGTTGGTGTGTTTGTTTTGTTCACGGCAAAGAAGCTCATGTGGGTGCTGAAGCTAAATGGTCAGAGTTGGGATGGACAGTATTTTCGTGATATTATTCTATCCCAGCATGTCATTCCTTTTCTAAGAAACCCCAAACAATGTTATGGATGTCGATCAGGTCACACTTGTGCACGATAAGGTCCCCTGCTTTAAGGCATTAGCCACTCAACAGTTGTTGCGGAACCATGAGATCGATTTCTTTGGAAATGAAGAATGGCCAGGAAATTCCCCTGACCTGAACGTCTGTAAACATATTGGGTCAGTTATAAAGGACAAGGTTGAATGTCTCTTGTTTCAAGAACCTGCAGCAAATCGATTTTCGAAGGATTTAATGACGCAACACATTGAAACTGTTTTAGCAAATTTGCGTAACGATCAAGATCTATTCACGTCACTTTTGGCAAGCTACCCAAAGCGAATTCAGGCTGTCTTAGAAGCCAATGGCGGGAACACCAAGTTTTAATTGTTTCTCATTAAATGCACGATTAAATTCTCTTTTGTAAGGTATGTTTAGTTTTACTGTACCTGTAATGGTTTAGGCCATGGGCGGGGGCCTAAGGTTGATTGGAGCCCCGTATATATATTTTTTTCCTGTACTATGTTGATGATTATTCTCCATCGTTTTGTATATTATTATTTTCAATATATTTAATTATTTAATAAATATATTATATATATATATATATATATATATATATCTCCTGTACTGTTATATTGATGGTTATACGCCATCGTTTTATATATTTTTAGATTATATATATATTCTTCGTTCGTATTTCTTATATTATTATTAATTTTTATTGCATATATTCCATCGTTTGATTGTATATTTATTTTCTATATGTTTCATGAAATTGATTCTAATAATTCGTCTAAATAAACAGAATAATGTAATGCTGTTTTATTTAATCCTTTTGGTTTAAACGATATCATTATTCAATTATAGCAAATGGCTGCCTTCTAAAACGGCTGACGGATTTCTAAGCCAACTGTCAAAAATATCTGAATAGCGCAATCTGGCAGCTGAAAAGCTAATATATACACCTGCCTTCTAGGTCTTCTACGTCAACTGGCTGGTTAAGTCAACTGGTGGATTAAACCAGCTGACGGATTATGCCAATTGGCGGGAAGCCAGAATATATGCTTTAATTAATTAAATAGCGCAATCTGACAACTCAACCCTAATAATGTACACCTGAACAAGCCATTTACACCTTCTAAGAAGCCTTCTAAGCCAACTGACTGATTAGGATCTCATAAGACAGCGGCCGCTCGGCTGAACTCTCAATATGCGCTTGGCTCCTGTCAAGCGAACACTCCTCTCTCCTTTCTCTCTTAGGTTAGGTGTACCCCTTTGGGGGTGAGGCCGTCCCACCTTCTTCTCCAAAGAGGTTAGGTGGACTCCCACAGTTTGCTGGGTGGGGGGAGTATATTGCAACTTAGGGGATAACCCCTCTCCTTTTTTGAATAACCTCTTGCAACATTGATTAACATTTGCAATTGCATTGCACTCTCTTCTTTTGCCGTCATACTACTACTGTGTCTTTTATTTCAAAATGTCCCGAAAATAGTGAATTTTCATTTAAATTTTGAACACTGACCCAATATCAAATTACCAATAAATCAAATTGACCCATTTTCAAAAAAGGTTGCCTACGACTGGTCTAAATAGTAGCCATAACACTGATATTAGGAACGCCAAATTTCTTTTAAATATTTACAATAACGATAAACGAAAACTTGCCGAATCTTTTATTATAAAAAATACCGACAATTTCAATATAGAACATGGAACTTTCCAATTTCATTTTATAACTAATTTTTTACTCTTAAAGTCATAATTTATGCTGGTTCGAGTTGCCTGAAACACGAGGGTTTTAGCTTTTAAGCTAAACTGTTTAGTTCACCGCCTGAATGAGTAGGGTAGTTTCCTTTGAAAGGCTTCGCGGGTTTTAGTTCTTTATCTCTTTTAACTTTTTGAGATTTTATTTGTTATATACACGTATATAAGCAGTAAACTTTAGTAGGACATGTAAATTTTAAACAGTTTGGTTCCTTATTACATGTCAAAATATGCTAAGGGAAGGTTCCTTACAGGATTAAGTTCCAAATTGGGAACCGTATAGACACTAGCCGGGAATTTATTGGCTCTCTTTTGACTCTATATACCGAAAACATATACCGAAATGGGAACCTATGCAGTCAATGCTGGGAATCTTTTATTAGTTGGAACGTTAAATCTACAGAAATAAATGAATAAATAAATAAGTTGGAAGTGGAAGTGGAAACACTTTTTCTGTTGTGCTCCAAGATTTTTTTTTCAAATTGTTGAAGGATTATATTATTAATTCTGTAGATTTTACTTTATTGGGATTATTAAAGTATAATTAGCTCTATTCTTAAGCTTTAAGCTTAATTTAACTTAGTATTTAGAGAGATCTAGGGGTTCATTCAGTGCAATCCCAGTTTTTGGTTGATTAGCCTAGGCCCCCATTAGCTCATTCCATCCAGGGGATAGCCTAACTTAGACCATAAAGCTTTTAACTGAGTTAAAGAATAGTATTTAAGATGACTTTAGACGACTGTAAGGTTGTAAGAAGGAAGTTAGGGAAGGGGATAAGGCTCTAGCATGCGAGCGTTGTAATGATTGGTATCACTCAGCCTGCATCAAAATTACAGAACAAGTGTACAGGGGTATGAAGTCACCAAATATTTTGTGGTTTTGCAATAAGTGTTTAGATGAGGTTAAGGACATGCTTCAAGCAAGCTGCTAGCTCAGAGTCAAGTGGGCCTAAGTTAGTTGGCCCTATCTTTCATAGTGTAGCTAGTTAGATTAATGGAACAGTTAGAGCAGAAACTGAGTCTAATACACGAAATATTAGGCCTAACGTAAGATGTAGTGAGGGTGAGCCTAAGCCTAGCCCTAGGGTTAGTGACAGGGATGCAGGCCTAAGTAAAGTTGAGACTAAGCCTAATGTTAGTGATGAGGATGCAGGTTCAAGTAAAATTAGGCCTGATGAATGGCACAAAGTCAAAGGTCAGTCAAGGAATAGGATTAGAGAGAATAGTAATCATGTGGTAGTAACTAGTAATAGGTTTCAGATACTTGGTAATTTAGATGAAACAGTACGGTTTGAATTTACCATGGTTGGAGACTCTATCATTAGGAATCAGGACAATGAATTTTGTAATATGGGAAGGAAAACCCGGAGAAGAATATGTATTCTGGGAGGTAATATTTCTAAAGTCAATGAGGTAGTGAAGACGTTGCCTGAAAGCCGAGATAAAATTATAGTTCATGTAGGTATAAATGATTTTACAAACAAGGATAAAGATGGTAGGTTTAAGTTGAACAGAAATTCAGAAGTAAACATAGGTACAGAGAATTGATAGAAACTTTAAAAAATAGGCAGTGCAAGTGTTATGTAGTGGGCATTTTACCAAGGGTTGGGGTAAGCATGGAATTTACAAGTATGAAAGAATTTTAGCTTTAAATGATGAAGTAAAAATGCTGTGTTGTGAAGGAGTTGAATTCATAGATTTATGGGATAATTTTAATGAAAGGAGGGAGCTTCACAGTAAGGGTGGATTCATCTTAATAGAAAGGGAAGTACTTTATATGGAACACTTTGAGGACAGTGTGAGTTCTTTGGGGTTTTGAAAGATAATTTTAGATGAACAAAGGGCATAAAGCATTTCAGGAATAGGCGTATTTCAGGAATAGGCATTTCAGGAATAGGCGTATCAGCTATCCAGCTAAAAGTAGTGAACTAGTTAAAACTGAAGGGTTGAAGTGTTTTTATAGAAATGCACGGTGTCTTAGCAATAAGAAAAATTAATTATTTAGTTGTATGGTTAGTGAAAATTTGGATATAGCCTGTAGTAGTGAGACTTCGATGCAGTATTCAATACCACTAGAGCAGGGTATGAGTTAAATAGTTATACAATGGATATTTATCAGAGAATGGATAGGCAGGGGCTGGTTTGATCTTATACATTAAGAGTGATTTAACTTCAGTTCAGAATGCTAGTATTAAATCAGACAACAGGGTAGAATCAAGTAAAGAGTATATTCGGATAGATGCATTTTACAGACCTCCAAACCAAACACAAGAAGTTCATGAATTAAATAAAGGTTGTCGTGCTAGAACATTAATTACACCGAACAACAAAACATGTTTTTTTTCCCTCCTTCGAATGAATTTGTGATTCCAGTGTACTTTTTTACGCTGATTACGAATTTGAAAACAGAATTTTTCTATCACCTACCAATTTCGGAGGGAATGGAAATGAAATTGGCAGACGTTTTTACATTTTTGGTATATTTAATCGTACAAAAAAGAAGAGCACCTTACCTAAAATGTTTTTGCAGCTGATTTTCGCTTCTAACTAGTACTAGGGGCTTTTCTTATAAGTGTCCAACAGTAGTCGGCCAACATACTGGGGCGATATCTTCCTTGGTACCGTTTTCCCGTGGTTGATATATCGTAATGAAATCTTTCATCATGCTCATCTCTGACAACGGCTAGGTTTGATGGGAAGAAGTCGAGGTGGGAGTGCAGGAAATTCATTTTCAAAGACATGTTACACCCTATGGCTTGGCAAGCAGTAAGTATTTGCTCCACCAAGGAAAAATAACATTGGCCAACAAGTATTTTTCATCAGATATAATTATGGGTGGGCTAGATAGCTGTTGGGACGCTGATTCCAACTGTGTTTTAGGTTTTCCTCTAGCACGTCTAGTTTCGAGATGAGACCGATCATAATATATATACTAAATATATAATATAATAATATATATACACAATACATAATATGCGTCCTTTACATAATATAATAATATACAGGGTGTTCCATAAGTCTGGAACCATAGGGTGAAATAAGTAATTCATGTTTTTCCATTTATGGAAGTGCCCATGATGTCTGAGTAAGGAAGAACGCATCCAGGTAATTCTGCTCGTAGGAAATCGGAGTCAGAGGAGGTCGTTGAGGAATTTAAAAGATTGCATCTGAACCGCGCGCCGATAACACACAGCTGTGTCGGCAAACTTGTAGCAAAGTTCAGGGAAACGGGATCCATAGAAGACAAAACACGCAGTGGACCTCCGAGGACATCCACCGACGATGACAGCCGCTACCATCCTCACTCATTTCACAAACAGGCCCCAAAAGTCTCTTCGGCGTTTTTATTGCCGTTTTTATCATTTTGCCCTATGGTTCCAGACTTACGGGACACCCTGTATATAATATGCGTCCTTTATACATGTAGTAGAGTTTTTTGTCGTTGCGGCTTAGGTGTAAGTATTTGCTTTGCCCTCATAAATGGCATTTTGTCGTTTCAACTTAGGCTTTCCGCAGGTTGTCTTGTGGTATTTTAGGTGAGAGCAGTTGCTGGGCACAAATTTCCAAACGTTGCACATGTTCACCCTTTTATTCTTTGGCGTAACAGTCACATGTCTAGTTGTGTGTTGTGTTTTGTTTTGCTTTGTGTCGCCCACTTACACATTTTATTTTTTAGGTGGTTTACATCAACCCACTCATCGATCATCATACCTCGAAAGTGTAAAAATCACCCCGACAATTTCTGTTACGTGCGCGACTACATCACAACGGCGTACAATCACGATGGATCTTCGGAAAACTTACCGGTTATACTTCGGTTGTCCACGATGCAACCAAAATAAGGCGTGGGTGTCACATGTTATCTGTACCGCTTGTTCGGATGGATTACGTGACTGGTTGAACCAAAGGAAAAAGTCGTTGCCGCTCGCTATACCCATGATATGGAGGGAGCCGAGAGACCATCATGGCGATTGTTACTTTTGCAATGTTAACATAACTGGATTCTCCATGAAGAACAAGCATAACATCGTTTATCCGAACGTAGACTCCGCGATTAGACCGATCCCTCACAATGACAAGATGCCGATTCCGGTATCTCCACAGCATGGACTCGAGTCGATTCTTTAGAAGATGAAAGGGAATCCGACGAAAGTGCAATTGGCGGAAATGCGGGACCTTCGGCCAATCTTGATTACACACCTGACAAAGAGCAATCGGAGCCGGAGAGGCTTACCCAAAACGAGTTGAATGACCTCATTAGAGACCTAGCCCTCCACAAAGAAAAATCAGAACTTCTCTCCTCGAGACTCAAGCAGAAACACTTACTTGAGAAGAATGTCCGAGTGTGTCACTATCGAAAACGAAGCCATGATTTCAATAGACTTTTCGAGAACTTGTCACAGGTACACGCACCATCTGAGTGGCGCCTCTTTATTGTTTCCTCACAGCGAAGCTTGAAAGCAGTTCTCCTGCATAACGGGAACTTAAAGCCGTCCATCCCGATCGCCCACTCCGTTTATCTAAAGGAGACGTACGCTAACATGAATATACAACTCGAAGCAATCCAATACAGCACTCATCAATGGAATATCTGTGGTGATCTCAAAGTCATTGTTATGTTAATGGGCATGCAAGGAGGGTTCACGAAATACTGTTGTTTCCTATGCCTATAGGACAGCCGTGCTACCGCGAATCATTACATCAGACGTGACTAGCATCAAAGAAGCACATACGAGCCAGGAACGGGCAGTGTCCAGTGTGTTCCTTTAGTCGATCCAAAGAAGATTTTCCTGCCACCTCTCCACATTAAGCTTGGCTTAATGAAAAATTTTGTGAAAGCGATGGGTAAAGCGAATTCGAGAGTGTTTCGATATCTTGTTGAGAAATTTGCAAACATCAGTACCGCGAAATTGAAGGAGGGAATCTTTGTGGCGTCCCAAATCAGGGAGGTTCTGGAGGATGAAGGCTTTGAAGAAAGCTTCAATGCCTTAGAACTAAAAACATTGCAGGCTTTCAAATGGATATGTAGAAACTTCTTGGGGTAACCACAAGTCTCCCGCATACAAAGATGGAGTTCAGAAACTGCTCGATGCATATCAAGAAATGTGCTGTCGCATGTTCTTGAAAATACATTTTTTACATTCGCATCAAGATTTCTTTACCGAAAACCTTGGCGCGGTGAGTGACGAACAGAGGGAACGCTTCCATCAAGACATCAGTCGATGGAAAATCACTACCAAGGTTTCTGGAACGAAAGTATGGTGGCAGACTACTGCTGGATGTTGTACCACGACGATCCGGACAAGGTTTTACAAAAGAAAATCGTACTCGCAATGTTTTTAGGTTGGTGTACATTTCTTTTTTGAATAAAGTTGTACTTTTACAATAAAATGTGCTGAAATTAAAACCAGTCATATTTCGATAACTAGGTGTGCTTGAAGAAACCCGAAAACAGATTTGGAATTAGCGTACAAAACGGGTCTAGTAAAGTGTATATACATCTTTGATGAGAGAAAAAGTTCGATTTTGTCGACCAGTGTATAATTTTCTGATTTAAAAGCTTTCCATGCTGTTCTTTCAACATCATTCAAAGACTCATCAAAAGCAGTCTTTCAGTACTTCTCTGATCTGTGGGCCCACGAAAATGCCTTCTTTGACTTTCGCTTAGCTGATTCTAGGGAACTTCTGTTTTATATATAAAATTCCAGGTCCGTCTTTATTCATGGCTTTTACAAAATTTTTCATCAAACTAAGTTTAATATGGAGATGTGGTAAGAAAACTTTTGCTGGATCTACTAACGGTTGATGGGCAACATTTTTCTGTCCTGGAACCAAATTTTGTCGAAATGGTCACTTTTTCTGTGTATAATGACTCCCCTTAGCTTGGCTGTCCCACTCGCAGATGAAACAAGAGAACTGTGTATATCATAACTGTAAGCTGAGAAGTGCAATCACTTTCAGATCACCACAGATATGCCAGAAGTGTTTATCATAGTAAATATGTTCCAAAAGTAACTGTATATTGTCATATGATTCCTTCATATGAACTTTATGTGCAATCGGAACTGAAGGATAGACATTACCGTTGTGCATTGTGCAATAGTACAGCTTTCAAACTCAACTATGATAAATCGACAAAAAGCCTCCATTCCTTAGGATTGTGCTCTCGACCAAGTGCCTCCATGAGAGCATTCACATCATTACAATACACTAAATCACTTTCGATAGAGAAAAACGATGTGAAGTGTCTGACGCTTATAATATTTTTACAGTCTTTTGTAAGAGATTCCAAGCTTTTAACCCAGAACCTAATAGCTCAGCCTGATTTTTAGATTGATCCAATTCTCTGAGAAGATCATTTAATTCTGATTGAGAAATTAAATGAGGTTCATCCGATGAAGGTGGTTGAAATTGTGTATCCATGTCATTTTGCCTGTCCAAAGGTTCATAAAAGTAATAAAAGTAATAAACATTTTTTATATATATATATATATATATATATATAATGATGTATATATGCAGTATACTTAAATAAATATATCCATATTATATATTAATATGCATGATATAAAGATTTCAGATTTTATACAAAATAAATGACAACAATAAATCTCGTATTATGATGCAAACTGAGGAATGTTATCTCGATCTCAAAGGGTTTTAAATTGCAAATCCCTCAAAAACTGTAGGTGATAGAAAAAAAATCTGTTTTCATTTTCGTAATCAGCGTAAAAAAGAACACAAGAATCACCCACATATATCAAAAGGAGAAAAACTTTATAGAACAGTGTTGTAGGAGATTTTAACCTGCCTCATAGAGACTGGAGCCTTTTAGAAGGAATGATAGCTTTCTAATGTGATTTGGAGACAAACCAACTAGGGATCAATAATAATCTTAGATTTGGTGCAATCCAATCATTATGAGGTTATTAGTGAACTTGCAGTAGGAGGGTCATTAAGGAATAGTGACCATTCGATCATACGTTCTAAGATATAATTAAATAGGGATCTAGTCAAAACTGACCATCTAGTTCCTTGCTTCTCAAAGGGTAACTATAGTAAATTTAGGGAATTGATAGGCTCAGTAAAGTGGGATAATGAATCTGCCAATAAAAATGCCGTTTAGATGTGGTCTAGATTCAAAGAAATTTTAGAGGATGTACAATGTAGGAGTATTCCTTTCAAAAGTGTTACGAATAACAAGATTATGAAACCTTTGTGGTGGAATAAGGATATAACTAAAATGGTTAAAAATAAAAAAAAGTCATTCAGGGAATTTAAAAGGAGTAATAGTCTTGTGGATTTGGATAATTATAGGCAGTTAAGAAATAGGCTAAATAGTTTGATTAGGAAGAGCAAAAGGCAGAGTGAAATAATCTAGCTGCAAATAGTAATACAGATCCAAAGAAATTCCTTAGTTTTTATAAATATAATACTAAAAAGCATGATAGGATTGTCCCAAGTGAACATGATGAGAGAAAGTTTGAAAATGATCAGGATATTGTAGGTATTTTTAATGATTATCTTAGCTCTGTTTTTACTGAAGAAAATTTGAATAACTTTGATTTTAATTCTTCAGATTCTGTAAATTCAGGCATCTTTGATAAGATTCATATAAGGAAGGATGATGTCAGGCAAGTGATTCATACAAAGTCAAATAAAGCTGCTGAACCTGATAATATATAGGCTAGGATTCTCAGAGAAGGGGAGAATAGCTTATCTGAGGCACTAACTATTTTGTTTGCTAGGTCTATTAATTATGCAGAGGTACCAGACCTGTTAGTTTAACATCATTGGTAGGGAAGATACAAAAAAGAATTATAAAGAATAATATTGAAAATCATTTGGAAAATTTTAATCTTATTTCAAGTTCACAACATAGATTTAGATCAAGAAGGTCTTGTTTGACAAATCTCTTAGACTTTTTAGAGTTTGTAACTGAACAGGTAGATAATAGATATGATGTAGATGTTATTTATTTGGATTTTAGTAAGGCATTTGACAAGGTTCCACATAGGAGACTTCTATATAAATTAAAGGCTCATAAGATATCAGGGTCAGTTATTAATCGGGTAGAAAACTGGTTAGAAGAAAGAGAACAAAGAATAATTCTAAATGGTCATGAATATGGGTGGCAGAAAGTGAAAAGTGGGGTACCACAGGGATCAATGTTCGGTCCATTACTCTTTATTTTATATCTAAATGATTTAGAGAAAGGAGTAGGTAGTAAAGTTTCTAAATTTGCAGAGGATACAAAAGTATCAGGTCCCCAAAAAAGTTTTTCGTTTTTTTAAATGAACTTTAAATGAGACAAAATAAAATTGTTAGTATATTTTTCTCGGAAAAGTAGTCGCCATTACAATCTACAACCTTTCGCCAACGAGAAACAACAGTGTAAATGCCACGTCAGAAGAAATCTTGGTCTTTACAAGCAAAGAAAGACTTCAATTCCTTTTCAAGGCCCACTTGTGTTTTAAATTGCCTATTCCACATGTGGTTATCCAGCGAGAGGAAAAGAGATAGTCGGAAGGGGAAAGATCAGGTAAATATGGTGTATGTGGAAAAATCTCCCAACGAAGGATATTCCTGAATCCGTTGAAGTTGTTCCGAGTACACGTCCGCAGTAGTCGTTTGGCCTGGGTTTAGAAGCTCATAATGGATGACACCAGCTGTTGTCCACCATACACAAAGCAAAATCTTCTTTTGGTGCAGGTTGGGCTTCGGCGTGTGTGGTGCATTCTCGTTGGGCGACAGCCATTGGTATGATCGCTTAGTATTACTATACGTAACCAATTTTTCATCACATGTTAAAAAACTTGTTTAAAGTAATTATTTAAAACACGAAAAAACTTTTTTGGGGACATGATAGTTGGCCCAGTTACAACTATAGAAAATTCTTATAAACTACAAAAATGATCTTGATAGATTAGATGCCTGGGCTAGTAAATGGCAGATGGAATTCAATGTTCAAAAATGCAGTCATCCATTTTGGTAAAAATAATTAAAACTTTACTTATGAGATGTAAGGAAACTGGTTAGAGGATGTTAGATAGGAAAACGATCTTAGCATATAGTTAGTAGTGATCTAAAATGTTCTAAGCAGTGCTTAGAGTAGTGGTGGCGAAATTTTTTTGCTGGTAGGTCATTTTTGTTACTTTTGATTTTTTAAAAAACGAAAATGGGTCACAATAATTTATTTACTGTACTTACTATTTTTAGTGAGAAACTTCTTGTTGGATTTTAGCTGCTAATGTTTTGATCCGAGGTTTGTATTTAGTTGTCTTTAGTCTCACACATGCAGCACTCATATCTGTGCCAAGGGGATTCCTAGTGGTCGATTTGACGGAATTCATGGAGGAAAACAACTGTTCACATGAATAAGATGAACCAAACATTGTTAGCGGAGCTAATGCTAGCTTTTTCATTGATGCAAAAGAATTTGGTAGAGTTCCATTCTGCAAGAATAAGATTCTCTACTCTTTCTATTGATTGTTGTTCTCTGGTTACACCCAAATTGACGACTCCAATTCCTTTTCTTGTAACTTCAAATTAAAATCAATAAATTTAGTCTTCCATACTGCACTTTCTTGGAAGTTAACTACAGTAATTCCATTTCTAAATTACCAATTTCAAGCCAATGAAAAGCTGATAACAGAAAATCTTCAAACTAAATAGTATGGGTAATAGTATGGGGAAACAAGGTGGAATCTGGAGAATTTTGCTCGATCCGCTGGTCTAAGATTTCCCGATATTCCGCGTGGAGCTCGTCCGTAGGCAGCTCCGCTAAATCAAAAATTTTGCGAATATCTATCTGGACGTGGTCGGGGTCGAGAATTTCCTCATACGCCAGTAAGGCTTCTCCAATCCGATGGCCGGTTTCCAACCTGATCGGTTTCATTCCTCGGTTGAAGCAAAGTACTGGGAGCTCAGAATTTCGGCAAATTCCCAGCGTTTGTGCCACAAGCAAGTTTGCTCGTGGACAGGTTTTTTCGGTGACTAGATTGGTTCCGTCCGGAAGAGGGTTTCCTTGCCGGGACGCGACCCGAGCGGCAAAACAAACTCTCTCAAACGGTTGAATAACGACTGGATCTCTAGACGACAAAAGGAATTGCTCCTGGTCGGAAAAATTCGCGCTGTCGGAGATCTCGGAAAGAGTGTCAAAATCGGAGTCTGAGTCAGCGAAGGCACAAACATCATGACTATACTCGGTAGGATGGTCTTCCGTATCTCGTACGAAATCCGATCCAAGCTCGACGGCCATGTTGGTTATGGTTTCTGACGCATCATCGGCCTGTGTCGATGATGGTGACGCGTCTGGATCCTCAGGAACATCACCAATGGCAAAATTCGGATCGAGTTCGATGGTACCGACGAAATCAGGTCCGGCAGTTGCCGAAAGATTGGGACTTCCTCTTTTACGCGTCGAGTGTGTACCAAGGTAACTAGGTGGAAGCGTTACCGTCTTCACACTCAGAGAGGGTCTCTTGCTCCGACAAGAGTCCTCCGAAATTTCACAAGAAGATAGAACTTTTCGTTTGGAACAGGAAGACACGTTTTCCGCTAGAACCAAGTCTCTCGGGTCATCCTTATGTTTCTGAGCCCCTTGGGGACTTCCCTCGCCGGCGCGTGGACATGGTTGCCCGTCGGCAATGAACCTCTGGACACATTTCCACAAGTGCGAGAGGGGACGGTCCCTAGTGGTGAAAGGCCAAAGCTTCCTCGCTAACCCACGTGGGTCTGCGCGTTGGTTCTGCTTCGTTAGAACCGGTCTGCGAGCACATGAGCTCTTTCCAACGAACGCGTGGACCTCATGTACTAATTTCTCCAATGAAACGTCTTTCGACACAAGGGGGAAAAGATGCTCATACAACTCGACATCATCTAGCCGAGCTGTTCTGGGGGCAGGGGCTGCCTCCCCCACGAACGTATGGACTTCTTCCACTAATTTCGATAGTGGCAAGTCCTTCGTCGCAAAAGGAAGAAGCTCTTTATACACATTGCACCCTTCTTCCGGTCTGGGGCTCCTACCCCTTACGTCTTCCACAGGGGGTCCCTGTAGAAACTGGGCGGCGGCACATAGCTGCCGAAACGACATACGATCCTCGGGACCGTAATTCACCGAACTGGCATCTAATTTAAAGACGCCCGGACTCGTGGGACGACCACGTGAGCTATAAATAGGATATAACCTATTCCCAAATTCGACGTGCTGGAATCCGATCACATTCCATGCGCTGGACGCCAAGAAATCCATTCCCAGCAAAATATCGGCCGGAAACTTGGTCGCTCCCGGCACAATGATGCCTGAAATCTCGAAACACGTGGATCCGAGGCACATTGGTAACTTAACAACTCCCAATGAAGGGATACGGTTGCCAGTAACTCCTCGCAGGGTAACGTGGGCAGGCCTTATCCCCAATTGTTTGCGGTTTATTGACGTTTCCCCGCAAAACCGCTCCAAACTGGGCAGTTTAATGAGAGTTGCTTGGCTTCCGGTGTCTAGCAGTACGTTCCCAGACTTCCCAAAAACTGTGATATCAACAAGCAGGTCCTTGTTCGTGGCTCGGATGTGCCGAACAGGCAAAGAGGGATCATCCAATGTGGATGAAGGGTATAATGGCAAAGGCCAGGAGCCCTCAATTTGTTTCCTTAGTCCTAATACTTCGTACGAACGAAAACTTACCATCTAATTCTCTACTATTTACATAGTCACAATCGCGTGACCGTTCCGGGGGGGGTCACCCCCGCTCCCCTAAATGCTGTTCTAAAAAAGGGTCGAATCCGGGATCCATTTCCAGTGGGTCTAGTACATCCTCCCCTTCAGTCGAAGTGGCGAACGAGAGCTGGGCGGTAGCAACCCTTGCTTCCTCTTCGGGGTCCTCGCACTCCACTAGGTAGATCCGCTTATTCCAGACTCTGGTCAGGAACTTATTCCATGTTGATCGTTGGGGTTGGTCGTCCCTAAACTGCGGCCGTTGTTGCTGGCTCGTTGACGACCCTTTAGATCGGGCTGACTGCTGACGGTTCGTGGGGCCTGACGGTTTTTTCGGTAGCGCATTCTTACATGATTCCCGCTCCCCTCGTCGATGCCCATGCTTGCCACAGATCCCACAGTACGCGACGCTCCTGCACCGCCTCGCAAAATGCCCCGACTTCTCACAATTGTAACACGTGGGCGGCGTGTCCTGCTGCCTTGTCTGGGGTTGCTGTAATCCTCTGGGAGCGAAAAGAGGGTCCCGCACCGTTTGGATCCCCCTCACTTTCGCCTCTGCCTTCGACTGGTGTGGAGGCCCTGCCAAAGAAGGGAACACTTTCCTGACCTTGTTTAGCTGGTCAATGGCAGTATCTGAGGTCGTGACATCGCATACCTCTTGAAGTTTCGTTCGCTGAGGAGCTCCCATATTTGCGTACCACACACTCAGGATGAGCACGCGTTGCATTTCTAGTGGTACCCGGTACCCCCATGTATCCCGGGACACTTTTGTAAACATTTGCACCCCTTCGTTGGTTCGATTTATAAAGTCTATGAAATCTTCACCCGAATCGGGGTTCCACCTTAGTCGAAAAAGATTATTTATTGTCTCCAGGGGCTGCGAGTCCTGGCATTCCCGGTAAAAAGCCAAAAAATTGGCTCGAAACTGGGTCCAGGTGGTCGCATCGCAAAGCCTTTGGGACGTTTGCACCGATTTAAGGGCGTTCCCCTCCGAGGGATGGAGGAATCACTTGGATTCACTGAGTCGCTCCTGGTCGGTACTAATCGACTCGTTCTGGAAGTATGTCTCGAAGTTCGTGATCCATTCTCGTGGGGTGGGTCCGGTCCTAACCACATTTATGGTACCCCGGAAGATCGGAACCGCCGAAGGGACATTTGTAACCCGGTTGAGATTAAAAGTGGGGCGGGATGCCGTGGAGGCCTGATCATCTTCACCACGTTGCATGTTTGGATGGGTCTGGTCCAACGGAGACGAAGTTTCAGGAGTCGAGGGTGGAGTTGCTGTATCGTTGCCGCTCTCCGTGTCCTCGCCGCGTCTCATAGAACGATATACGCGAAGAGAAGAAAAAAAACCGAGGGAACTTGGTTCTACTGAATAACTGTAAGGAACGGGACGGGACTGATGCAACGAAGAGAGAAAAACAAAAGACCCGACGACAAATCTATATGCGTTTCCTCATTAATCGAAAAAAATGAAAGCAAAAGTTCGCGCACGGAAGGCGAAAGAGCGTGGGAAAAAGAAGAACTACTTTTACCAAAATGTAACCGCCGAGATGCGCCGAATTCGCGCGTTAACGAATCAAACAAACAAACACACGCACGAACTATATATACACAATTTAGGTAAAAAAAAATTTCAAAGAGTCAATAAAATGAACTCAGATCCAAAATTCCTTTTTCTGTTAAACCATTGTGGGACAATTCCAATTAAAAAAAAATTTAATATTCACTTTAATTTTTTTTTCTCAAATTCCATAAATTTACCGTATACTTTGCAGAAATCGTTTCGTTACAAACAATAAAATATATAAGTCCTTACATATTTAAATACCCAATTTCTGCATGCAAAAAAACAACCTGTAAATTTTTCCTCTAACCACAAAAATAAAAACCAAAAAAAGAAAGAAAAATTGAATTAATTTCATTGTAACACCAACAAACAAAAAAAAAATCGTTTTTTAACTCACCAATGAAAATTTAAATTGTTTACAAACAATAAATATAGTTCACCTATCCATACATACACACATATAGATATATGCATACACACAGACGCATATACATATATATACAGTAGTATGGTGTGAAAAAGGTTGAGTGCAGAAATATTACGTAATGTTGCATAATGTTGCAAGAGCGCAACCCCACCCCCTTTGTTGCAAGAGTGCCACCTCCCCCTTGTTGCAAGAGTGCCACCCCCACCCCTCTTTGTTGCAAGAGTGCCACCCCCACCCCCTTTGTTGCAAAAAAAAAAAGAAAAAAAAGAAAGAGAGTGAGTGCCGATCTTTGTTGCCAACCCAAAATGGGGTTGCAAGGGGCATGCAACTTGGAGGCGGAGTTCTTTCCCAAGCTATTCCCCCCAAAGGGGCAGAAAGGAAGAGATAGCAAGAGAGGAAGAGAGAAAGAGGGGTATGCAACTTGAAGGCGGAGTTCTACCCCAAGCTGAATCCCCACAAAGGGGTATACCTAACCTAAGAGGCCTCTATGGGAAGGAAGGGGTTTCCTCACCACCCAAAGGGCCATTAAAAAGAAAGGACCAGAGATCCTTGCTCGGCTGGGAGCCGAGCTTGTATGACTCCGTCGTCCGCCTCCCGCTCTTTTATAGACCCCTAATCGGCCAGTTGGTTGAGTTGCCAGATAGCGCCATGTATTTAATTCATCAGCCAATAGAAGGCTGAGTTGCCAGTTTGTGCTATATATTTAATTAATTTATATATTAATCAGCCTAGAAGACTGAGTTGCCAGATAACAATATTTATTAAATTATTTTATATATTATTCATCCATTTGGTTGCTAAACACCACCATATATTTATATGACGATAGTTGTCAGGTACCACCATTTATTTTAATTCGTTACCACAACAGATGAATCTTCTTAATTCGAACAATTTACTTTAAAAGAAATTCTGTTTATTAAACAAATAATTAGAATTTAGACACACTCTCTTTACAAAACTAAAATAAATCACTTTATTACTTAATTCCTATTTTTAT
Organism: Bathynomus jamesi; assembly: GCA_023014485.1. Taxonomy (NCBI): domain Eukaryota; kingdom Metazoa; phylum Arthropoda; class Malacostraca; order Isopoda; family Cirolanidae; genus Bathynomus; species Bathynomus jamesi. Next base: position 307,621 of record JAJOZX010000076.1, read on the forward strand.
TATTATTATTATTAATATCACAATTTTCGTTAAGTCACGAATAACAGTGGGAAAAACGAAAGGAAAAGAAACCTTACAAAGAAAGATGAAACAATTTCAGGTCAAAACACACGGTCGTCTCCCTCCCTCCCTCATTCCCCCCAAACTTCTCATCTGCGCTTGTATAAATATTAATTATTTTGAAAATATACAAAACGCATAACCATATTTGCAGAAAAAAATATATATATAATAAACGAATGAGCAATTCGTGCTCACACACACACACACACATACATATACATATATATATATATATATATATATATATAATTTTCTTTTCACAGTTAACTAGAAATATTCTGTGAAATTTCAAGTTCATTTCATTATGTCCGTTGTTTGATGCAGATAAAACGAATGATGGTTAAGCCAACAACTCGCCACCACCACCGCCTTATTCACCAACACCAGGTACACCGATAAGGTAATAACTTTAATTATATCAACGTAATAATTGCTCTCCATTTTAACATAACTTCATAATTTTTTTTCGTTCATTTTACTAATTCTATCGAATTGAAAAATCTATATACAAACACACACACACACAATTGAACAACTTTCTCCTTACCTTATATATATATATATATATATATATATATATATATATATATATACCCGCAAGGGGGTTCTAAGCTCGTGCTCTTGAGTGTTCTTTGTGCTCGTTTGTATGTGCTTGTTCCTGGAGGTTTCACGTGCGCCCTCCCGGCCCTAGCACTCAAGGATGATGGGGCTCGACCCTGCAGTCCTTGTCATCCTTGGTCTTTTTCCACTCCGACTGTCCCCTCTACCCTTTCTTTTTCCTGTCTTTCCTCTCACTTTTTCTTTGTTTTTTCGCCGAGATATGCCCTTTTAAATAGAGGCGAATCAGCTCTTCCCGAACTTAAAAAAAAAAAAATATATATATAAAATAAGCGAATGATCAACTCATGCTCACACACACACACACACACACACATATATATATACAGTATATATATAAACTTAATATATATGCTTAAAAAGAGAAGTACAAGCACCAAATTTTATTTTCTATCTTCGTCCATTGTTCGCACAGGTGTGACCTGATACGTCCGGGGAAAAAAAAAAAAACACGTATAAGGTGGAGCGAAAAATTTGACCTTCGTCAGAATGAATAATTCGGGTGGAAGCGATCTCATGTATGCTCATTGACTTATCTTTTTATGTATTTAATTAAGCGGGCAATCTTATAACGCTTCTTTTATGAAGTGAAAATCAGTAATGTATATATATATATATATATATATATATATATATATATATATATATATGTATCGAACTAGGGGTGGGGACCAACCGCATGATCCTTTAAATGGGCTGGCAGACAAATGGGCGCACTGGGATGGCTGGATTACAACGCTCCTTACAACTCCTTAAGCCTATCCTCGTACGACTTTGACCTAAGCGACGGATTCATCTTAATTCCTCGTCTTTTGAACTCTTTCGAGATATGCGAAAAGATATAGCCAATGCGGATTCCAAAATTGGATTTCGTACTCCAAATGGGATCTATCTAATGATTTATAAAGACGAGCTATAATATCGCGCGATTTGTACTCAAAATTCCGAGCTATAAAACGTAACACTTTGCTCGCTTTATTGACTGCTGTTGTACTTTGTTTCGCTACTTTTAAATCACCCGTGTAAAATTTTGCACTTATCGACATTAAATCTCATTTGCCATGTGACTGACCAATCAGTGAATTTGTTCAGATCTTCATGGTTTTTACCTCTATCTTCGTCATTAATTGCCCTGCCACCCAGTTTCGCGTCATCCGCAAACTTTGAAACTGTGCTGACTAGGGGAAATCATATACGGATGTACACACTTACCTACATCTTACAATTTAACCTAAACTAACTTAACTTGACCTAACCTTTCCTAACCTAAACTAACTCGATATAAACTAAAAAAATGGCCGTCCATGGAACCGTAACCACTGATACAGCCTCGGTACGGATTGCAATGCTTATTGAGGCACTTCTTGTCCTTGTATCCAGAAATACATCTCGTCAGGGAATGATTGCCATCTCTTTCACATCAACCCACCGAATTACTCATTTTGACAAAGATTAAGGTTTTCACACCACACTAGACCTACAGTTTAACATGGAATTAGAAATACACCTCGGCAGGGAATGATTGCCATCTCTTTCACATCAACCCACCGAATTGTTCATTTTGACAAATATTAAGGTTTTCACGCCACACTAGACCTACAGTTTAACATGGAATTAGAAATACATCTCGTCAGGGATTGATTGCCATCTCTTTCACATCATAATTTCATCGAGATAATTGAAGCACAGTTTAACATGGAATCAGAAATACACCTCGGCAGGGAATGATTGCCATCTCTTTCACACCAACCCACCGAATTACTCATTTTGACAAAGATTAAGGTTTTCACGCCACACTAGACCTACAGTTTAACATGGAATTAGAAATACATCTCGTCAGGGATTGATTGCCATCTCTTTCACATCATAATTTCATCGAGATAATTGAAGCTCATATACAGGACCTACATTGTCTATAAGAGCTGTGGCGCGTGGAACATGCAGCCTTCAGAAGATGTGAACATCTGCTCTGTGGACGAGTTCAAGAAAATGGATAGGCCGAACCTTGCGATGTAGGAATTTTTTTCCATGGAACCGTAACCACTGATACCGTAACCCACCTCGGTACGGATTGCAATGCTTATTGAGACACTTCTTGTCCTTGTATCTCCCTCATGTACACCTACACTGTGTCCGACAACACAGAAACTCCAAAATTGTTGTGAAAGATGCAAAAGTGTAATGACAAAATAGAACAGCTTCAGGGTTCATTCACACCATGCGTACATTTATCTCGTGTACGCGGTGTACACCTTCCACATTGTGTCCGACACTATTTTTTTCTACGCAAGAGAATACACATCTGAAATCCACAGCTTGCACCGCTCAACTGAGTACGCAGGGGTAGAGATATCCCCAGGTAGTAGCAGGATTCACTTTTTTTAGGCGTAAATGGCTTGTTCAGGTTGAGTTGTCAGATACCACTTTTTATTTTAACTGTTCAGGTATACATTATTATGGAGAGTTACCAGATACCACTTTTTATTTTAACTGTTCAGGTATACATTATTATGGAGAGTTACCAGATACCCCTTTTTAGTTTAATTGTTAAGGTATACATTATTAGGTTGGCCAGATTGTACCATTTATTTAATTAATTCTTAAAAGTTGGCTTAGAATGCCGCTAGTAGGTTTAGAAGGCGTAACCAACCATTTGGTATAATTGTTTACAACCAAAAGAGTTAAATAAAACAACATTACATCATTCTCTTTATTATAAATATATAGAAAATAAATATACATTTGAATGATCAATTAAAAATAATAATAGTTTAAGAAATATGAACGAGGAATATGCATATAATCAAAAATATATCCGTCAATATAACAGTACAGGAGAAATATATATATATATATATATATAATATATATATATATATGCACACAATTATGGAGATATATAGAAAATAAATATACATTGGAATGATCAAAATACAAAAATAAAAAATAAGAAATAATATAACCATCAACATAGAAATATATACACACAACTAAATAAATAAATACATACACTTTATCTTCTACCGTACAGCGCAACATAAAAAATAAGAAATAATATAACCATCAATATAGCAGAAATATATATACACACAATTATGTTAAATAAATACATACACTTTATCTTCTACCGCGCAAAATAAGAAATCATATAGCCATCAATATAGCAGAAATACACACACACACACACACACACACACACAAATATGTTAATTATATAAATACATTTCACTTTTTTTTCAAAATACTAAACTCGCTCTTATTCGAGTCTACAATTACATCATTATTGCTCTGCATTACGCAGTGTACGCGGTTTAATAATATTTCACCGCTTGTAGTAAAGGGAAACCTGTACTCGATATGAAGGGCCTTCATATCGTTCAGTACTATTTTTGTTCCCACTTTACATCCGGTTGGTAAGTTATCTTTAAATACGTCTAGAATACAATCAAAAGCACGCACAAAGAGTTCATCGTTAGCAACATTATTAAACACAAGTTTATAAACACCCCTTTCCAATCGAGGGTTTATTTCTACCGATCCGAGCTTTTCAATCGTGAACTCATCTACACTCAACATAGCGGTAATTGAAATAATCTAAGTCGTTACGACAACTGCTCGTTATAGGCAGTTTTATTTTTTTACCACTCACCATTTCCACAAACTGAACATCTTCACACTCCGGCGCACTATTTGAGAGGAACATTTGCCCATATTTTTCCTTTTTATTTAACAGACGATACACGTCTCTAAAGTCTGCTAAAAACTCACGCAGGGCACTAGCAACAACCTCACTACGAACCTCATCATGATATACATTAATGTTAACCCCCCCTTTTATGGCCCTTTTTTCGGTTCGGATTCGACGGGGGGTTCTGGTTACGGAGGCAAGCAACGGATATTTCTTCTGATACTTTTCTTCTATAATTTTCTAATTCTTTCTCTGATACTTTATAACTTATCGACTTTACTAAGTTCCTCTGACGATAGCCCAACTCGAGGGGGAAAATAAAAAGTTTCTCTTACTGTAAATTTACTTCTTAAAAATTTACAGTTATTGCTCTGAATTTACAGGGGTAGAGGTTCGACCTCTTTCGACCATAGCTCAGGCCGGAATCTAAAAATATTAAGGAGGCAAGGGGCCTCCGCCCCTCCCCGCAGCGAAGCTGCTAACAAGGGGAGTCTCTTAGCAGTGACCAAGGCAGAGTCTCGTAATGAAGTGTCCTTCATTTTACAAATACATGTATAAAATATGCCTGAATGTTGGGGGATGGCAGTTGGAGGTTAAGTTTCCCCCCTTTTAAACACGATCAGGTGTTTGAAAGTTTCCAAATAAAAATAAAAAAAATAAATAAAAATAAAAACTAATCTTTTTTTTTTTGCCACGTCTTCATTTCTGAAGGCGATATCATTTTTGTTTGGGTTTATTACAATTATGATTGCGATTATGGAATGCTTCCCATTCGCTTATGATTGTCCCTTACAGTTCGATTAAAGTACATTCTTACATTATATATAAAGTCATTACATTCAATTATAGTTTCATTGAAGTACATTACGTCGTTACCATTCTTACAGTGTTTTTATATATATATATATATATATATATAATACAGTGGAACCTTGCTTAACGAGTGCCTCGTATAACGAGAAATTCGTATAACGAGCCAAAAGAATGGGGGAAAATTACCTTGCATAACGAGCGACACTTTGCTTAACGAGCAAAATATTTCGTCAAAATTTAAAGCGTAGACAAAAACAAATGTCTCTAGACAGTTTCCTCGTGAAAAAGGATCCAAAAGAAAGTGAAAGTGCCTCTAAAAAATTTAAAGCTAGTGACTGTGAGCTCGTCGAGAATGTTATTGCATTGAACGAAGACGATTCTCCTCCTTCCCCTCAATAACCCTCTCCTCCTCCCTGTCTCTTCATTTCCTTTGCGTGCGTCAGGAGCACCTTCTCTCTTCGTAAGTTATTTATAAATTTCACCGTTTACTAATTATTTACATTCTCTTTTGGGTTAATTTTTATTAATAATCTTTTCATTTCATGCAATAATAAAAAAACGCCTTTAAATATCATTATAAATATTATTTTAAGTATTTTTTAAGCATGGAACGCATTATCATATTTTACATTGATTCCTATGGAAAAATTGCCTTGCTTAACGAGCATTTTGCATAACGAGCACAATTCGGGAACGAATTATGCTCGTTAAGCGAGGTTCCACTGTATATATATATGGTTAGATTATATGGTTAGATTATATGGTTAGATTATATGGTCAGATTATATGGTCAGATTATATGGTCAGATTATATATGGTTATTATATATGGTTATTAGTACAACACAAGTACATGAGACATGACAAGATAATTTATATACAACAATATGTTATATTACATTATATGTTATAGATTTGGATCAGAGCGAAAGATGTTGTTTATCTTAGAAACGTTCGGTTCTGCTGATTCGCGAATTTGAGCATTTAACTACTGTAAGCCTAATGAATGCCTTGTGAGGGTTGAACGCACTTAAAAAAATAATAATAAAAAAATATATGTGGACGTATTTTACATGTACATAATCCAATAGGTTGTGTGCGTAATATAGAGACGCGTAAAATATGGACTGATAGGTTGATAGGTATCAGTAGACAATAGGTAGGAAACAACATAACTAATGATGTATAGAGAATGGTTTCTTTTTCTTTTTATTATTATTATTATTATTATTATTATTATTAAGGAATTTACCATACATTCAATACGGAAGATGTCCAAATACTAAACACGTGATTCAGTGTTCAAGGTATGGAAAACGTGAAGAGAATTAAGTTACTTTATGACGTCATAGTTATTGAATTTGTACGTATAATACAAATCATTATTAGGAAGATTTACAAGAACGAATTAGAGACAAGAGTGGGTATTAATGACTAAGAAGTACAACTGCGGGTTCCAATCCTGTTATATGCAATGTGTATGCATAATCTAGGGACGAGGGTAAGATGCAAGACAATCATAATTAATTAATAACTTCTATAACAAATGAAAATGGATACGACTAAACCATAGGTATGGTAGATCGTAGGTTTTGACACGATCAAAAATAGGAAGCCACAAGTAAAATTATTATCCAAACTCGCGTTAAGCGATTTTGGTTCTTATGTAAAAATGAATATTGATTATTCATTTCATTTTTACATTGCTCTCCCCTTTTAAAAAAAAACGATATTTATACAATAATCTAATAGGGTACCATTAATACAATACAAATGAGAAAATAACATCCTAACTACTTCAAGTTAGATGACGAATTTTTTTCTTTACATTACAAATTTTTATACAGAACAAGTGTTATTATATAATATAAAAAATTCAAAGATTAATACTTCAATTTTAGACAAACAATTACGCTAGACAAAGAATGATATTGTTAAATTTTTTACAAAATTTTTATTTTTCTGTGGGAAAAAATTATGTACATAATGAATAGTAGGTAAAAGGAAAAAAATATAAATTATTTTCCAAAGTTACCCTGATCGTGCAGTCTATAACTAATTTTATTGACTATTGTAGGTAAAAAATCGAATTACGTAATGGATGATGTATAGACCTGTGGTCTAGTGTGTATTTGTGTGTATTAGATACAAAGTGTGTATCATAACTTTGAGGGACAGATTAGCGGAGAGGATTCTTAAATTAACTGAATAAATGCCTGAGCAAAAATTTATATATAGTAAGCAAAAAGGCTTAGGACTATATAAATAGCAGAGTTAGCACCTACACGCTATGAAATAGTTTGTGATATCGAATGATTTTAGAATAAGGTTTGTATATATAGTATATATAGTGTGCATACATGCGTGTGTATGTGTAGAGATTTGGAAGGTTTTTGAATTAACAAAGTTTAAAAATAATGTATAATAATTTAAGATGGGTTTTAGGGTTATAAAATCTTTTGAGTCAATTATTGTTGTTATTATCATTATTATCATTATTATTATAAAATCCTTGTAAGTTCAAGGTAGTATTTAAGTATTTAATTAAATCAGTTCCACGTATTAAGGTAATACAAAGAAATGTACTTAGAGGACTTACAATTGATGAAAGTAAATCTCACGGTTTAAAAATTGAATTTTGAAGATGGAATTAAATTCGACTAGTAACATTCCTAGCTATATATGAACTATATAAACATTAACCAGAAGTATCGGTACGATAATTGAATTAAGAAAGTTAAGAATACAAATTAAAAATATAAATCAATTTATGCATTTTAATGAGCTAAACATAATTTTATAATATTCTTAAAAATAAAAGTAAATCGAACCTTAGATGAGTTTCGGCCAAGAATAAAAAGTGTTATTGAAATGGAAGGAAAGCATTTCGAACAATCTTTTCTTTTAATAATTTCAGGTAAATTTTACATTAAAAATTATTTTTATATACTAAAAAAAAATATTAAAAAGGTTTAATAATTTTTTGCATGTTAAGTAGAAAAATCATACTCTTTCGTTGAATGTTGATAGAATTTGAATTATTTGATATTTTAGTCTGAAAACTTGTTTGCATATGATAAATACATATGTTTTATTGTGTAGAAGTTTTATTAAAATTAAATGACAAAAAAGAATAAACACAACTGAAATTTAGGGCCATGTGCGGTCCTACGGGTAAATTTCCCGACCATACAGAGCAAGATAAATTAGGTACATGATCGATTAATTATTACACTATTTCTGTCATCATATAATCGCAATAATTATAAAACTCGTTACCAACATTTGTAAAAACGGTTTTGGTTGCCAACAATAAAATATGTCATTTTACCTATATATTTTTATACGCAACAATGGCATGAAAAAGAAGACAAATCGGTCCATTTCCTTCTTACAACAAAACAAAGAAAGGTTAACTAAAGACGCAACCCGGTCAATTCAGGTTGAATTAAATTATCTTTACAAAAAAAAGGTTGAATTAAATTCTTAAATTACATTTTCTTAAATTAAATTCTCTTAACTTACAAAGAAAAAGTTGAATTCAATTGACTGCATTGAAATGACTTGGGACTTAAAAACTGACTTCTTAAAACTAACTGCTTCAAAACTAACTGCTTCAAAACTAACTGCTTCAAAACTAACTGCTTCAAAACTAACTTCTTCAAAACTAACTGGCTTCAAAACTTCTTCAAAACTGGCTTCTTCAAAACTGGGGCGGTTGTCCCTCTTGGATGCAACCTATTGACTTGACCTCTTATCAAGTATTTCTATGAATCTCTGGGGCGGTTGTCCCTTTTGGCGCAACCTTCTGACTTGACCTCTTATCAAGTATTTCTATAAATCTCTGGGGCGGTTGTCCATCTTGGCGCAACCTTCTGACTTGACCTCTTATCAAGTATTTCTATAAATCTCTGGGGCGGTTGTCCCTTGGCGCAACCTTCTGACTTGACCTCTTCAAGTATTTCTATAAATCTCTGGGGCGGTTGTCCCTTTTGGCGCAACCTTCTGACTTGACCTCTTATCAAGTATTTCTATAAATCTCTGGGGCGGTTGTCCCTTTTGGCGCAACCTTCTGACTTGACCTCTTGCAAGTATTTCTATAAATCTCTGGGGCGGTTGTCCCTTGGCGCAACCTTCTGACTTGACCTCTTGTCAAGTATTTCTATAAATCTCTGGGGCGGTTGTCCATCTTGGCGCAACCTTCTGACTTGACCTCTTGTCAAGTATTCTGAAACTATCTGACTTGAACGCTTGTCAAGTATTCTGAACTGTAACTTGAACTCTTATCAAGTATTCTTGAAACTTAACTGTCTAACTTGAACGCTTGTCAAGTATTCTGAAACTTAAACTATCTAACTTGAACGCTTGTCAAGTATCTTTATAAATCTCTGGGGTTTGGTTATCCCTTTTGGATGCAACCAACTGAAACTGATTTGCAACTTATTTGCAAATAAAACTGACTTGCAACTTATTTGCAACGAAAACTGACTTCAAAACTGACTTGCAACTTATTTGCAACGAAAACTGACTTCAAAACTGACTTGCAACTTTTTGCAACGAAAACTGACTTCAAAACTGACTTGCAACTTTTTGCAACGAAAACTGACTTCAAAACTGACTTGCAACTTTTTGCAACGAAAACTGACTTCAAAACTGACTTGCAACTTATTTGCAACGAAAACTGACTTCAAAACTGACTTGCAACTTATTTGCAACGAAAACTGACTTCAAAACTGACTTGCAACTTATTTGCAACGAAAACTGACTTCAAAACTGACTTGCAACTTATTTGCAACTAAAAACTGACTTCAAAACTGACTTGCAACTTATTTGCAACGAAAACTGACTTCAAAACTGACTTGCAACTTATTTGCAACGAAAACTGACTTCAAAACTGACTTGCAACTTATTTGCAACGAAAACTGACTTCAAAACTGACTTGCAACTTCTTTGCAACTAAAACTGACTTCAAAACTGACTTGCAACTTCTTTGCGACGAAAACTGACTTGCAACTTATTTGCAACGAAAACTGACTTCAAAACTGACTTGCAACTTATTTGCAACTAAAACTGACTTCAAAACTGACTTCAAATATCTCTCTAAATCTATAAACTCTCTATAAACACTCTCTCTCTTAATTTGCAAGTCAATTCAATTCAGTAATTGAAAAAAATTTGCAAACAAAAATATAAAATGTAAACGACATTTCACTCTAATGTACACGAAGGTACGATACTATTATGTTTGATACATAAAATAAAATTATTCTATACTGAATATAACAGTGAAAATAACTCTGAAATTAACTCTCTTTTGAAATTAACTCTCTTTTGAAATTAACTCTCTTTTGAAATTAACTCTCTTTTGAAATTAACTCTCTTTTGAAATTAACTCTCTTTTGAAATTAACTCTCTTTTGAAATTAACTCTCTTTTGAAATTAACTCTCTTTTGAAATTAACTCTTTTGAAATTAACTCTTTTGAAATTAACTCTCTTTTGAAATTAACTCTCTTTTGAAATTAACTCTCTGTTACAATTAACTCTCTGTTACAATTAACTCTCTGTTACAATAAGGAAAATGTATCACTAGTGTCTGAAGTGTTCACTGTGTTTCTTGTAAATTCTGACTTAATACTCATTATTAACTGTTAATAATACTGACTTTTCAAGTGTTTATAAATTACTTAAGAAAACAAAATGTACTTAACAAAATTTTCTATGGGGAAATCCTTAGAGACGTGTCCTGAAGACGTGTCTTGCTGGCCACTTGTTATTGGATGAAAACTAGGCGTAGAGAACTTGGAGTCGTGACACACCGGTCAAGGGTGGATGTTACGAACTAGAAGTCGTGACACGCCGGTCAAATGGTTTTATCCTGATAAATCTTCTTTTATAAATCTTCTTTTATAAATCTTCTTTTATAAATCTTCTTCTTATCCTGGTAAAGGGTCGCCAGCTGTTAACCCCTCCGTCTATGGCCCTGATTCGGTTCGGATCGACGGGGGTTCTAGTTACGGAGGCAAGCAACGGATATTTCTTCTGATACTTTTCTTCTATAATTTTCTAATTCTTTCTCTGATACTTTATAACTTATCGACTTTACTAAGTTCCTCTGACGATAGCCCAACTCGAGGGGGAAAATAAAAAGTTTCTCTTACTGTAAATTTACTTCTTAAAAATTTACAGTTATTGCTCTGAATTTACAGGGGTAGAGGTTCGACCTCTTTCGACCATAGCTCAGGCCGGAATCTAAAAATATTAAGGAGGCAAGGGGCCTCCGCCCCTCCCCGCAGCGAAGCTGCTAACAAGGGGAGTCTCTTAGCAGTGACCAAGGCAGAGTCTCGTAATGAAGTGTCCTTCATTTTACAAATACATGTATAAAATATGCCTGAATGTTGGGGGATGGCAGTTGGAGGTTAAGTTTCCCCCCTTTTAAACACGATCAGGTGTTTGAAAGTTTCCAAATAAAAATAAAAAAAAATAAATAAAAATAAAAACTAATCTTATTTTTTTTGCCACGTCTTCATTTCTGAAGGCGATATCATTTTTGTTTGGGTTTATTACAATTATGATTGCGATTATGGATTGCTTCCCATTCGCTTATGATTGTCCCTTACAGTTCGATTAAAGTACATTCTTACATTATATATAAAGTCATTACATTCAATTATAGTTTCATTGAAGTACATTACGTCGTTACCATTCTTACAGTGTTTTATTTATATATATATATATATATGGTTAGATTATATGGTTAGATTATATGGTTAGATTATATGGTCAGATTATATGGTCAGATTATATGGTCAGATTATATATATGGTTATTAGTACAACACAAGTACATGAGACATGACAAGATAATTTATATACAACATAATATGTTATATTACATTATATGTTATAGATTTGGATCAGAGCGAAAGATGTTGTTTATCTTAGAAACGTTCGGTTCTGCTGATTCGCGAATTTGAGCATTTAACTACTGTAAGCCTAATGAATGCCTTGTGAGGGTTGAACGCACTTAAAAAAAAATAATAATAAAAAAAAATATATGTGGACGTATTTTACATGTACATAATCCAATAGGTTGTGTGCGTAATATAGAGACACGTAAAATATGGACTGATAGGTTGATAGGTATCAGTAGACAATAGGTAGGAAACAACATAACTAATGATGTATAGAGAATGGTTTCTTTTTTTCTTTTTATTATTATTATTATTATTATTATTATTATTATTAAGGAATTTACCATACATTCAATACGGAAGATGTCCAAATACTAAACACGTGATTCAGTGTTCAAGGTATGGAAAACGTGAAGAGAATTAAGTTACTTTATGACGTCATAGTTATTGAATTTGTACGTATAATACAAATCATTATTAGGAAGATTTACAAGAACGAATTAGAGACAAGAGTGGGTATTAATGACTAAGAAGTACAACTGCGGGTTCCAATCCTGTTATCTGCAATGTGTATGCATAATCTAGGGACGAGGGTAAGATGCAAGACAATCATAATTAATTAATAACTTCTATAACAAATGAAAATGGATACGACTAAACCATAGGTATGGTAGATCGTAGGGTTTTGACACGATCAAAAATAGGAAGCCACAAGTAAAATTATTATCCAAACTCGCGTTAAGCGATTTTGGTTCTTATGTAAAAATGAATATTGATTATTCATTTCATTTTTACATTAATATAGTGGTAAAAATACTTAAGATTGTCCATGATGACGAGATTCACATTTTCAACCGAAGTGTACGAGTACTCGACATGGTGTAGCATGATATAATACCGTTTATCACACCACTCATCCACAAGGCTCACTACCCATATCTGCTGCTTCTCTTCTGCACGCGTTGTTTCTTTTACTTCACGGTATATGTGAGACTTTATAAAGCTTAGATCTACAGCATACTTCAATACATCGTCTGTGCAACGAAAGCCTACAACGCTCTCACCAGAATAACCATAGAGTACTTGTACATCTTGATCCTTCGCACGATCCAATGTGGTTTTAAAAGAGGCAAAGGAAGGAGGAATAGGAAGTTTTTCGGTATCCACCACATCTTGACACTTTGCTGAATATCATTTCATAAACGTTGAACAAGCAATATTAAAGGTAGCCATTTTCTTCTACGCGGGCGAATACACGTCTGAGCTCAAGGGCTTACTGCAATCAACTGACCACGCAGGGAATGCCAGGTAACGCTAATTGAAACATGATTTATTTAATAAACGAAATATTCAAGTCATATATTTACAAGTACGTGTAATAAATAAGTTAACAATAGACACATCAAAGATTATATTCAAGACATATATATTTACAAACACGTGTAATAAATAAGTTAACAATTGAAATTATGTTAACACAAGAAATAACAGAAAACACAAGAAAAAACAAATGCATAGATTAAGAAATTGTATTTAAGTTTGTGTATTATATAAACTAATTATATATATCATCCGTAATGTCGATGATGGGGCGCTGTACCTCATCGTCATTCATATAAAATATATATATAATATATATATATATATATATATATATATATAGACATTAGACAGCTGGAGGGGATTCAAAGAAGTTTCACAGCCAAGATCAATGGGTGCAAAGAACTAAATTACTGGGAAAGGTTACGAGAACTAAACCTATATTCACTGGAAAGGAGAAGAGAGAGATACACCATTATTTACACTTGGAAAATAATGGAGAAACTAGTCCCTAATCTTACTCTGAATCCCATAACTCCCCAAACAACGGTGGAAGGTAGAAACGGTAGACTGTGTCGTATTCCCAAATTGAAGGCGAGACAGGGAACATCCTTAACCCTGAAAGAAAATATTTTTGTAGTGAGAGGACCAAAACTATTTAATCAGCTGCCCAAAGACCTAAGAAACACGAAGGGAGTTGCAGTGGAAATCTTCAAAAGAAGACTTGACGCCTGGCTCAGAACAATCCCCGATGAGCCGGGCGTACCTGGCTATGTGAGGTGGAGAGCGCAAGAATCCAACTCACTACTTCACCAGGCCAACTCGAGAGGAGGGGCGACACGCTTGACCTTCGCGAAATGAGAAATCATCACGTGGAACCTTTGTAAGGTTGTAAGGTAAGGTATATATCACAACCTTCCTACATCACTACCTCTCTACCCCATTACCTCACTAACTCATCAGCCATAACTATCCAAGAGTAACTCTCACTACCTCATTGCCTCTCTAACTCACTACCTCTCTATCCCTACCTCACAACCTTCCTACATCACTACACCCTCTCTAACCCATTACATCACCATTACACTAACTCAATACCTTTCTGCCTCTCTACTCTCTACATCACTACCACACTACCCATAGCTAGCCGAGAGTGGCCTAACCTAAATTAATTTTTATAGCTTTCGATATCTGTACAAGCGTAACCTCACCTAGCCTAATGTGGGAAGTAATAGACGCTAATAATCTAGCCTACGCTTTCTTTTCATTCTATTCATTATGATTACCATTAGTAAGGTACAGAGTCAAGTTTTAATTATTTCTTTTAACTTTGATCAAACTGTTTCACGTTAAAAATGTTCCTCTGCGAAGGCAATAAAACGTATAAGGTGGAGCGAAAAACTTGACCTCACAACCCATCTAATTCAATACCTCTCTACCCACTACATCACCACCTCTTTACCCCATTACCTCACTAACTCACCGCTTCTAATGACAGAGTTAACTCAATGCAACTTTATTTTATTTTTTACTAATCTGGGATATATTTCTTATCTTCCTTCGTAAAATTGAAATGAATCTCAAAGATTTTTGCCTGAAAAGCTGTCACGCTCCACAAAGGCATATTCAAATAAAAATACTGTAACTAAACTACTTGTCACTAAAAAGAAAAAAAACATTAGGCAACATTATGCGATCCTATGTGGCTGTAATGCATATCTTATGTAACGCTTTCTTTCTAAATTCTTATAATATACGTATATATAGATGTGTGTGTGTGTGTGTGTGTGTGTGTGTGTGTGTGTGATTAATTAGCATACCTTTGATGGTTAACAAACAGGTGCGAACTCTCTCTCTCTCTCTCTCTCCACCCCCTTCATTTCAAAGCTTACAGAACGGTTCTCACATATTCGTATGTACGAGAAAAATATATTTGTAATTAATAACGTTGTTAATTACAACGAATAAAATTAGCTTCCACTCCTGACTGTACAGAAAAAACTATTGAAGTGTCATAATAATAATAATAATAATAATTTTTTTCACCCGGGTGTATCAGGTCACACCTGTGCGAACAATGGACGAAGATAGAAAATAAAATTTGGTGCTTGTACTTCTCTTTTTAAGCATATATATTAAGTTTATATATATATATATATATATGTGGTATGTGTGTGTGTGTGTGTGAGCATGAGTTGATCATTCGCTTATTATATATATATATTTTAAGTTCGGGAAGAGCCGATTCGCCTCTATTTAAAAGTGCATATCTCGGCGGAAAAACAAAGAAAAAGTGAGAGGAAAGACGGAGGAAAAGGAAAGGGTAGAGGGGACAGTCGAAGTGGAAAAAGACCAAGGATGACAAGGACTGCAGGGTCGAGCCCCATCATCCTTGGGTGCTAGGGCCGGGAGGGCGCACGTGAAACCTCCAGGAACAAGCACATACAAACGAGCATAAAGTGATTTATTTTAGTTGTGTAAAGAGAGTGTGTTTAAATTCTAATTATTTATTTAATAAACAGAAGTTCTTTTAAGGTAAATTGTTGGAATTAAGGAGAAGATTCATCTGTTGTGGTAACGAATTAAAATAAATGGTGGTACCTGACAACTATCGTCACATGGTGGTATTTAGCAACCAAATGGGTGAATAATATATGAAATAATTTAATACATATTGCTATCTAGCAACTCATTCTTCTAGGCTGATTAATATATAAATTAATTAAATATATAGCACAAACTGGCAACTCAGCCTTCTATTGGCTGATGAATTAAATACATGGCGCTATCTGGCAACTCAACCAACTGGCCGATTAGGGGTCTATAAAAGAGCGGGAGGCGGACGACGGGGTCATACAAGCTCGACTCCTAGCCGAGCAAGGATCTCAGGTCCTTTCTTTTTAATGGCCCTTTGGGTGGTGAGGAAACCCCTTCCTTCCCATAGAGGCCTCTTAGGTTAGGTATACCCCTTTGGGGGGTTTCAGCTTGGGGGAGAACTCCGCCTCCAAGTTGCATACCCCTCTTTCTCTCTTCCTCTCTTGCTATCTCCAAGTTGCATGCCCCTTGCAACCCCATTTTGGGTTGGCAACAAAGATCGGCACTCACTCTCTCTCTTTCTTTTTTTTCTTTTTTTTGCAAGAAAGGGGGGTGGGGGTGGCACTCTTGCAACAAAGGGGTGGGTGGGGGTTTTGGCACTCTTTCAACAAGGGGGGGGGGAGGTGGCACTCTTGAAACAAAGGGGGTGGGGGTGGGGTGGCACTCTTGCAAGATTGTGCAACATTACGTAATATTTCTGCACTCAACCTTTTTGACACCATACTACTACTATATATATATATATACCCAGAATACTGCAAAAGGAAAAAAAATCGCTTTACAATCACAACGAACAGTGAGATTGAATTCAATTGACTGTAAACACAGACAGACAAAAAAAATCCTCTTTTTTGTTTTAACTCAACGAACAGTGAACTCTTTACAACCAATAAAAATACTGTAATATATTTATGTATTTATATATACGAAAAATACTGCATACGAAAACACAAATCTTCGTACACCAAAATAAAGAATAATAATGAAAAAAATAAAAAATTCTTTTCAAACCAATGCGTTAAACTCTTTTTTTTTCACGTATTTATTTATTTATTTCCTTTTATTAATGTTAATCTTACCCTGCAAAAACACACTCCAGTGACCAAGATTTCTCGATTTCCTTTTATTCCATCTTGAAAGCACGTTTGTTTTCGTTTTTCTCCGTCTCGTCTTGAGAGAACGTCTGTTTTCGTTTTCTTTCGTTTTCTTTCCTCTGTACGTTGCGTAGACAGAGTCAGGTGCGTTCGACTTCTGTAATTTCTCAATCCTTTTTCTTGAGAAACGTTTTTCGTTGGCGATTAAAGTCTTTCAAAATCTTCTCCCTCTTCGTTTTGGGAATTTACGTCTATGCTATGCGTCGCATAGACGTTCCAAGAGAAATTAAATTCGTAAAATAATAATTGTCGTTGTCGTCGTCTCTTCTAAACAAGTGTTGACGTCCTTGAGGCGTGGTTCTGCCCGAACACGGGTTTTCAAATCCTGGCTCCTCGGCGACAGTGCCGCTAAATGGCGGGTGAATGATTTCTTCTTTGAATCCTGGCATAGGTCTGCCAATGTCGGATATGACGTTATCCTTTAAAGGTATTCTCAGTATGTCGCTTCCTCGCACCTACAAGGAAGTTTATACCGCTGACGTCCAAGGTTCTTCTTTAATTACTTACTTTATCTGACTGCGACCAACCCAATTTATACCTTCGCTTCGATGGCGTCCTCTCTTCTCTCAGTCCGTTGAGAAACGGGAATGTTTTCTTGGAAGGTATAAAATGACGAGTCTTCCTTTGTTCAGTCCTTTATTTTTACAAGGTTGAAATCACGTTTAAAAAAATACTAGATTTCTTTACACTACAGAGTAATTAGAAAATCAGAACCTTAACACAACACTTGCTTAGAGAGTAGTAAAACGAACGAGAACCCAGTTTCCATGTTTCCACGTTTACAAAAGATTATTAAATCACAAAGTCCTATTATAACACTGATATTAGTCAAGAATTTATATAATGGTGGTTCGACACTTAACTCTTTTTAGCAGAAGAATTTATATAATTGTGGTTTAATAGTCGAAAGAACATTTAGAATTTAGGAATTTCTGTTTAAGATTCTAGACGTGGCAACACTACTTTTCGTTTGGTTAAAGGAAGGATGCAGAGAATCCGCGGGGCATTGCAATTTATACAAAATTTCGAATTTAACGGATTCATGTTTTAATTTATACGAACAGAATAATATCTTTTAAAGGATTAATACTTTAATTTATACAAACAGAATAGCCTTAAATTTTAACATAAATTTATTTTCTTGTGGAAACACTGTTCCACATGTATTTAATAAACACTGTTGGTATAAAGCAGGACTAATTTCATTTTGTTGCGGCATGTTTAAATCACACTGTGCTTGGGGTCAGGAGGGATGGGAAATCATTACGTTTAATCAGATAGCGACTGATTTGTGCTTGTCGCTCTGAATGTGATTTTCACTGCTGTGGGGACGATAAGGAGGGGATGAGGGTACCGTTACGTTTTGCTACGTCATCGGGGCTGCATTTCCGATGTCGCCTGGCGTGTGATGAAATTGTGTTGTGGGGAAAACAATGAGGAGGGATGGGGGTACCATTCGATTAATGTGCCACTGGGGCTGACGGAATTTAGTCGCTGAGTGTGTGTGTTCTGTGTTCACAACTCTTTGTGGGTGATATCTAGTTGAATTGCTACAGCTGAAATATTAATGTAATATTGTTCTTTTCTCTTTGCAGGGCCGCCTGTAAGGAACATCATGTCGTCTAGTCAAAGCTTCAACGTCGAAAGCGTCTGTGGTCATCAGTGTCCGTGCATCCAACTGAGATTAACTGGAACCTGTGTATCATCTGCCAAGAGGACAAGGCAGAGCAGCTAACACGTCCTTCACAATCGAAAAGAACTGACGTTGGGAGTGGATACACTTTACTGGCAGAAAACCTAGTGAAATTCAGCGAACTGGGTCAACTTCCACAGACACTGAAGATAGAGAGACTGGATGAAGGGTGCGGCATTGAAGCCGCCATGGTTGCACACAATGCACAGTATCACAAGAAATGCCAGCTCAAATTCAACAACACTATGCTGAAGAGAGCAGAAAAACGGAAACTAGAAACAGACGGTCATTGTCAAGATGGAGACGAAACAGGTGTACTGTATACAAGCACATGAGGTCGGAATTCGTATTTTCTGAGAAGGGCGTCCAAGAAGCATTGTGTTTCTTCTGCAGACAAGCAGCTGGCGCAGAAGGATTCCGCGCAGCATCAACCTTCCAGCTAGACAGCCGGGTGCGGGGCCTGTGCTGAGATTCTTGAAGACGCACACCTGCTTGCCAGACTCAGTGTGGAGACGTTGTGGCTCTGGAGGCTAAGTACCATGCCAAATGTTTAGTAGGTTTGTACAATCGAGCAAGGAAGGCAAAGGCTACCGAATTTAAAGAAACTGCTTGCGAGAGGGAAATAGCCACTACTGTCTTCGCCGATTTGGTTCTACATCGAAGAAACACGTCTTGGGGCGACAGCACCGGTGTTCAAACTGGTTAATATTGCTCGCCGCTACACAGCTATGTTGGAGCAGGTAGGAGTCAAAGTAGATGGCAGAGTTAACAAGACACGACTGAAAGAACGACTACTGTCACAGTTCCCAGACATGAGTGCCCACAAGAAAGGAAGAGATGTCTTTCTGGCATTTAATGACGATGTTGGTTCTGCGATTGCTAAATCCCTCGAGTTAGACAGTGACAGAGATACGGTGTGCCTTGCTCGTGCAGCACAGGTGGTCCGCCGCCAAATGTTTCAAGAAGCCAAGCCCTTCACTGGTTTCGCTGAAGGATGCCAAGAAGAATCTGTACCGCAACTACTGCTTTGCTTGGTGAGAATGGTCCTGGATGGTGCCAGTATTACAGAACACGTGACACACACGACGCATGCAGCACTAACCATCGCCCAGTTGGTGAAGTTCAATAGTGTCAAGCATAATCGGACGCCTGGGACAACAGCCTCTGTCAATGTCCGGCACATACCCTCTCAGGAGACACCTTTTCCCACCTACCTAGGGTTGATGGTTCATGCTCACACATGCAACAGGGAATTGGTTGAGAGGCTTTTCCACTATGGGATTAGCATCTCATATGACCGTGTTCTCCGAATCTCAGCACAGATAGGAGACAACGTCTGCCAGCAGTTCCAACGAGAGCAAGTAGTTTGCCCTGCAAAGATGCGCGGCAGTGTTCACAACTGCTGCTGTCGACAACATAGATCACAATCCAAGTTCAACAACAGCTAAGGAGTCCTTCCATGGTACTGCTATCTCCCTATTCCAGCATCCATCCTTCACTGGCGAAGGGGTTAATCGGAGTATCGTCATCGCAGAAGGGTCCGGTAAAGCAAGCGATAAGAAGATCGTCATAAACTTGCTCGTACAACTATACTAACATTCCAACTGTCACCAGCACCATTACAAATCAAACTATCCCACCTGCTGATGTGGTGTCTCTGTGCCGAGAAGGCTTCCCAGAACAGAGAAAGACTGAATACCTGTGGCTAGACCACGTCAGACAGGCCCTTGAAAGGTCTGACGTAGAGGAAAACACTTCTTGGGCTGCCTTTCACGCCAGCCGTCAGCCATCAGGAGCTCAAGTCATATGCCACACTTCTTTGCTCCCACTCTTCCTTGAGAGAGCACACACAACCGCCATGATCCGACATTCAATGGACGTTGTGTGAAAATGTATTGAACATGTTAATCCAGGGCAGACACCAGTAATCACCGTCGACCAACCCCTGTTTGCCTTGGCCATGCAGATTCAGTGGAAGTGGCCAGAGAGCTACGGGGAAGACAAACTAGTGTGATGTTTGGTGGTCTCCACATCGAGTTGGCAGCCCTGAAGATGGTGGGTGACTGGCTGCAAGGAAGTGGTTGGGTTCATGCATTAGTGCAAGCCGAGATCGCATCACCAGGGACAGCTGATTCGTTCTTACACGCAGCCCACATCACGCGTACAAGACGAGCACACCAGGTAACCGCATCTGCACTATACATCTTACAAAAACGAGCATACGACAAAAGCTGTCAGATACATCCAGCTGAGGCAGGGGAGACAGAAAACTTTGAAGACTGGTGCCATAACAGAACACATGCATATCCTCAATTTCAGTATTGGGCAACCGTGCTGGAAATAGAGCTTCTGATACTCGTCTACGTGCGTTCTCTACGGCAGGCATCATTCACCATGAAAGACATGGCTGAACTTTCAACAAAGCACCCAGATGTGGCCACAAAATTCACGGCTGGCAGCTTCACAGTTCAGAAGACCCAGAAAGTGTTCTCAATCCCAAATGACCAAGCACATGAGCAGAACAACGCCCTAATTAAAGGGGACAGTGGAGCTGTTGGCCTTACGGACAACCCCAGTGCCCTTCGGTGTTGGATGATTGCTGGACCAGAAATCGCCGCGGCAATACAAGAGTTCCAAGATGGACACCAGCACAGGGGAATGCAAATTGACACACGGCACCACGATCAGACAGCCAGTGTGCAAACCGCATTTACCAAAGATGTTATCTCCCCTGTTAATGTGATAGAAGATCTTGGCAACCCATTCGAGGAAGAAAGCGTGGACCTGATTGTTCTCGACTCCAAGGAAATTGCAGGTCCTGCAGCGGTCGATGCTGTCCAGAAGGTGAAGATGATTGGCAAGGAGCAGTTCAAAACCTTCACCAGAGAGCGTCTGGTAGAAAGAACGAAGCCCATTGATGACATCATACGTCGCAACAAGCTGAACGTTTTTGTCAACCCCAGGCCGAAGACAGCAAGTAAAGGGAAGCACCAACTGGTGTGTCTTAAAAATAACGTCGGACTATTTTCGCGACTGTACATTGGTTGCCAGACCAGGGACGGGAACCTAGGGGAGTTCTTTCGCCATGAGAACCAAGCATGCCCTCCAGCACTCTCTGATAATGGTAGACTGCGCTTAGGTACTAAGAGTGACCTACTCCAATGCCTAGAAAACCTATCTGAAGTCCATGCTGACGCTCCTGTTACAACCTGTATAGTTATTGATGGGGCTGCCATAGTTCACATGTTGAAGCCCGGTGCTGCAAAGAACTTTGATGAGTATGCTAGTCAGATATTCATTCCCTACCTGTCCACAAAACTGCAGCAAGTGACACGCCTGGATCTAATGTGGGACACCTACAAGCAGGATTCGCTGAAAGGCATGGCAAGAACAAAACGAGGACAAGGAGTGCGCAGACGTGTTGTAGCTGCAACTGCCATACCAAGAAATTGGCCAAGTTTTCTCCGTGTGGGCTGCAACAAGACGGAGTTGTTTAGGTTCCTGTCTGAAGCTGCCCTCCGGTGGTTCAACATGGAGGGCAAACAGCTAATCATCACCGATGGAGAGAGAGTCCTCAGTAAGCCGCCACTGGATGATCTGGCATCACTCGCTCCATGCCACCATGAGGAAGCCGACACTCGCGTGTTGCTGCATGTGTGACATGCTGCACAGCATGGCCACCGCAAGATCATGCTTCGAACAGTTGACACAGACGTTGTGGTGTTGGCCGTGTCTGTGGTACCGGAGCTGCAACCTGGAGATGAACTCTGGCTGGCATTCGGAACTGGAAAGGGATTTCGGTATTTGTCAGCACACGAAATAGCAGCTGGGCTTCGTCGACAGAAGGCTCAGGCATTGTCGATGTTTCACGCTCTGACTGGGTGCGACACCGTGTCCAGCTTTACTGGGCATGGTAAGAAGACTGCCTGGACCATCTGGGCTGTGTTTCCGGAATTAACAGCTGCGCTGCTGAAGGTCTCTTCAGTACCAATTACACTGGTCTACAAATTTTGAAAAAGTTTGTGCTTCGGAGATAAAATGTGTTTTCTATTATGGATTTTGGGGTGCTGAAAACGAATATGACCATAAAAACAGTCGATTGGCTACAGTTTCCAAGAAAATTTAAGTTACACATTTTGCGTATATGTATACCATATATTAGTAACATACCTGTATAATGCAGTAACTTATATTGATTCAACCCGTCGCTTCTTTCCTTGTCTCTTGTATTCAACTTCTGGAGCATCTCTTGTTATTGTCCAGCAGTAGTCTGCTAACAATGATGGACTCCATTTCCCCTGGTAGCGTTTCTCCATCGCTGAGATATCCTGGTGGAAACGTTCACCATGGTCATCGCTAATTCCAGGTGCGAATGGAGGAAATGTATCTTTAAAGACATATTGCAGCCCATTTTTTGATGGGACAACAGTAGGTTTTCCACCAGCTCCCTGTAATTGTCAGCTTTGGTATTTCCGAGAAAATTGGTTGCTACTAACCGGAAAGCATTCCACGCTATCTTCTCCTCACCACCTAGGATACGGTTGAACTCCTCACCTCTAAGAAGCTCGCGGATCTGTGGACCAACAAATACACCCTCCCTGATTTTTGCTTCACTGAGCTTTGGGAATTTACCACCTAGGTACTTAAAAGCTGCCCCCGTTTTATCCATAGCCTTAACAAAATTTTTCATGACGCCCAGTTTGATCTGTAAGGTTGGTAACAAAATCTTGCTCGATTCTACAAGTGGAGGATACTGAACATTTTTTGTTCCAGTTTCCAATGAGTGTCGGAGTGGCCAATCCTTCTTGATGTAATGAGAAGTCCTAGCCCGACTATCCCATTCACACAGAAAACAGCAATACTTAGTGTAGACCGGCTGCAGTCCAAGCACGATAGCAACAACTTTCAAGTCACCACAAACCTGCCACTGATGTTTGTCATAGTTTATGCAGTTCAAAAAGTTGCAGTCTCATGTTGTCATATGTTTCCTTCATGTGGACTGCATGACCAACTGGAATTGATGACAATACGTTGCCAACATGCAACAAAACAGCTTTTAGACTCAACTTCGATGAATCAATGAACAGTCTCCACTCATCAGGATTGTGAATAATGTTGAGAGCTGCCATCAGACCATCGATATCGTTGCAAGCTACAAGGTCATCTTCAGTGATGAAGAATGGGACAAAATCTTTATGACGGTCACGAAACTTACACACTCTAACATTTTCAGCGAGGAGATTCCACTGCTGCAATCTGGAGCCCAACAGCTCTGCCTTACTCTTTGGCAGTTCTAAATCTCTGATAAAGTCGTTTAATTCATTCTGAGTTATCATGTGCGGTTTAGAAGATGTCAAGTTATAAACAAATTCAGGGTCTTGTGAAGTTGAAGGCTCACAAATTCCTTCATTCTCCTCGTCCTCTGACTCCAGGGAGAATGAGTGTGGGGGCTCAGGAACGGGTTTCGCCGTGAGGTACCGGGCGTATAGCAGAGGGTATATTCGGATATTGTAAAATCCACTTTTTCTTCTTGCAAATACCTTTCTTGACTGGAGGCACCATGAAGAAGTAACAATTGCTGACATGATCTGTTGGTTCCCTCCACACCATTGGCACGGCAAAAGGCATAGATTTCCTTTTCCGATTCAACCACTGGCGAAGGTTTGTTGCACAAGTATTGCAGCATATGTGTGGGGCCCAGCTCTTGTCCTGATCTCCAATCTTACAGCCAAAATAAAGGTGATAGGCTTTCATAATCACGGCGGTTATAGCACGCTTTTGTGATGCAAAAGTCAATTCTCCACAAACATAACAGAAGTTATCTACACTGTTCACACAATTACGAGGCATCTTTGTTCAAATTAGGCTGAAAAAAATTCAGTTTCAAAAGCAAACACTAAAAAGAGTTTGACAAGGGTGCACTGTATGACTTCCGCGAATGAACTGATGCTGTGGCGTAATATGTAGACGCCTGTGACACATCGACGCCTTGACTCTGCTGCGCGTGCGCGTAGTTATATTTTTTATTTTAATAAATTAATGTAATTACATTGCATTTTAATAATTTTAAATTAGGTAAGGTTAAATTTGGTTAGTATTCCATTTATATTAATATAAAAAACATTATGGGAAGCAATATGTTAAAATGAGCCAATCTATTTTTAAATAAATAATTTACAAATACATAATGTAATAAATAAATTTAAAGTTACATTTTATTGTGTATATATATATATATATATATATATATATATAAATTTAAGCAGAAAGCCACAGACAAGAAGGAAAGAAACATCCATCATGTTGGAGGGACTATATTTTGTACAATGCAACGTTTCAAACACAAACTATGCTCATCTTCAGGCAAAAATTCTAAAAAGTTAAAAACAGAATATTAAAAACCATAATGACAAATATAAAATACAAAATAATGTAGGGAAAAACCCAAACCTAAAAATTCATAAGCTTTAAAACACTAAAAATGAAAGTCACACTAAAAAAGAACATAATGAATGACAATTATAAAATACAAAATGTAAGGAAAAAACCAAAACCAAAAAAACTAAAAAATTCACAAGCTTTTTAAAACACTAAAAATCACACTAAAAAGAACACACCTTAAGTCTAAGCAGCACAGATTCCGAGGCAAAACTAATACAAACAGAAGCATCTAAAAACAAGTTAAAGGTTGTTAAAGATGTTCAATTTAGACGGAGGGGAACGGATGAATTATCAGAATTGAGCGAAGGGGAGAGAGTTTTAATATATTATAATGATTGTAAAAGTCTTAAAGTTTGCTCACACGGAGCGGAATCTAAAACGTTAAAATTAGCTAAAGTTATATCCACTTTGTATAGAATAACATGGCTGCGTATAGCTGAAGCTTCTTTAGTTCTCGGTGGTTTGTCAGTTCTATGGCTTATGCCCATAGAACTACGCGCATGCGCAGTAGAGTCAATGCGTCGATGTGTCACAGGCGTCTACATATTACGTGACAGATGCAGTCCAGTTAGTAGGGTGCAGGGTTGCCTGATATCTTTATAAATAGAGCCAATTGGCAATTTTGGGCATCATTTTCTTATGCAGTGACCCAAAATTAGTAAAGATTGAATACTTTTATTTCCGAAGTATTTTGGCTGTAGACCAGTGTTACTGTACCAGAATGTGTCATGTCTACCATCGAAAGGTTCGTCATCCTCTTGTACGACCGAACAAGCACCAGCTCTGACATATATATAGCTCGACAGAAGATGTTTGCAAAGAACAACACCGTGCAGTTGATTCCACCAACAAGGGAAGCTCTAGAACAGCATGTGAAGAGGGCGACCTACCAGGGAGGTCATGTGTGGGGACAGAAACTTTACCAAATCCAGATCTCCCTTGCCCCACTAACTGGGGATGGACCAAGACTGGTGACCGCCTGTACGAACCACACTGGACGAACCTACCCGAGGCATCAAAGGCCTGTCAAGAGCTGGTTTCATGCAAGTGCACAAAAGGATGTATGAAGCGCTGCACCTGCAGAAAGGCTGAACTTCCATGTACGGCCTTATGTGCGTGTGAGGGGAATTGTTCTTCTCAGTAGTGATACGTAGCATGTAGTTATGTGTTATTGTTCTTGTGTAAATAAAATATCAATCAATTCAATTTGGGACCAAAGTCGATACTCTACGAGCATTTTGATATTTTTCAATTTTTTCTATAAACCTATTTTATAGATTGAAATATCAGTATTCCCACTATCACTTATAAAGTAGATGGTACTCCTCTGACTGTAAGCTTTAATTTGAGACCAAAGTTGATACTCTAAGAGCATTATATATATATATATATATATATATATATATATATATTATATATGTATGTATATATATATATATATTATATATATAGAGAGAGAGAGAGAGAGAGAGAGAGAGAGAGAGAGAGAGATATCAGCTAAATTCACTTATAATAATAAAAAATAAAGCACTAAATTTAACACTGTCAGATAAAAAAAACTACTGACTGTAAGCTTCAATTTGAGACCAAAGTTGATACTCTAAGAGCATTTTGATAGTTTTCAATTTTTTCAATTTTTTCAATAAACCTATTTTATAGATTGAAATATCAATATTCCCACTATCACTTATAAAGTAGATGTTAGGGATCTTTTCCGTTTGACTGCCGCCATTGAAACATAAGAGGTGAGTGCCCCCAGCCTTCTTTACTTAGCCTTATAAGGCTAACTAACGAAAATATCACGACCTAACCTAACCTAACCAATCGTTAGGTCAACTGTACGACCTTGACGATTGGTTAGGTTAGGTCGTGATATTTTTGTTAGTTAGCCTTATAAAGCTAACTAAAGAAGGCTGGAGGCCCTGATCTTCAGGTGATCCCCTTATTTTTCTGAGTACACGATTAAAACTTAAAAATTAAGCATGGATCTTGAAAGTAATTAAAATTGTTTATAAGAAACAAAATTTGAAGGGGAAATTAAGAAAAGCTTTTTTATAAAGTAACTTATTTTGTATCATCAAGACATTTCAGTTGAAATACAAAATACAAAAAGTTTAATTATGTTTCAATGGCGGCAGTCAAACGGAAAAGATCCGATGTTAGTCATGTTACTCCTCTGACTGTAAGCTTCAATTTGAGACCAACGTTGATACTCTAAGAGCATTTTGATATTTTTCAATTTTTCGGCCGCCATCTTGGCCGCCATCTTGAAAATAATAAAATTTCGTGATGCCTCCATATCCAAATCTTTCTACAATTTATTTAGCTATCTCTGTGCCAATTTTCATGCTTGTATCAAAAAATGAACAATTCACGTCGATATGGCAGCTATGCCGCCCCACTACAGGATATTGATATGCTTGAGTGTATGTAACGTAGGGCAATCAAACTTATCCCTAACCTCAGAAGATTGGAATACAGGGAAAGATTAAAGGAACTGCTTATGTTTAGTTTTGAGAGACGTTGTATGAGGGGAGATATGATACAGATGTTCAAAATGTTTTCAGGTTTGCACAATTCAGATGTAAGTAGCATTTTCGTATTAGAGGCTGATGGAATAACTCGGGGGCACAAGAAAATTTGAAAGGAGGATTGTAGACGTGATCTACGAAAATACTTTTTCAGTCACAGAGTAGTAGATTTTTAGAATGACTTGCCATATGATGTGGTTAATAGTAGCTCCTTAGTTAATTTTAAGAAAAATTTGGATGCTTTCATGAATGAAAGAGATAGTTGTAGATTGTAAATAGTGTATATTCTTAGCTTAAGTTATGTAGGCTACTTTGGTAGCAGTAAATAGCTGTACAGTATGTATTAAAATTAAAAGATTTTATTAAAAAATATAGATCATGACTTGGATAACCGCGATAGACCCTAGTGGCTTCATGTTTTCCTAATAAAATATAATGTAATGTAAATAAAACACTTCGACTTCAATGTTTTTAGGACTTGTTAAAATACTGTATATACACTAAGTACCCGATAATCCGACCCTACGGCATTCGAACGCCCCCTTATTCCGGCTGCTGTAGACATTTAGCGAGGGTGATTAATGCCCTGTTTGTATTTCTTTTCTAAAAAAATTAGTGTAAGTATGTATATGTCGAGTACTGTAATTGATCGTTGGAAGACCAACTACACGGATAATCTGGCGAGTTGTTTACATTTACATGTACTCTACTTATTTTATCTATTTTATAGTTTTTATCATAATAGTAATATTCGATAGATGAGAATCAAAATAACAGTAACTTTATACAAAGTAACGAAACCAACACTGTGATTTTCGTAATAAACTGATAAGCCCCCAGTGGCCCAGTATTCCGACTTTTCGACTATTCCGGCTCTCTAACTGCCGTATTAAGTCGGATTAGCGAGGACACACACACACACACACACACACATATATATATATATAATATATATATACTGTATATATATATATACACACATATGTGTGTGTGTGGGTGGACACATGGACGTACGTGAATATATTCAAAGGAGGACTAGAAACATGGCTCACAACAATCCCTGATCAGCCGGGTGTACCTGGCCTGTGAGATGTAAATCCCAGGTCAAGAAGTGAGGCCACCAGTCTGACCTTCCTGCGAAGAGAAATCGACGCACAGAACCTTAGAGAGGTCGGGAATATAGGGCCTACTGTATTATAAACGTTCTCATTTCAAATGACGAGTTCCTTTTGAGGAACATTTTCATTTGAAACCAATGACGTGTTCCTTTTAAGAAACGTTCCTAGTTTTTAGAATTCGTAGTTATTTTGTTTATAATGAAAATGAAAATGTGTTTGTATCAAAGTACATATATTGATGAGTGAAAACCCATAATAATTACGTTAATATGAGATATTTTGTTTTCTTCTGCAATAAAGTTTTCAATTATAATTAATTTCAATAAAGTGTATTTACAGTTGATCTTTAACTCCATTTCTGTTACAGATTTGCAGAATTCGACCGTGTCTTCTCTAGATCTGATTGACTGTTGTATCCCAAATAAAGATGATAAGATACTTAT
Organism: Bathynomus jamesi; assembly: GCA_023014485.1. NCBI lineage: Eukaryota > Metazoa > Arthropoda > Malacostraca > Isopoda > Cirolanidae > Bathynomus > Bathynomus jamesi. The sequence continues at coordinate 337,008 of JAJOZX010000076.1, forward strand.
TCGAGGATGTATTCTTCAAGCAAGTCATTTGGTAATCGCTGTTCAAACTTCTATTTTGAATATATTGCTTACATCATTTTTTCACATTTGTGAACAGGCTAGAACGGAGAAGGCACCCAAGGAAGTGCTAAAAAAGGAGTACTAAATACCTCTATATAAGCGCATGTCCATGCTACGTATCTTTTGTAAACTATATACCATTGTACGAGTGTTTCAAAATACTCATTATTGCACAGTTGTATCTCAGTTCTCCGTTTACACTAAAATTGTACAATATTTAAACAAATATTTCCCCGACCCGCAGATGTATATACACCTTGCCCCAATAAAAATTTCATAATATTCGCCCTCAGATTACGCCAGGTGGAAAACTCGATCGAGGAGCCATTGCTGAACGTTTCGAGACTCATTTGTTTTGGTCGCCGCTCTCGTCAACGCTTTCGAAGGCTGTCTTCGCTTGTCCTGAACCTGAGCAATTCGACATGCGGCCATTCTTCTTATGTTTAAAGAATGTTTGCATTGCGAACGCTCCAGGAATTATGGAAATGTTTGTTCCAATTGATGCTGCAACTGGAATTATGTTTTTGAATCTCAATGTGTCAGACATGCCCACTTCAGCCCCATTTCTGGCTGGAGGATTTGCTTATTAAGGATGTTTCTCGACATGAAATGAACATGAGCTTTTAGTGTGTTTTTACAGTCAGTAAGCGTTTTAACGTAATGAAAATCAGGGACATGTAAAACTTACAAAATATCACGGCGAGAGTCGCAACATTTTCTTGTAGTATATCTGTTGTGTTTAAAAGCTGAGTTTCATTTGTAAACATTTTATAATTGTCCTTTCTGGTGAAGTCCATCTTAACTTTATTATTTTCAGTCCTTTATATTTACATGCTTCACATTCGCAAAATATTAAAAATATTACAATCATATTCCACAAAATTGGAGGTTTCGCAATTAAGGAATAACTCAGAAATTATATATATATATATATATATTGTTTTAGAGACATCTGAGTTATAGGTTATACAATTTATATATGATTATTTATCAATAAAGGAGTTCAAAATTTTATTTCAGTTTAGTCCCATTAATTAGCTGTTATTATTATTATTATTATTAATGAACCTTGGTTTTGCTTCTGCCCGAATTGTTCATTCTGAGGAAGGTCAAGCTTGTTACTCCACTTTAGTGGATATACAGGGTGATTCAAGACGAAATGTCATAACTTCGGGAGCTTATAAACATAGGTCCGATTCTTAACGGTTATGGAGCTATGGATGTTTGAATGTTTGAAAATAAGAATAAACGAACAAATAGCTGCTAAAGTTTTTATTCATGAATTTACAATAACTGTTCAAAATGATTACCCTAGGCCTCAATACACATCGCGGCTTGTCTGTGAATCGCGCGTGTAGCTCGCATTAGTTCATTACGATTATGCTTTATGAGTGCTGCAGCATCCATAATGCGAAGGAGCAATGCATCTCGTGTTTCCAATTGTCCCTGGTACACCAGCTCTTTCATGCGCCCCCACAGATAAAAATCTAAAGGGTTTAGGTCCGGAGAGCTGGGTGGCAAATTTTGTGCACCACCACGACCGATCCATCGACCACGGCTAAAATGGGAAGGAGCGCTGTCTTGTTGGAAGTACATAAGCAATCGTGTTGCCAAAGGTACATCTTCTAACAGTGGCGGCAGTTCGTCTTGCAGAAATCGTAGATAAATGTCACCTGTAAGACCACCTTCGAAGATAAACGGACCAATCAGCTGATCGTAGAGAATACCACACCACACATTGGCACCGAACCGATGTTGAAAATTACTTTCCACAATGGCATGAGGATTAATTTATGACCACACATGTGAATTGCGAATATTATTGACACCGTCGCGGGTAAATTGAGCCTCAGCACAGAACAAGCGTATCAATGCAATTGTCGATCGGCATTGAGCTAATTACAAAATTCCAGCCGTTGGGTACGATCCCCAGGTTGGAGGTGGTGAGTAGAATGGGCGCAAAATGGACGAGGGCAAGAATGTTGCAATGTTGTAATAGGGTGTGTCAATTTTAGTAAAGTCAACAATTCAAAAACTACTAATGCTTAAATGATGTCATATTATCTAGCAAACTTAGAAATATCTTTAGTGCTGTTTAAAAAACCATTTACCTACTTATATTTGACCATAAAGGTTTGAAATATAACCTAAATATGACTGTAGCATCGAATATCAATGTGCCACTGATATGTGTTGTCAACTTTGGTTATTTTTGGTGTGCAGTATGGTTTCTAAGTTTCACATAGTCACAAATGCTGGAGTTTTGATTGTGAATGCATGTGTTTTCCCTCCTTTTTGACAATTTTGATTACTTCGTAATGTAAATATTGTGTAATTCAAATTATTCGAAATGTTATGTGTGACCCAAACTTTCTGTATATTTTGATATGATAGATATATGAAATTGTCATTACTTTGAATAATTAAGTCTTGTACCTATAAAAACAACCTTTTATCTGAGTTTATAGGAAGATATTAAGAATTTCAATTAACTTTATTTAATATAGTCATAATCAGTCGGCCTATCCAAATTTCAATGACATTTCTTTTGTTCACAGGTCCACAGGATGAGTCAGAAAGAAATCAGAACCCGAAGCAAATCAAGATGTCACCTAAGTCATTTGGTGGGAACTGGGAGGGAACTTCCCCTAGCTGAGCTGCCCACAGCCAGAGATCTGCTGAGGTATGGTTTGTTGAGGAGAGAGATGAGTGAGGAAGACAGGAGGAATTATCCAGTTAATGACCTGATTAACAACGGCATTGTTCCAGGGCTACTGGCTCAGTAGAGAAAGGCCAACGCTCTATTCACAGGACCTGTAATCAACACTGAGGTCAGGATCTGGGCTAAAGTGAAGGCACTGTGGGATGAGGCAGTGAAGGTGTCCATTGGCAATGTGAAGCTAGAGGTCAAAGATAAGTTCATGATGAAACTGGGCAAATTGGTGGACATCCTGACCTGTCACTGTGTGATCAGGAGCTGCAGTGAGCTTGGGTGCAACCCTATCTGCAACAGTGAGGTTCACATTAACTGCAGCTGCAGGAGCGAGCAGAAGATACCAGTGCAGGAGCTTGCCTTCATTAAAGGTCAGAGAGAAAAGGTGGGAAGTGTGGGGGCACACCAGATGGGTCTAGCTGATCACCCTGAGACCAGGAGACAGAAAGCAGTACAGTGCTGCAGAGACAGGAGCAGAGATGGAAGGCCGAGGAGAAGAGGAGGAGGAAGGCAGAGAAGCCAACCAAGAAAAAAGAGGAGTTGAGGGAGGAGTCACTGCTGGAGATGGAGTTGGAGGAGACTGGAGATATACTGGAGGAGGCAGGGAGGAGAGAGGAGGACGAAGACTTCATAGCAGAGGCTGCGACAACTTCTTCCTTGCCTGTGGCTAAGAAGAAATACAACACTGAAGATATCACCAACATCGCTCTGGCTAGCTTGAGACATCACACTGGGCTGAGAGAGACTGCAGAGATTGCCACTGCTGCCTGGATTGATGCTGGTCTTATCACAGAGTTTGACACAGCACTGGTGATTGAACACAACAAGGTGAGGAGGGCTCAGAAAAGAATGACTATGGAGCTGGTCAAGAAGTTTGAAGAAGAGATTAGGGAAAATGGCATCACCTGTATCTTCTTTGATGGGAAAAGACATGACACCAAAGTGATGATGGAAGCTGAGGGCAGTGACAGGCAGTTTCCTGGCCTCATTAAGGAAGAACACTACACAGTGTGCAATGAACCAGGTGGGAAATATTTGTGGCATTTTGTACCAGAGGAAGCTGCAGAGGAGAGAAGCAATGCTGAGGTCATTGCTGATCATCTTGTGAACTGGCTAAGAGAGAGAGGAGCAGACCAGACCCTTTTGGCCATAGGAGGTGACAGTATTAATGTGAATACTGGCTGGGAGGGAGGAGTAATGCATTATCTGGAGGCCAAGCTTAGCAGGAAGTTGGTGTGGATTGTCTGTGACTTGTACACTGGGGAGCTGAGTCTCAGACACCTGGTGACTGCACTGGATGGCAAGACATTGAGCAAAAACAAGTGGTCTGGGCCCCTAGGGAAGATGTTAGACACTGCCACTGAGCTGGAGATCAACCCAAACTTCACGAGGATCACTGTTAGTTAGGGCGGATCGAAAATGAGGTTTTTAAACTTTTTTTCGAAATCCAAATATGGCTAGTGCGGAATATATGTGGGTGCTATAGATAATGACTGTGCATAAATATTAGTCCTGCAAAATTATATCTTCAGGTGCCACAAAGCCGTCGAAAAAAGTGAAATATAATGATTTTCTTTATTCTGCATTAGTACAATAACTGAAACTTACTTGTTATTATTATATATTAAGTGTTCCAATTACCAAAATAGTTACTGAATTACGCAGCTCTTAGTTTATTTAGATCAATGTTCTTTTGATTAATGATCTAAATAATCCAGAACTCACCACGAGGAGGTGGCTGCGTGTCGAGCTCCACCCATGCCCTCCCAACCACCCATCCTTGCGCATGTTTTTTTCTATTAACGTTTTATTTAAACTTTATATTCAGCTTTACTTTCGAATGATGGCATTTTTTTACGTGACTGAAGTGTTGATCTTATGAAGCCATCTCGCGCGTTCAATCCAAATACTTTTGATGATGCTTCAGTCACTAATTTTACCATTCTTTCTACTACTTGTGTATGACAAGGGAATTTCTCGAATGGAGGGGTACTCTTGTTTTCTATGAATTCTTCAATCTCATTTTCTGTCAGGTGTCTTGTCACAGGTGGTTCAGTGACAATGCATTTTTGCCAATTAATTAAATCAGTATAATCAGTAGTAGTGATGTAGGTCACATCCGCATCCGCATCCGCATCCGCGGAACATCCGCACATTTTCTCGCATCCGCATCCGCACTTTGGACTGCGGATGTCGTGCGGATGTGGACCGTTGAGATAAAATGTCATTAATAAGCGGAAATTATCAAATTCTACTATATTAATAGAACTAGTTCATTGTGCGCAAAAGTGATGCAAGCGACAAGACGAGAGGCTGTTCTTGTATGAAGTTACTCTCTTGCAACCTACTTAGATCCACGTTACAAAGCTAAGTTATTTTCACCTAGTACATTAGAACGAGTTAAATCATCACTTGGCAAAGCAGTTGAAGAGCTTCAATCTCTTGAATCTGTCGCTTCGCCACCCACCAAAAGAATAAAAGTTTCAGTGACAGAACCAACACCTTCAACAAGCAAATCTATCACAGAATCTGTCTCTCAGTTTCTTGAGTCAAGCAGCAATGACGAGACCTACGCGATGTCAAAAGATGTAGTAAAAATGATCGAGAGCTATCACCAAGAAAAACGCCTGACTGCATGTGACAATCCTATTAGTTGGTGGAAAAATACGCAGAATATCTATCCATACTTGAGTAAACTTGCAAGGAAACATTTAGCCTGTCCTCCAACAAACGTACCAAGCGAGAGATTATTTAGCAGTGCTGGATTAATATATGATGAAAAGAGAAACAGACTGGCAGCAGAAAAGGCAGAAAAATTAATGTTCCTTAAGCATAACCTTCCTATAATTAAGTTTGAACATTAAACGATGAACATCTTAGTTTACTTTATTTTAATTACTCATTTATAAATATGCCTAATAAAACTTTAAACTTAATATAAATAGTTATCAAGCTAATTAAAGATCTCTTTCTATAAGGGTGGAGGTTGGGGAAAGAGGTCGGTGGGGTGCATTTGAGTTGGGTTCACGTCCCGCATCCTGGTAACACAATTATGGTTTCTAATTGTGGCTGAAACTCAACAAAATATAACGAATTTATTTGCAGACGAATTCACTAATTGATTTCTATATTAGTTAGATGCTTGATATTATTTTATATGTTCAGAGAAAAGTACAGCAATTATTGTACAATTAATCAATTATACTACATTATAGCTACAGCTCTCTCTATATAATAACTTATTATATACGTTAAACACAACAAATCTCGAATATATCCTAAAAAATAACGAAAATGTAGACATCCGCATCCGCATCCGCGGATGTTGAAATCAAACATCCTCATCCGCATCCGCATCCGCGGATGTGAAAAAAATGACATCCGCTACATCACTAATCAGTAGCTTCAAATTGAATAACAGGTACTGTGAAACGCCTCACAACTTTTTCCTTGTTTGTTTGCCTTGCTTTCTTTATTCGCCTCCACGCTAATTCTCTTATGGCGCTGCGGTCATCATGAATCATTGATGCTAGAATATTTTCTGGATTTGCAAAAAATGCATTTCTTTGTATGACAGGGTTTACAATATCCTTTACTTCGTCATTCAGTGTTCTTGTTAGTTCAATAGTTTTGAAAACATGTTTTGAGCCATTGACAAAAGACGTACTTTGCTTAATAGAAAACCACATTGGGATGTAGACCTTCATTATAAAAGAAGCAATGTTCATGAGGTTCTCAGATGGACTTACAGTTGAAACGTATAGACGAAGCAAACGATTTGCTGTAGTCAGCCATCGTGAATGTGCCATTTTGCCTGGACTACGATGAGCAAGATCTGGAGAGCAATATCCCTTTGTTATGGCCTGATGAATATCAATTAGATATTTTTGGTCGGTGCTAAGATCTTCACAGTCTACAGTTGGTTCCTCAGCATCAATCCTTTCAAACTCGACAATAGGAAGACTCTCACAGTTCTCTAATTCCCTGCCAATAGGACCGGTGAATCCGCGGGGGCCAGATGTTTTTCCATCCAGCTTTGCAACTAAATGGCGTAATGGCAATTCATTGGCATGGAGCTGGCACACTAAATGTTGAACTGGCTTCTTCAGCTTCAATTCTATAAGCCTTATAACGCCTCCCTTTTCTCCAGTGTTGACTGCTGCACCATCGCATCCAATGGCAACAAGGTTTTCCAGGTTCATGTCATTATTTCCAATATACTCAAACATTCCTTTACATATTTCTTCAGCTGATCCAGAATTCACAGAATAATGGCCCAAATAATCTGAACCAGGTTCTCTCACTAAAGTGATATGTTCTTCTGTTACCTTCTTCTGATATACTTTGGACTCTTTTTTTTCTTGGAAGAGTGTAGAATCTTTTCGACCATCAAAATAGATTCCTCTGATTGGGACCTGATTTTGATCTTTCATAATTTCTGATCTCTTCTTTTGTCTTTCTCTTCTGATTTTACTCCTATCCACTACTTCAGATGTATTGTCAATAGAAACTTCTCCAATATCTTGCAATACTGCACTAACAATGAATGCTGCAGCTCGATCTGAAACTGCAGTCCTGTCACAAGCAGTAGCCACTGAAGGTAGATTTGTAGTTTTCCTTTTCTTGAATAATTGTTCTTCAGGTTGTTCGAGCTTTCTCTTCGAGCTAACTGGCTCTGGAAATGTATCGTCTGATATTTCGCCAGATTCACTTTCACTATTTGATGTCGATGATGATAATTCAACATTTGTATCCTGCAATTTCTCCTGTGAAGATTCTTTGGTGAGCCTCACAGCTTCTTTTTGCTTTCTTAGCAACGTAGATGCTTTTTTCTTTGAGAGTGTAATATCTACTCTATCAATAAACAGTTTTCTTTCACTCCTTTGATCTAAGAGGAACGTCACTTCTTCCTTTGGAACCGTTTTTTCTTTGGGACAAGAACATTGTGTTAGTACTTTGCACTTGCACGCTGCAATGTCAAAAAGTTTCGTGTGTGCTTTTTTGAACATATCAATCTTTGCTTTGTAAGCTTCAGAATTTTTTCTGCTTTGGTATGGCTTCATAATGACACGATACTTTTCGTGGTAGCTTCTGAACATTGTTTCAATTCGCCTGTCTGACAGAATTGGGACGGAAGCACTTTCCCAAATTGTTTTCAATTTATCAACAACTTGTTCTAATATTTGAGATATTGAAGGATCTTTATTAGTATTCTGTTTCAAATCGTTTCTTACAAACAAGTAATATTTAAAAACTCCTTCGTATGTAGGAAGATTCCTGTGCCACAAATCTTCCCCCATACCAAACATGGGGCACTCAGTTGAGGCCCTGGTTGATTTTGCACAAACTCGAGACATTTTGAAAGTATACAAATCTGAAAAAGAAAGAGCTAATATCAATTATACGTTAATTTCAGTTAATAGTACATGGCAAACTTAGGGCAACACAATACAGAAATGCAAAATATATAAGAAATATAGTTTAGACTATCTGAGTAACGCCAACAACAGAACACCCACCTGCTACGAGAGCGACAGCTACACTGAACCGAGGTACTCACGTGACAGCTGAGTGAGCTGACTATAGAAAACTGTTTTTAGAGAATAGAAACTTTTTTTAAAGGTTGACTGAGCTATTTTTATACAAGTGTGAATAAATTCTTGTCTATTGTGCATCGTGGACTCTTCTGTAATTATTGGTTAAAATCTGCTTTTTTCAATTTTTTTCAATATTGAAGGTCATTGTGGCACCTGAAGATATTAATGTTATGATTTTAAATTTATACCAGCTTATTTCCTCACTACTCCACACATTTTCCACACTAGCCAATTTGAAAATTCGAAAAATGAGTTTTTCACTCCGCCCTACTGTTAGTCCTCCTCTACCCCATCTCAGTCAGGAGGTAGTCAAGGACCTCAGCACAGACCAATCATATGGCTATAGAATCATCACTGCCATCAGATCGGGAGAGGTACCTCAGAGTCTAGCTCTCCTGGAGATTGGGCCAGTCTGTCACAGTAGGTGGGTCACCACGGCTCTAAGGTTCTGCAGATTGTGGATTTCCAAACATGGGCTGAAGGGTAGGAACCTGAAGAATCTGAGGATAATTGTGGAATTCATAGTGGGAGTCTACATGCCAAACTGGTTCAACATCAAGTTAAATCACAGCTGAGTGGAGGGTCCCAGGCATGTACTGTACCAGCTGGAGCTGCTCAGAAGTCAGAAGGTGATAGGAATAGTGATGCCTACAGTGAAGAGCTCAGCCTGGTATGCACACTCTGAGGCTGTGCTACAGGCCGTGCTGTGCAGTGAGGTGGAGGAGGAGAGGAGGGAGGCAGTGAAGAGGATACTGGAAATCAGAGGTGAAAGAGATGAGGACACACAGGTTGGAGACTGCAGTGTCAGACCCAGGAAGACTCCTGACACCAACTCAGATGCCACCAAACTCTCGGAGCTTATTGACTGGAACTCTGGCGTGACTGAGCCTCTTCTGACCTGCTCCCTCACCACTGCTGTAATCAAGGAGTTTCTGGATAGACCAATGGAAGTTCCTGCATGGCCCTCACAAACACAGTCAGTAGAGAGGTGTGTAAAGATGAAACTGAAGCAGCACAACATGTTTACTCACAAGAGAGGAAGGAGGCATACATCAGTGGCCAGGTGGCCAGTAGGGAGCTCATGTCCAGGAACAAGAGCAAGGCAGACATGGCATCCTTGGCAAAGTTCAAGAAACCTATCTATATTTCTAATTTTAATATTGAAATACAATCAAAATGTCTTCAATTGTATGTAATGTAAGTAAAATGTAGTTATATACAATAAAAAAAATACTTGCAAAAATTGCTGATTTTTCTTAAACTGCAACTTCAAATATAAGTAGCTAGGATTGGTCAAATCTGGATTTTAAAGCCATATTTCGATTTAGCACATAAAAATGCATCATTTGGCCACTAGTAGTCTTTGAAAATCTAAAGATTTCACTTTTCTCCCTAAAATTGACACACCCTAATGTTGTAATGCAATGTTGCAATTGTAATAAATGTTGCAATATGTTATGCAACAAAGGGGGAGGTACGCAACTTGGGGTGGTTGTGCAACAAGGCGGAGGGGGTTATGCAATGAAGGGAGGAAGGGGTTATGAAACAAATCAATGCTGCAAAGGGAGGAGGAGGAGGAAGCTTTGGGGAGAAGGGAGGATGACCTCCCCCAAAGGGGGTAACCTTAACCTAAGAGAGGGAGAGAAAGGAGAAAGAGGAGGTTCTTTGCGGGAGAAGGTGGGATGTCCTCATTCCCCAAAGGGAAACCTAACATAAGCCCTAATCTAAGAAGGAGAGAGGAGAGAGTTCTTTATTCCACCGGAGTCCGTCGCATAATGAGAGTCCAGGGCCCCAGCAGCTGTTATATAGAGGGTTGTGAGTTGCTAGATACTCATATGTATATTTTAATTATGTTCAGGTGCACCTTACTAGGGTGAGTTGCCAGATTGCGCTATTTATTTAATCAAAGCATATATTCTTGACAGTTGGATTAGAAATCCGACAGTTGGCATAATCCGCCAGTTGGCTTAATCCGCCATTTGGCTTAACCCGACAGTTGACTTAGAAGACCACAAGGCAGGTGTATGTGTATTATTAATTAACTTTTCAACTGCCAGATTGCGCTATTCAGATATTCTTCACAGTTGGCTTAGAAATCTGTCAGTCGGTCTAGAAGGCGTAATCAGCCATTTGATATACATATAATTAAATAATAATATCGTTTATATATACAACCGAAAGAATTAAATAAAACACCATTACATCATTCTGTTTATTTAGACGAATTATTGGAATCAATTTCATGAAATATATAGAAAATAAATATACAATCCTATACAAACGATGGAATATATATGATAAAAAATAAAATAAAAACTAATAATAGTATAAGAAATACGAACGAGGAATATATATATATATATATAAAAAATAAAATAAAAAATATACAAAACGATGGAGTATAACCATCAATATAACAGTACAGGAGAAATATATACAGTGTGTATATATATATATATATATATATATATATATATATATATATATATATATATATATATATGCAATTATATTAAATAGTTAAATATACTGAAAAAAATATACATCAAAATACTTTATGTTCTACTGCGCTTAACTAAAACACTAAACTCGCAAGTGATCGAGTCTACAGTCGCATCATTATTGATTTTCACTACGCAGTAAATACGATTTAACATTATTTCATCGCTCAAGTTATAGGGATACCTATACTCGATGTAAATGGCCTTCATATCGTTCAATACTATTTTTGTGCCCACTTTACATTCGGTTGGCAAGTTATCTTTAAACACGTCTAGAATACATTCTAAAGCACGCACAAAGAAGTCATCGTTAGCCACATCATCATTATTAAATACAAATTTGTAAACACACCTTTCCAATCGAGGGTTTATTCTTACCGATCCGAGCTTTTCAATCGGGAACTCTTCTTCACACTGCATAGCGGCAGTTGAAATAATCTTCTAAGTCGTAACGACAGCTGCTCAGGGTGAACGGCGAAGGTTAGCTCAGCCCTATACCGCTCAAGTGCTTTGTCCCAAAGTTCATGATATTTCAAAGAGTCTAAACCTTTTAAATAAGCATCCAGCTCCAGACCATTCTCGCCTTGTTCAGTCCTACACTCGGTAAAACCATCGAGCAGAGCGATGTATGCGTATTGAAGAACATAAAGCATATCCGTAATACGCGTGTCTAATATAAGCTTTAGCTTGCGGAAACCGACGATTTTAAACATTCTGTCGAGGATGAAACGGTTTCGCATAGGGACAAGAGCGTTATTATCAGAAGCATTCTTCCATATCAGTCGTATATCAATGCATGGCTGATCGTTATTTATACACAACTCAAAAACAATGGCATATGAGGGGGTATCACTGATCTGCTCTCTTCTTGTACCTACACATGCAGGAATTTTATAACATTCCTCACTCCACTTCTCAACTACCACGAAGATTCAATTCATCTCAACAATTAAATAAATAACATTCCGTTTACCAGGGTTTGTTTATCTACAAGCCGTTTCCAGTACATAGTTAATGGCACCGGTTTCACGCCTGAACACGCGCAATGACTTCGTCACGGACACATCGTGCACATCATTGAGAATGCTTCTCAAAGGAAGTTCCATCGTATTCGAGGAGTGCACGTCCACTCGGTTCAAGCTGTGAGATGACTATGAGCCACAGGCGAGCGCTTCGGCTCGACCAGAAGAGTGAATCACATCATAAGCTGATGAAACGTGTACGGCGTTATTCCAACGTGAATACTTGTAACACATTATACTGGGTAGGTGTTTTGAGAAATTTTTCGATACATGAAGCAATACCAGTTTTAATGTTTTATCACTCCCACTACCCAGAATACGCACCAGACATTTTTACTTAGGGGGATTTTCACGAACTAAACACATTTTATTCACACTCCGGTGCACTATTTGAGAGAAACATATGGCCATATTTTTTCCTTTTTGCTTAGCAGGCGATACTCATCTCTAAATTCTGTTAAAAACTCTCGCAGACCTTCAGCCACAACCTCACTACAAACCTCGTCATGATATATATTAATGTAGTGGTAAAAATACTTAACATTTTCCATGGTGACAAGATTTACAGTCTCAGTCGCAGGGTACGAGTACTCGTTATGATGCAACATGACATAATATCGCTTGTCGACCACTCATCAACAAGACTTACTAACCATAACCGTTGCTTTTCTTCTGCACGTGTTGTTTCTTCTACTTAACGGTATATGTAAGCTTTTATAGAGTCTAGTCCTACAACATAGTTCAATACATCACTTGTACCACGAAATCCTGCAATGCTCTCACCAGAATAACCGTAGAGTATATGTACCGCTTGTTCTTTCGCACGATTCAATGTAGCCTTAAAAGTATCAAAGGAGGGTGGAATAGGGAGCCATTCAGTAACCTTATCTTCATACTTTGCCGAATACCACTTCATGAACGTCGAACACGCAATATTAAAGATAGCAATTACTATTTTTCGTCTACGTGGGGAAATTCACGTCTGAGACCCAGGGCTTGCAGCAATCAACTGAGCACGCAGGGAAGAGATATGCCCAGGTAGTAGTAGGAGTCACGTGACCGATCATACAGGTGGGCGGAGCTTAGAACTTTCTCCTGTACACAGGCTGAGCGGAGCTTACAATCTTCTCCTGTACACACACACACACACACACACACACACACACACACACACACACACACACAAAGGAGAAAGTGAAACGCTAATTGGAACACGATTTATTTAATAAACGAATTATTCAAGGTGTATATATATTTACAAATTCGTGTAATAAATAAACATATCTTTAACAATAGACATATATAACAATCAAAGATTATGGTATCAAAGGGTACGGTATCATAGGTACCAGGTACCTGGTAACGTTTCCAATAGGTGTTACAGCACACCTTCGTACCCCTAAGTTCCTTTACGCCCTCCAGCTTCTGCGCCCGAAAATTGTGGTCCCTACAGTTAGTTTGGATGGCTGGTCGCCCTCATCATCATCCAAGCACACTAGGTCCTTCAACGAATTAAAGTTAACGACCCGCCGATTCGCCTGGTTGAGCGTGATACCCTTAGCCTTCACGATATATTTCATATCCTCCCCACCTCATCCGTACCCCATAAGTTTTTAGTCCTGTTGAGAAAAAAGAGTCGGCGAATGCGATGTCTCCACACTCATCCTTGATATCATCAGTCAACTCTCCGAGGAATTCACCAATAGGAGGCATGTATTCACCTTCCCTCGCTGTGAATATCACACTATCTGTATCGGCGTACAAAACCCTCCGTCCAAGAGAATGCAATTGGCCCCAAAGTTTGAGGTGTGCTTAGGCCGTTGTGAAGCTGGCTACAGGTATGTTTCTAACCCGTGAAGTATCTGTGGCCAATTCTATATTGTTTTACTTTATTATGTAAGTATTACCTACATTCACGATCCCCATGACCTCTTTATCGGGAGCGTTGGCATAATGCCAGACTTCACTATAACTTTGTGCCAAAGGAACGTTCCCTTTGCCAGTATTCTGTGCAAATTTTCCCCAAAGACTGTTTAGACATAACTTTCCAGTAAAGCGCTTGCCTGGGTTCTTTACAATTTGGGAAAGGTCAAGCTGTATACCTTCACGGTCACCGTAACGTTGAATATAAGCCGATTTTTCATCTTCTGTATTAACTCCTCGCGGTTACCCTAGTGCTTCCACTTTATCCTTCAAAAAAGCGTTTATACATAGCGTGAAAAGGTTGGGTAGCTTCTGAAACCTCAACACCTCATGTATCTTCAATATTCTGTAACCATGGCGAACGGCTAGGTCCAGCTCAGGGCTTGTATATACATCTCTGATCTTACGCTGGTTGGTTGTATGATTACAATCCCCATTGTTCTCATCTGCGCACTGCAAAGGGGAAACGACGGGTAAGATCGGCATCTATAAATCGCGTGGGGGGAGCACATCTACGAAACAAAAAAATTGGCCGAAATAGTATCCGTTGGAATTTGTGGAGAGAACCTCGATGGTGGGCAGGTCAGGTCCCACCAGTTTCTCAGGTGCACCTACGGGATACGGATTGTTCTTCATCACGTAGGGATATAAAGAACAAAGTCGTAGTAATGGAGTTTCGCACCCTCCGTAGGCGGAAAGTATAGCTTGAAGGGATTTATTCATGCTCCCACAAGACTTTGTGAGTGAACTGGGAGCCTATAAGTTGATCGCGGGTACGGCTCCATGCAAGACTGTCGGCAGGAGATCTACCGTGGATATCTCCTACGATTCCACACTCAGAACGGGGGCATCCGTGCCACTGGCAACCGTTAAAGGAGTACACAGTCTTCTCACCAGTGGCAGGGTTTTCGCTTAGACCATCAACCCAAAAAACACGACCATTAACCATAATGGGTACTTCTCCGGTGTTGCGGGCATACTTTATATATACACCTGTTTGCTGCTGTATGTGTATGAGCCAGTAAATAGCCTTGTGCCCATAACTGATGGAATTGTTTCTGTGAATGACGGCTAAGGTGTCTTTAGGCATGAAGTTATTCTTGAACACCGTAAAACATAATGAGGCGATCGTGGTTGCGACTTGAAACGGTCTATGTACAATATTGTACATCCTTCTAAAGGCCTGGAAACATACTCTGAGCACGCGCACATCGTTCACGCAATAACGCTCACATTCATCAGCTAAATTATAAGGAATAGATTCATTAAAACTGTTGTAGTAGCGGTCAAAATCTTCACGTTCATCTGTACTCATACATGCATAGTTAAAGTAATGTTTGGGTGGAGGTAGTCCTACGTAATTCAAAGTTTCGCTAGTGAGGAATGTGTAAAGGAAATATCCTTTTGAAACTTCAGCGGCTACGCCCATGACCTCGGGTAGCTTTGCTAATTGACAAGGTGTGAATAATAAAGTGTCTTTAAACTGTACATTACCTCTTATTTGCATCTGTATAAGTTTGTTTCCTCTTTTCAAGGGATCACCTGTAAATATCTTAGATGACGCGTGCTCAAGCAACTCCTTATAAAGGAACTCTGTGTCAAATTTTGCCCGTTATGGGCAAGAATATACAGTTATTTTTTTGAACTTGTCCGCTAACTTGACAATACAGGACACAAAGAGTTTCACAGGGCTATGGTGGGCATTCGTTTTAAAAACGTTTGTCCGTTTACCACATTTGTGACACTCATCACACTCGATCTCCATGCACTCATCACAGATAGTCTGGCTTACAAGTAAATATGGAATAACCTCTTTGGTTTCAGCGTTCGCGTATGTTTCTATATCGTAGTACATAGTTTACAAGGGCTAATTTTAGGTTTAGCGTCTTTCATATAACATACTGTACATGCATTACTCCAACCACCTTATATTTCTCATGGCATCTAGAACAGTGAATTTCATCACATTTATGCTTGAAATTCCCTCAATTATTCATCATATGAAACATACCACATTCACATATTCTCATTTTCCTGCACGTGCTAATTGATTTATGGAGCTCAAAACAGTTATTATTGAAAAATATGCGTCTACACACATAACAATCCTTCGTCTCAGCTTCAATTACACGACTTTCACATTTGGAGCTTTTACACTGCTCACATACCATGTGGCAATATTTACAATGTTTCATTATATCATCCGCAAACTCGAGACATCCCTTACACAAATCATGATGTCATCCATATTTTCGACTTTTCTCATAATTTGCGTAAAGGTCCCTTATATTACGGATGGGAAGATACGTTGCTCCTGACAGCCCTAAAATAAATAGGGGTCTTGTACGATCTCACACTGCTTTTAAAAACTTACACAGTCCTACGACGATCATCCATTCCAAATACAACTATACGAACATTCATTTCCTGTTCTACCCTTCTCAGCTCTTTAAGACCCATATTACACTCAAACTCAAGTTTACAGTCTACAGCTACTTTACGGGCACGCTCCACTACCATAGGCAATCAAATGTTTTTGACCCATGTATTTAGTAGAGTAAACATACCGGCCAAGACTACTGCTATAAAGCCGCAACCACAATCGGCGTTTATATGCCGTCTATAAATAGTCTGAGAATTGAAGTCTAGAGTAAAAGGTGTGGCACTCTGACCCGCAACACGGAATACACGGTCAGTATTTACCGGGAAGTTGTCCATATTGAAGGCTATACTACTTTGAGAGACCTGCATTATACGGCCTAATATATACTCTATATCTACAGCTGCCAAGGGTCTGAATGGTATTACAACCCAAAAATCATCTACATCCCCGTCATCTGACCCGAACCCGAAGGACAGCCGCGTTCTGACTTCACGTTCGTCGCGGTTCTGAAGGGCAAACTCCACAATACGTTCAACTACGCGCCGTAGTCCGTGTTCAACCCCATTGCTATACATGGATCTAGGATCAACACTGAATATATACCGATTTCTAGTCAAGGCTGGGGTTGGGTTAGCGATGCGCACCAACTCGAATGCTATGCCAACATCTCCAGAACGAGAAGCTGCTGCTGATGTGGAGGATGTACCCGGAATTGAACAGGAATAAGGAGGTATATTTGAGGAAGGTACTATTGTGGAGGTTGTGCCGTAAGATGTAGAGGGTTGGAACTCTATTACTCTGGGTCTAACAACCGTCGCAATCCTGGCACGCTTTATACCTGACGTGGAGGGTTCTTCATCAGGCTTCCGCTTTGAATTGTCGCGTGCTAGAGGTATCGTTGGTGTGGACTCAGCAGTGAGGATAGAGGCTGTTACAATAGCTACACTGTCGTCGGGTCATCTGTAATATCGATGCTGTACCTCATCGTCATTCACGGTTCTTTGGGAGAAGAGAAAAACAAGACTGTAGCATATGAGGATCGTCACATAAATATTTATTATATTTTGTAAATGACCCACTTAGGAGTGTGACGTGTTAGAAAAGGATTCTGTAGAAAAATTCAGGTTCAAGAGCCCATCCACATGTATTATATCTGGCCCTAAAGGATGTGGTAAAACTGTGTTTATGCTTAAAATCATTAAAGAAAAAGGAGAGATGTTCTCAAAATTTTTGCATAAAGTTATATGATGCTATTCGACGTATCAGTCAGTGTTCAACGAGTACCAAGATGATATTTTGTTCCACAAAAGTGTATCTGACGTTAATTTGTTAAAGGGAAATGAACATACAGTCATTGTAATTGACGATCTCATTTTGGAGATGGATAAAACGTTTGCCGAGACATTTACAGTATTCTCCCACCATCTTAACATAAGTGTGTTCTTCATCAATCAGAATCAATTTTTTAAAAATAGATACATGCGCGATGTGTCGTTAAATACACAATATCTAGTCTTATTCACGCAACGTAGAGATGTATCACAAATTGGAGTGTAAAAATGAACAATGAATAATTCCTATGTTCATATTTTCTTAATATTCATTTATATAAGTCTTATGTCCATTTATATACTTCGTATATTTATATAATCCTGTATATTCTTATATAATTATATTCATATAATCCTTATGTTTACCTAATCCGTGTAATTATATAATCTTTATATAAATCCTTATATTCATTATAATCCTTATATTCATTATATTCATACAGTACTTATATTTATATCATCTTTATATTCAAGTATTCATTTTTACATAAGGACTAAAATCGCCTAACGCGAGTTTGGATAAAATTTTGAATTTGCTTTCTATTTTTGCTAAATAACACTGTAACACTGATTCTGTTTATATAGAATTTTTTATGTTTTTATGTGCATTTGTGGGCGCTGAGTCCAAATCTGGCCTTGGTTTGTGTGTATCATCAATGGTTTCAGAGATAATCCATTTTTAATGTTTTACCAGTATAATGTTATTATGGGCGCAGCAATATCAGAATAATCAGGAATTGTTGAGAACAATCCGGATGTTCGTTGACAGTTTCTTGCTCTAGAAATTGCCCGAAACTTCCAGTGTGCTATATAAAGAAGAGCGCAGAGTCTGAGAAGTCAGTAAGTGTGAGCACACAAAGAAAGCAGGTTGTTTGTCTGATGGTTACCAGCACTGAGGTACTGTGTTCGTGTGCTTCTCTGTGCTGACGATTTGAGTGTTATCGATCCTTTTTTATTGCGAACATTACTTCAGTGTTGTGAATACATCTTTTTTCTGGAATCTGTAATCTGTTGCAGATTTACAGTAATAACTCTTCTCTCTATATCTGCAGGTTATGTTTGATGTAGTACAGTTTGGTAAAGAGAATGGCAACTAGAGCTTGTAAACACTCGCCGGATATATTCTGCTACGTTTGTGGGTATTACATAGGCCACAAGCAAGTATCGCACAAGATTGTGAAAGGCACCAAGTTCTGGATCGCGTTTCGGCTCTATTTTGGTATGCCTATGGGTGACCAAGATAAGCCCTGGGCACCCCATGTGATCTGTGGAAGCTGCCGCTCCACACTTGAAGGGTGGCTGCGGGGAGTACGCAAGGCAATGCCCTTTGCGGTACCCAGAATATGGAGAGAACCAATGATCCACCACGACGATTGCTATTACTGCATGGTAGATGTTTCTAAGTACAGGAAAGTTAAAGGAAGGCAGACTCTTCAGTATCCAAGCATAGCTTCGTCCATAGCTCCTGTACCACATGGCGAAGGTCTTCCAATACCACGTCCACCAGAACAGGTATCTATCCATTACTTTACCTTCTGTATTTACAGACTGTGGGTCATTATGTGACGATTTTTCTTAGTGCTGATGCTCTTCTACATATATAGCTATGCCTATATTTTGTTTCTTTGCTTTGCAGGTTGAAAATGAGGATGCAGCTAGCTCATCTAAGATGTCGGCTGGTGAGGACAGTCATGATGAAGAATATACAGTAACTTTCAGTACAAACCCTCACTTTCCAAATCAGAGGGAATTGGACGACTTAATAAGGATTTGGGTCTGACGAAATCAGGGTCTGAGCTTCTGACCTCCTGATTCAAAGAGTGGAATTTGCTTGGAGAAGACTGCAAGAGCACTGTATACCGAAAGCAGCATGAAGAGTTTGCAAGGTTCTACGATGTCAATGGCTCTCTCTATTATTGCAGCGAGGTTAATGGTCTATTCACAGCTATTGGGTTAACACATATACCCTCAGAGTGGCGCCTGTTTATTGACAGTTCAACTCGGAGTTTAAAAGCTGTTCTACTCCACAATGGGAACAAATATCCATCTATACCAGTTGCACATTCTGTTCAAATGAAAGAGGACTATGAAAATGTCAAACAACTGCTCACTCAAATCAGGTATGAACAATATAACTGGGACGTGTGTGGTGATTTCAAAATGATTGGTTTCCTGTTAGGTTTACAAGGAGGGTTTACTAAATATTCATGTTTTCTTTGCCTGTGGAATAGCAGGGCTTCAACTGAGCACTATAAAACAGTTCAGTGGCCTCCACGTGAAGGACTGCAACCAGGAAAGGACAATGTACTCAGGGAACCTCTTGTGATGCCTGACATAGTTCTGCTACCACCTTTCCATATTAAGTTGGGTCTAATTAAGCAGTTTGTAACTGCGTTAGATTTTGGAGGGGAAGTTTTCCTACAGATTCGGGTCATGTTCCCTAAACTCACTGAGGCCAAAGTCAAGGCTGGCATCTTTGTAGGACCACAAGTCAAGGCGCTGTTGAATTCAAAGAACCTTGAAGCCAAGATGACTCCGATCGAAAAAGAGGCTTGGTGTGCTTTCCGTGATGTGGTTCGTGGGTTTTTAGGCAACCATAAAGCACCAAACTATAAGGAGTTAGTGTCAAACTTGATTAAGTGCTATGGCAAAATGGGGTGCCATATGTCTTTAAAATTACACTATCTGCATTCACATCTAGACTTTTTTCGTGATAACCTGGGCGATGTGAGTGAAGAACATGGCGAAAGATTCCATCAAGATATTCAAACGATGGAGAAAAGGTACCAGGGCCATTGGGATGCTTCCATGATGGGAGACTACGTATGATCGCTGATCAGAAAGGATAAGAATGTTCATACGCGGAAGTCGCGTTCCTCAGTGCATTTTTAAGGAACGCACACTGCATAACGAGGTTTGTTATTCTCTTATCGTTTCTCCTCATGATATATATTATATCCTTTGCACCATTTTGGGTTTGTCAAACAATTTTGGCTCAATAAACATTAATTTCCAATAGTGTTTTTATTTTCAGAACATATTTATGTTAGCCTTCTTTATATACTTTGCCATATGAAAAGTGTGATAACCTATATTTTTGAAACGGTTGATGATAGAGCAAAACCAATATCATTTTTGGAATCAGCGCCCCGAAATCATTAAGAAATGACAGAAAAATCACAATAAACAGAAAATTTTTCAAATTTTGTTACCCAGTGTAATTGGTGACTTGTTTCTTTTTAAATTACAACAATCATTTTTTTTATTTAGCTTAATAATGAATCCTAATTAAATTTTGCAATGTTCATTTTTTGTATACATTCTCTCTTCGTTATAAAAGATGAGGTCACGTCTTGCCTAAACGTTTAATTTAAATCTTAAACCTTTAATTTTTGCTCATATGCATATTTTAGTGTAAAGATGCATAGTTGAATTTCCATTTTTAGTTAACTCGAGAGATCATGATGACATCAGATCTGAAATTATGCAGTTTAAGATAAAAATATGGCTTCATCCTCAAATATCTTGTTTATCTGTTTAAACGTTGCCACAGCTAAAAAAATTTCTTTATCTTCAAATATTGTGCAAATATAATGCAGCCGAAAGAGAATTAAAACTAACCAAGTCAACATTAAATAATAATGATGTCCACAAAATCTGGGTATATAAACCCATGTATATTTTGAAATTATTATTCAGAATTAGACTTAGAGGCTGAGCACTACCTGTACATTTTATCAGTAAATTACAGTAAGAAAAAGTCTTTATCTTCTCCTTCGAGCCTTGCTCTCTTTAGAGAACTTAGTCATTAAAATAGAGGAAAATAATTTCCCGTACTTTACAAGATCCACTATAAGAAGAACTCGGAGAGTAGTACGTAGAGAAGACACTACAGCGAGTAACCAAATCCGTTGCTGCCACCTAACCAGAAGCCACGTCGACTTCGAACCAACGAAGGCTTTAGACAGAGCGGTTAACAGGGGTATTAGCCAATCAAATGTTCCCGAATCAGCGTAAGGAGTTTTTGGAAGTTACGGATATTTGCTTTGCGACCTTCATCAGCGAAACACGTTTAGGGTGCTTCTAAGAACGAATATATTTCCGAACGAGCCTAAAACGGTGTATATTCCAGAATGACAAAGAGGCTAAAGAAATACCATGAAATAATAAAAATCTATCATCGACTGCCCCGTGCAATGCAACAGATGTTTGCTAAAAATATCGACTCCGACTTTTAAAATGCATCTGTGAAATCTGTCTTAAGTTATAAATTGCAATGTATCAATGAAACCCTTCAGAAGGCTCGCCAACGCCGTTACAAGAACATAATACGTGCACTCGCTTGTAAAAGTCAAACTATTGGGAAGAAAAAACGAATTATTGTACAAAGAGGAGGGTCATTTCTCCCGATCTTACTTTCTGATTTGGGTCCTTTACTGACTAGATTAATATAATGAAGAAGTGGTAATGATTCCACACGAGGTGTATGCTTCACTGCAAAGTTCAAAGAACTGCATAAAAGCAGGCTTAAAAGAATGGAAAGCGAGTTGTTAGCCCTTTTAAACACTGTAAAAACACCTGATGAGAAAAGAATCTTATACCAAGAAGCTCTGCAGAAAATTCTACACGAGTACGGAAATTATAAGAATCCGACAGAGATCCCCGTCGTTATTAGGCACAACACGGACAAAGATGAGCATGGCGATATAAGACCTTTGCCCGACGATAGAGCTGGCCGACCAAAGAATAACGGGTCGGCCCCATAACATATTGAGCATGTATTAAAATGCACCCTCCTACATACGTTGAGGAATAAGGGTTTAAGTCTTTATAATCTATTGAATGAGGATCCCAACATACAATGGACCGATACAGGTGAGATCATTGTGGAAGGAGCAAAGGTACAGGGATCGAATATCGTAGAGATCGTCCATGATCTGGTGAGAAAGTGGAATAGGCCCTCATCATGAGGATAGAAGTATATTAAAGCAAGACTACAACAGATAAATATCCCCAAAGCAATGATAGGAAATCTGAACAGGTTAAAAGACTTGCAACATGCATCGCACATGCCACAATTGAAAACGCCATCATCCCCGGCGGTAACACCTCTGTAGAGGAGAAAGAAGTTAAACAGCGGTCAACCCTACCACGTGCCTCTAAAATACGCAAATGGCTAACATATTAAAAAGACGTTATTATGATATTTCTAGCCCAGCCTCCTACGGAGGCGTAGATAGAATGTACAGAAGTGTTTACAATGATGGAGTAGGGAAAAAAGATTTTGAGAGGTTTTTGCGGGAGCAGAACACTTATACACTTCATAAGCCAGTGAGAAAAAGGTTTAAAACAGCCAAGCCAACAGCTGCTTCGAATGACTCTATTTGGCAAGCAGATTTAACAGACATGCAGAGATATTCAGTGTATAACGATGGTTACCGCTACATCCTATTCATAATGGATGTATTCTCTCGATATCTGTGGCTAATTCCTCTGAAAAATAAATCGCTTGGAACAGTTGCTAAAACCACCAAAACATTGATGTTGAAAGAAAACAGGATTCCTGGCTATTTTTGTACGGATATGGGGAAAGAATTTATAGGCCGAGCTTTTCAGAACATGTTGACAGAGTTTAATATTAGCTGCTACACTACCAATTCTATACATAAGGCATCGTTAGCTGAACTAGTTCAACGTACCGTAAAGGAACGCATGCACCGCTATTTTACACATAAAAACACATACAGATTTCTAGACATTCTGGAATCATTGGCCTCATCCTACAACCGCTCACACCATCGCACGATTGGGACAACACCTAATGAGATTTTAGAAAGAGTACGCGCCCAGAGCCTGATGCGAGAAGAGATGGAACACCACCACCACCACACTCTGCGGGTTTCAAAATTAATGATTATGTAAGGCTGTCGCGTTCGGGAAATAAATTCGGGAAGGGATTTGAGCAAGGATGGACACTTGAGATTTTTAAAGTTCGGGCTATGAGACCTAAAGGCGAGATAAAGTTGTATTACGTCGAAGATTTGAATGGGGAAGAAATTGCAGGAGGCTTTTACCGCGAGGAGTTGCAGAAAGTAACATTTAATTTAGGAAAAAATGTGTTTAAAATTGAGAAAATTTTAGGAAGCAAAGCTTCAGGAAAGAGAAAAATGTACCTGGTGAAATGGCTAGGTTACCCAGAGAGCTTCAACACCTAGATAAAAGCGATGCAATAATGAAGCTTAATTAGTATGCAACATGGCGCTTAACCATTTTTACGTCACACTACCGTCCTCTTCGTCCCTGTCTGTACATCCTAACAACACCCTGGCTAACTTTGTAACAGAACACCATGAACCCATTGAATTGGTGAGGATATGCGAAATTCAGCTGGACACCCTCTTTTTAAATATTAATTATAAAGATCCCGTTTTTACGATTCTTAGAGACCTTGATGAGTGTGAAAAAGCCGGGGTAACTCGGGATGAAACTATACGTATCGCCCAAACTGAGGATGCACGGTATTATTATGGTGCGGCTGTGTGTTGTGAGAGAATTAAACGTAAGTTTAAACAACTCAAATCTTACGGCTGATTTAGTATACGAAATCGTAAACAAAGAAAACCCTCCACATACTCTAACCCTAAAATCAAAGACTAACAGAAATATTAAAGACAAAGGGCTGTTCAAAATTACAACCTAGGGTCGATATCGATCAGTCTTCCAAGGAGATACCTTTCACGAAGTACAACATGACTTGTCCAGCCTAATGTATCAGATGAAATTGGAGAAATTGGTTGCTGGCTATACACCCCCAGACATGTGCTATATTTACAGCAATATACTGTAATGGAGCACCAGTTTGTTAGGGATACCCAGGCACGCCTGCTACGCATTGCTAACACTGCCAACCATAGAAGGAAGAGTTTGAGTATTACATATGACAGATTCCATTATTTGAATGTAGCAACTAATTTAATAACCAATATCTCAGTGTATATATATATATATATATATATATATATATATATTATATATATATATATATATATATATAAGAACGATTGAGGGAAAAAAATTCCCATTCGGTGAAGAGAGCTTAACAGTGAAGCTGCACTTTCGACGCACTGCGAAATAATGGACAGAAAGCCTTTCACAGTCTATCGAGGTGTGAGATACCAGCATGGTAGTGGACTTGGATCCATTTTTTCAACCATATTACGTACGGCTGTCTCTTTGCTGAAGAGAGGTGCTAGACACCACGGGAGGAAAGCGCTACACTCAGGTCTTAACACGGCAGAAGACATATTGGCTGGAGCTAAACCTAAAGAAGCTCTAAAAAACACTTAAAGCGTACACGGGACAAAATCATTAAAGATGCAAAGAGAAAAATGCGTGGTGGTGGTGGGAAGAAGAGGGCTGTCCGGAAGAAGGGATTACCACCACGTGGCATTAAACGTAAAAGGATATCAAAAAAGAAGTGTTCTAAGCGAATGAAACCTATGGTTTACCATTTTTTTGACTGATATAAGCTAAGGACATTGATCTCATGAATCAGTTTGTTTACTAAGTGTCGAGAGAGGAGGCACTATTTCTAACTCGTCATGGCACGCTTCATCCATCCGTGTAGTTCAAAATATTGTAAATCGGAGCTGTCCCTTTTTGACATGCCACCAACTCAAGTTTCTATTGACCACAGAGACTTTATTACAATTAACTCTTTAAACACATACCCAGCTCAGGTTCTTACTTTTTTGACCCAAGCTGTGTGCACATGTACGCTAAACTACGTATAGCCCATTCTGATGGAACGGAATGCGATGACAAATATGCTGTATACCCTGAAACAAACTTTCTGCACTCTATATTCAACCAGTGTGACGTATATTTAAATCAGGTCAACATATCGGCAGGAACGCGGTACTATCACCTACGAGCGTATCTGAAAAATGTGCTGAACTTTTCCAAAGAAGCGAAGGATACCTTTTTAAGTGCCGAGGGCTATTATCAAGCTAAAGACGAAAGTAGTATAAAGGACAAATTTAAAAATTCTAAAAAGAAGATATATGAGTATTTTCGACGCCTGCATACGAACTTCACATTCCAGGAGAAGTTGCTTGTGAATGGGGTGGATATGAAAATAAAACTCACCCGCACGAATCCTGAGAACTGTTTAAATCTGGATGCTGATCAAGAAGAGGGAGCAAAACCCGTTGTGATTCATATTATGGAGATATACCTCCGCGTACGGCGAATGAAATTAAGTTCACCAAAACAAATAGAAATTGAGAAAAATTTTCTACACGCCACAGTAAAATACCCAATTAACACAGTACAGATCAAACTATACACGGTGCCAGCAGGGTTGTCATCGAAACAGATATAAAACATCGCCCTGGGAAATCTACATAAAAAAGATATTAATTGGAATGCAGGAACACAATTCGGTGAATGGAAAATATAAAAAGAATGCCTTTAAATTCAAGAATTTCGGCCTTAAAAATATAACTGTATACGTTAATGGCGATGCGTTGGGAGGAACATTGGTTACGGATTACTCATCAGACGCTGTGTTCCCGCTTTGGCTAGATCATATAGTAATCTGGCCCATATTGCAGGTGATTGTAATGAGCTCGGGATTAGGGTAACGCAGAAAGAATTCTTCGATCAATTTAACCTTTACCCGTTTGACATCACAGCTGACTTATCTGCAAGTGTAAATGCACACTTAAGTCCACAACAGAGTGGAAACATCCCAGTCAGATTGGAATTTGCCAGGCATATAGACGTGCCTATTAGTATACTAGTATACCTCGAGTCACAAGCCCTAATAGAAGTATATAGATTTAGGGGCGTTCTCACTGACTTTTAAAATGGACGCGAATACATTTCAGAGAGTAATGAATAGTGAACGAATCACACGTTCCAAATTTATCGGTGTGTTTGCGAAGAATGAAACATTGAAATTGCCAACTACGAGAGATTGCGGTAGTCTTATTGTGAACACAGATGTTATTGGTAGTGAAGGGATTCACTGGTTTGCAATCTCTTTTAAAAATAGGGACCGCATGTACTATTTTGATTCACTCGGCACTCAACTCTGGAGTGACACTGTTGTAAAATTTCTCCAGCAGATGCATATCCCCGAAATTGTATGGAATCCCTTCCTTCTACAAGTATATTTTAGTAATACTTGTGGGATGTACTGCCTTTCATTTCCCATGCGTATGTCACGTGGTAACGAGTTTATAAATTTTAAGAAATTATTCGACCCGTGTCACGCTTAACGAAACGACGAAATGATATGCAGACAGATAAAAAGTCGTTTTCCGATTGTGCTTACTCGTGTATAGTATGATAATTTGTTCGTGTGTGTATTTATATATATATTTGTATCCAATAATGTTAGTTTGTGTATTCTGTAGCTTATCTGAGATAGTTATTGTACTAAAAACGTGGTTTCTTTCATTTAATAAATTGATGAAAATACATTGTGTCTTCTTTTCCGAAAAAAAAGATCGAAACAAGAAAAAACTTACATTATTTAGTTAATGATATGACAATCGCTGGGTTGACTGCTCGGTAAAACTTCTACCTCCGTATTCAGGTCCACGACATGCGTTTCTTCAAAATGAAAAGATTGTGTAACACGAGTCAAATCCTCATCGGACCTTTAAAGAGAAAGGATAAATAATTAGTTCATAGTGATTCTATTTAATAAAAACCCAATTGCTTAAAACATATGCAGAGTATTATTAATGCAGAGTATTATTTATAGTAAGAGTATTACATTGTGAAGATACCTTCGAATCGTTCAGCGAAGTTCCTTTAAGAGAAAATGCCGAATAACATTTATTATGGAAATTATAAAATTATTTAAAACTTGCAAAGGATTGCTATAAAAAAATTCAACGAATCAAAAGAGGAATTTAGCATAATATTAATTGCAAACTAATCTATAATTGCGGATACCTACAATTTAAGTGAAGCATTTTTAATGTGATAAGATGAATTACTACAACCCTCCATATATATGATGAAATAATCCAGAACAGTGCTCTTTCTCCTAATGTCAGGCACACTAAATAAATAACCAGTTCGCGAATAATTCGCTACAAAAATGAAATTACAAGCACATAAATAATTATTTACATTTCTATGGCAGTCCATTGCGTTGGATCGTAAGGAGCGACATTGCAAACATCATCAACGGTTTGCGTTGGAAATAATGCGTCCCGGTCGGCTTCGTTAAAAAGATTAATTGTAGACACCGCTGCAGTGTCTCCAACTTGATATAAATCCGGTAAACTGTAAAGTTCTTGATTCATGACGGAGGAAATGTTTATTCACTGGTGAAAATAACTAATGTGAATCCCAGCTGAAAATATTTCCTTTTATATGCATGATCCCCAAGCACCACCCCAAAAGACTAATAGGTGGTTTCTAAGTTTGATGATTGGTTGTCAATGCAACTGGCTTGGGCTATGCTAAATTTGTGTACCAAGCGTAACACCTATATTACAGGTCCACGCTTTGGAGGTCCTCATTGGTCGACTAATGTTGTCTTTAACTTCTCTCTGTTGATTTAATGCTCACATCTCAAGGTGTATGAGCTCACTTGTACGCTCTCTCACGACAATATTTTGCATTAATATTTGTGCCCATGCTATTCTCGGTTTTCCCATTTTGGAACCCACCCCTTCATGCAATATCCCTAATCGAAGGTTATCAATAAAGTAGAACTTTTTTAATGCATGAAGGATGGGACAGAGATAATAATGTAGTAAGTTTAGGAGAATTCGCTTGGTTTTTATATGAAGCTTGACACTGAGAAATTTCAACTCTTACGGTACGGAAAAAAAGCAGGAACTAAAATCCATGGAGTATAAAAGAATATTAGAGGCATGGTACAGAACAAGCCCCGATGAGTCGGGTATACCTATGTGAAGTGGAGTAAAAGAAGTCAATCGAGAGGAGGGGGATAAGTTAAACCTTTGTGAAATCACCGCACGTAATAATAATAATAATAATAACAATAACAATAATACAAGAGTTAGGACAATTGTATCCATCCTTTGAGTTGAGCGATGCGTCTGACCGGTTGTCTGATGCAAACCCTTTAAGTTGATTTCTGATAATTATCATCTTTAACAGTGATTTAAAATCAATATTGTGTGTGTGTGTGCCGTCCTCACTTTCTCTGACAAAACTCTCTCTCTCTCTTTCTCTCTCTCTCTCTGTAATATATATATATTTTATTCAATTCCAGTTGTTGAGTACTCTCGATGTGTATGTGTGTGTGTATGTGTGTGAATTGCCACTTGCTTCTCTACCACGATTATATTTTGCATTATTATTATTTGCGGTTATTCTATTCTCAGCTTTCGAATTTTGGATACATCTATTCGACTTGACTTTCTACTGGGCATATGTTTTTCTCGCGTAGAAGTGTGATTAAAATGTGTTTAGTTCGTGAAAATGAATGTCTGGTTCGGCTGTTAGATAAATTGGCACCTTAGGTATCCTAGTGGTTAAGACGCTGGGGTGCTGATAGGAGGTTAAGAGATCGAGTCCGGACGATGACATTGTAATTTCTGCACGCCCGTGCTGGAGCGTAGTTCGAATTCAACGTTAAACTGTAGGTCTAATGCGGGCGACTAGTTTGATTTAGCTTATTATTACTACTGTAATTTGTACTACCCTATATATATATTATATTATATATATATATATATATATACACATATATATATATATATATATATATGGTACTGCTGAATTTGTTTTTTTGTTTAGTTATTGTGATATCTAGGAAGGGTAAGGTGTTATTGGATTCGTCTTCTTTGGTGAACTTAATGTTCACCCTATATATATATATATATATATATATATATATTGTTGCAAATGGGAATATGATAAGTAAATTCATTACTTAATCAAAGGCTAATTTAGCCTATAAATAATTTGTTCATGGAGAAAAATCACGTGATGCTTATGTACATATATTTAACTTCAATAATAATGGCAATAATCAATACAATATTTGAAGTGAAGTGAGACGGAAACCGCTTTTTAGACGAGATGTAGATCACGGGGAACCTTTGCGGTTAACCATTTTGCGGTTAACACCTGCGTTTCGTGTTATAACGCTAGATTCTTCTTTCTTGGAATAAAAAAAAGTTGTTCACAAAGAAAGGATCGCGGACAAGTTTAGAGATTTAAAATGTTATATGAATTAAAATTTTTAGTTTTTAAATAATTATTCACTATGTTTGTAAGATTTTTCTTTTAAATGTACAAGTTCATTACATCATAAATAAGATATATATATATACACACACACACACAGCGTTTAAAGTGTGTATTGTTATTTTGTGTGCATTTTTCTTTTATTGTTAATTAAATATACTAGCATGAAGGTACGAATTAATTTTAATTGAAAATAAATGAATAAAGGAATCCTCTTCTTGATTTCGCGGATTTTTGTTTATAAAAAATTATAGAAGATATATAGAAAGGATTTCTTATGCTATTATTATTTTTTTTTAATTTTGATCATATATATTCCATCGTTTGTATAGAATGAACTATTGTGTATTTATTTTCTATATATTTCGTGAAATTGATTTCAATAATTCGTCTAAATAAACAGAATGATGTAATGATGTTTTATTTAATTCGGTTTAATTGTATTTCTTTTATTGTTAATATTGGGATTCGTTTAAATAATTAGTTATTTTGCTGAACAAATTTAAGGGGAAAGTCACTCTTGCCGTTAATAAATAAATAAATAAGTGGCAACTCAATTAAATGAATTAAAATAAATAGTGGTATCTGCCAACTCTCCTTATATAAATAAAATCAATAACTGGTAACTCATCTAAATAAAAATTAAAATAAATGGGGCAATCTGGCAACTCACCCTAATAAGGTACACCTGAACATAATTAAAATATATATGGGTATCAAGCAACTCACAACCCTCTATATAACAGCTGCTGGGCCCCTGGACTCTCATAATGCGACGGACTCCTGTGGAATAAAGAACTTTCACCTCTCTCCTTCTTAGATTAGGGCTTAGGTTAGGTTTCCCTTTTGGGAGTGAGGACATACCACCTTCTCCCCCCAAGACCCTCCTTCTCCTTTCTCCCCCTCTCTTAGGGTAAGGTTACCCCTTTGGGGAGAAGTCATCCTCCCTTCTCGCCCTAAAGCACCCTCCTCCCTTTGCAGCATTAATTTTTTGCATAACCTCTTCCCCCTTCATTACATAACCCCCTCCCCCTTTGTTGCATAACCTCTTGCAACATTGGTCAATATTGCAACATTCTTGCACTCGTCCATTTTTCGCCCATACAACTGTGGTGAACGCGCTGTACGTGGTATGGATACATGCCTTCTTCATGTAACGTTCTACATACTCTCGTTTGAGGCACTGTAAGACGTGTGGAAATCCTTCGCGTACTAACATGAGGACTCTGCTGTACCATCTGAATAATGTTTTCTTGTTCAGCCACATCTTGTTGTACCGGATGCTCAGATAAAACAGTAACGCTAGGAAATGAACCGCTCTCTCACAATCTCCAGAAAACGTTGCTAAACACTCGTCGATCCGGAATTCTTTGATTTGGAAAACGTCGCTGGTATTGAACGACAGCAGAAGTAGTATTTCCACTGAAAAATATGTAAACATACACCATATCGCATATTCGGCATTTGAAAAGGTAAAAGGTATACTGAACGCACAAAACATCAACTGCACGGTGTGAAACACAACACTCTACTGCGTAGTTAGATCGGTTCGGTAAGGAACTGTCAATTCAATTCAAGGTCATGCATGCGCATGCTAGAAATTAAAAAATCCATAGCTCCATAACCGTTAAGAATCGGACCTATGTTCAAATGGACTTTTTGACTGGGAATGACCACAGCTATAAGCTCCCGAAATTATGACATTTCGTCGTGACTCATCCTGTATATACCAGGTTTGAAAAAACTATATAGGGCTATGGGTTGATTGCGTGATACCTCTCATCCGTTGGAAATATCAGACAGATTTCAGTGGAGAGTTAACGACAAAAACCCTACGTTTTTCGTTAAAGAGTTATGAATGTGGAGGTCTTCAAAGGACCTCGGTAAGTAGTGTTTTTATTGGGTTAATGTTAAATTTATT
The DNA here is from genome assembly GCA_023014485.1 of Bathynomus jamesi. Classification (NCBI taxonomy): domain Eukaryota; kingdom Metazoa; phylum Arthropoda; class Malacostraca; order Isopoda; family Cirolanidae; genus Bathynomus; species Bathynomus jamesi. The sequence goes on from JAJOZX010000076.1 coordinate 368,705, forward strand.
TACCTTCTGTATTTTAGCGTTGCCTAATGGTAAAGAAAGAAATTACCTTACCTTATTATTTCATTAAACCTCGCTTCTGTTTCGATGTAGGGCCGCGTTACGATGGAGTTACACAACGAGTTGATTTGGTTTAATTAGTATAGGCAGTCACTATATTTAAATTCCTGAAGGTATAGGCCTATACCTGAGCCTATTTAGTAGGCCCACAACATAAGCCTATTTAGTAGGCCCACTTTACTTAACCTTAAGTAATAGGCCTAATATATTCATACACTAAAGACCTACTTCAAACACTACACTTTCCAATTTAAATATGCAAGAAGACTACCTCACAAAGTAGGCCTTACTTTTCACACTCAAGGCCTATCCTAACTAAAAACACTGTAAATTTTTAATTCAATCTGTGGTGTAGGTTATAAAATTTACTTCAGCAATTTAACTTACTCATAAAACTCATTAACATCACAAAATTTAACTCAGAACTTTACCATCACATAATTGAACTCAGAACTTTAACATTACACAGACATAAAGCAATTGCACGAACTCAAACCTACACCCACCTAACACCTATTCTAAGTCCTATTTCACATATAGGTATAAACAGACAAGGCTTGATATAAGCGTCTCAAATGCAACATTTGAGGAACTTTGCTGAACCAAATTGGTTAACCTAACACAAAACTCAAAAATAAAACCCTACAACAAAATATACATTCACACACACATACATTATATAAATATATACATACAACTCCAAGCATCCAATTCTTCTTTTAAGGAAGAATCACTCAACAGATTTCATCAAGAGACACATGCATTCCTTGCAAACAGATTCGATTAGTTCAAAACCCCAAACCTTCCAGACCTACTTATGTAAAAATGAACAGTGAATAATTCCTATATAATCCTTATATGGATCCTTATATTCATTGTCTTCATACAGTACTTATGTTTATATGGTTTTTATGTTTGAATGTTTATTTTTACATGAGAAACCAAAATCGCCTAAGCGAGTTTGGATGGAATTTCGATTCTTTGCTTTCTATTTTTTTTTCGGTATCACAACCATGCGACCTACCATTTCTATGGTTGAGCAGTATTCATGTTTGTGCCATTAGAAGTTCGCTGTGAGAAGCGAATGTCCCTTAACTGTGTCTCTCTAATTCGTCTCCTTTAATTTCTCCCAATAATGAATTATACGGTACGTACAAAGTAAATAACTATGACGTCATAAAAGAAACTTAATTTCCTTCACGTTTTCCATACCATGAACACTGAATCACGTGTTTAGTATGTGGACATTAGGGTGGCCCACTTTTCAATTTTTTTTTAAAAGTATAGGTTATCGTAGTTTTTCCCATTATTTGGCACTATACTAGCACATTGGCACCATTTTTACAAAAATTGATCAATATTTAGGGGTCTCGCATCGACCTTGAAATTATGAGTTTTTTTTTTTAAATGCGTACATTTTAACTTTTTACTGAATCAAGATAAATCATTAAGTAGGGATGTTTTCTGAATCCTCTTGATGAGAGAAGTCGTTTGGTTTGCATTCCAATGTCATACGACTAACGGTTTAAAAGTTGTGCCTGTATACAGGTAATACCAATGTGCTAGTATAGTGCCAAATAATGGGAAAAACCACGATCACCTATACTTTTAAAAAAAATCAGCAAATAGCAGACAAATAAGGAAGAAAGAAACAATAACTTAAACAATCACTTTTGCATTGTATTGACCACTATCACACGTCACTGGCTGCAACGTTGTCCCTCTGTGCTATGTCATCGTGGCGAGTGATGACTTCTTGAAGTCGCCGAGCTCTTTCCGGTTCTTTTCCATCAGTTGCAGAAGATCCTGCAGCTGTGCCTCGTCCTTTGTGACCGTGTTCGCATAGTCTTGTATCAGTTGGACTCCTCTTTCCTCGACGTCATTGGTGACCTGGAGATTAGAGATCACATCCTTCAGACGAAAAAAGTCCTCGTTCTCGTCCCACTTATCAGTTGGCAGGGTGAGCCACGAAGACCCATACATCTTCAGACCTGCGAATAAGAACCAGGAGGACTCGTCGATCAAGTCGGGGAGTAGCGTTATCTCGTCGACTGAGACGTTTTCGTATGTGAAGTCTTCGGGTACAGGGAGGTGGGACAGCTTCTCTGCCATCTGTTGCTTCACAGTGCCATCCACCTTGTTGCTGCATAGAGCGAAGATGACGGTCTGAGGCCTCAGAGACCAGAAGTGCCGCCTCATCACTGCCAGTGACGCTTCTGCCACCTCGCGGTCCACTGCCCTATACCTCAGAAAACGCTGGTATAGTACCAGGTCATTCAACGGCGCATCAGCTGCTACAGGGGCCGCCAACCAAGCTGGTACGTACAGAAGAGCGATGAACACGATCCTGTGCAGTTTGTCGACCAGCTCGGCGTCGAGCTCCAGCTGCCTACTGAACATCAGCAGTTTTGTGTAGTAGATGACCTGAAACAGAATAGGCACCATTGTAAGTAAGACAGGTTTATTGTTACCAATTACTTTGTTTGCGTTATAATGAAATGTTTATCTTTGAATAACATTAAAACTTATTGTTCCCGCTCATCGTTGCCACCCGAGGACCACGTTGATCGAGGTAGAAGTCAATTTCTTCTTTCTTGTCCTTGTCGGACAACAGTCGATTCTTCTTTATATCTTCGACAGCGTCAGATGCTCCGATATCTCACAGCTTGTCCACACTGTCCGAAAACTTCTGCCGTTTTCCTCCGGCGTCAGTTTCTCGTTTTCTGCTCTTTTGGAGTAAGTGCCACTCTTTCCACAATGCCTCTAGCTTCCGTTCGCAGTTGAGCTTTGTGATTGTTTTAATGCGGGCCATGTTCCAAAACTTTAAGACGTTGTTTACGGTTTCTTTGAATTCGTCTTTCCTGTTAGCAGTGTACTGGATAACACTGAAGAAGTATTGCAAAACCTGCCGTGTTGTTGGCAATTTGCTACCACTGATGGAGGACGACGGTTGGCCAACTAAAAAAATTTCCGAGGCCGATCTTAGAGAAGGTAGCGATGTTATTTTCGCCTTTCCTTTTGATGACTCTCTATTTGTAGCTTCAAGAGTTCTTCCAGTTATGGTTGCCATCGATTTGTCCATGACAAAGGATGAGGAACTCAGACAGAATTTCAAAATGTTATGATCTGCAAAAAAAGAAATAGGTTAGGTACCTGGCACAGGCATAGTGCATTTTCTAATTACCTATATACATTATACATTCCGCCCGGGTATGATGACTCATTTTTTTGAAAAGTATAGGTGATCGTGGTTTTTCCCATTATTTGGCACTATACTAGCACATTGGTATTACCTGTATACAGAGATGGGCAGTATCTTGTATCTTAAGATACAAAAAGTATCTTAAGATACAAGATACGTATCTGAGACACGTATCTTAGATACTTTATTTTTGGAGGATCTTGAGAAGTATCTAAGATACATTTTGTCATGTAGCTTGTATCCCAGGATACACTTTCAAAGATACTTTCATAAGATACTTTTTAAATAGAGACGCTAATAACTATTCATGAAATATGATCATATCTGACGCACGTTGAAGCAGGCCGGCGATTGCTGTTACATGTTTGTACATGAATACTACCGTTGGGCTGCGCGCACAGTCTCGGCACAGACGTACTCAGGTTTCATCTTGTATCCCGCGGTTTTAACATGTTTTAACATGATTAAAAATCAGGAATTATACATATATTTGCTTATTCCTGCAAATATATTTATTATGAGGAAAACTTTATTTTTTCTTCGTGAGTAGGTAACTGAGCATACCTGTATTAACAATTTATTTGAAATACATAAATTGAAAAAGTGTGGTTTATTTTATTTTTCCATACCTAAAAATTTTCAGGATTATTTATACATATTTACTTTGTGCTTTCCTTTTAGTTATATCACTATATGAATACTGAGATATGAATTACCATTGATTTGGCATTTATTTATGTCCAGAAAATATAATAATAAACAATTGAATGAGACAACTCGTGCGCTCATGGCTCACCAGGTGAAACTAAACTCAAATAATTATTCTTTCAAAAGTATCTTGTATCTTAAAAATGTATCTTGTATCTGTAACTTGTATCTGTATCTTGAAGATACAGTTTTTTCGAGTATCTTGTATCTGTATCTCAGATACATTTTTGTTGGGTATCTTGTATCTGTATCTCAGATACAATTTCCAAGTATCTTCCCCATCTCTGCCTGTATACAGGCACAACTTTTAAACCGTTAGTCGTATGACATTGGCAGGCACACCAAACGACTTCTCTCATTAAGAGGATTCAGAAAATATCCCTACTTAATGATTTATCTTGATTCAGTAAAAAGTTAAAAAGTACGCATTAAAAAAAAAACTAGTAACTTCAAGGTCGATGCGAGACCCCTAAATATTGATCAATTTTTGTAAAAATGGTACCAATGTGCTAGAATAGTGCCAAATAATGGGAAAAACCACGATCACCTATACTTTTCAAAAAAAATTGAGAAGTAGGCCACCCTAGTGTACATCTTCCGTATTCAATGTATGGTAAATTCTTTAATAATAATAAACACTTCACTCTCTATATGTAATTATTTATATGTTGTGTCCTCTCTGGTATGATGCAATATAACTATTATTCGACCATATTCATCCATACGTCCACATCTTATCTTGACAATTATCCTATATCAATTTTATTAAATATTCATTTTTACTCGTGTCAGTCTATGAAATGTGTACAAAACTTTATGCATCCGTACCTGTTCGTTGAAAGTCGTGCAAATACGTTCGCATGTATTATTTTTTTTATTATTATTTTTTATTTTTTTTTATTATTTCACCTATCGCAATGAACTCGAAAATGCTTATGCAAGTGTACGCAATTCGATGATCACAGTCACAAATTGACATCTGAAAACATAAAATCTCCTCTCGCTCTGATTCGAATTCATAGAACATTATTATGTGTGTTATATTATATATATATATATATATATATATATATATATATATACCGAATGTACCCATGTAGTTTGTGTTATATTCCTAACATCTTAATTGTCTATAAATATGAAACACTGTAAAAACAAAACAAAGCTATAGTTAACTGTTTAATTGTAATTAACTGTAATACTTTATTATAATGTAATTAATGTACTTAACGATGTAATGTACTTAATGACGTAATTAATGTACTTTAATGAAACTGTAATTAACGAAAATAAGTGAATGTGAATTAATCCATGATTATAATCATAATTGTTGTAAACCAAAGTTACAATGTACTCAGTGATGTACTTAGATTGTACTCAATGTACTACGAAATTATGTCGCCCTTTAGAATTGAATACTCGGCGAAAATACGTTTTTTTTATTATTATTTTTTTAAATTTCTATATTGAATCTTTCAAAAATCTGATCATGTGTTTAAAGGGGGAAACTTAACCTTTAAACTGCACCCCCAAAATTTAGATTATATATAAAGCATGTAATTGTAAAATAATGATTACTTCGACTTCGATTACGACTTCTTAGACTCCACTTCCAGAGGAGGGGGCAGAGGCCCCTTGACTCCTTAATTTTTTAGATTCCGGCCTGAGCCATGATCGAAAGAGGTCGAACCTCTACCCATGTAAATTCAGAACACTACCTGTACATTTTTAGAAGTAAATTGCAGTAAAAGAAAGGTTTTTTATCTTTTCCTTCGAGCCGTGCTCTCGTCCGTGAACTCAATAAAAAATTAGAGAAAAATAATTTCCCGATACGTTATAAAGAGCATCAGGGAATCTTCAGAGAATTTAGTAAGTTTTCACGGAATCCTCCGAACAACTACAGAAGAACTCGGTGAGTATTATAGAGGAAACTATCGCGAGAAATATCCGTTGCTGCCTCCTAACCAGAATCCCCGTCGACTTCGAACCTACCCAGGCCATAGAGTATAGACGGACGGGTCAACAAAGTGGCGACCCTGCCAGGATTTTAACAAGTGGCCACTCTTTGGCCAGGATAGAAATTACAATGGTCCAGGATAACAACTGGCGACCTCTGCATCCAGGATTCTTCCAGTCTTCCAGAAACTCGAACTAGAACCAACATTCAGTTGACCGGCGTGTCACGACTTCCAGTTCGTCACATCCACCCTTGAACCGGTGTGTCACGACTCCAAGTTCTCCACACTTAGTTTTCATCCAAGAACAAGCAGCCAGCAACACACGTTTTCGGGACACGTCTCTAAGGATTTCGCCGTAGAAATTTTGTTAAGTACCGAGTTGTTGTTCTTTTAAGTAATTTGTAAACAGTTGAGAAGAGAGCATTATTAACAGTTAACTATTATTAAGTTAGAATTAACAAGAAACACAGTGAACATTTCAGACACTAGTGATACATTTTTTTTATTGAAACAGTTATTTTCACAGAAGTTTATTGTCACAGAGTTAACCCTTCAAGCCCTGAATTTTTTGTACGGTTAAGTTATGAATGCGTGTATTTGAAACGTTAGCAATTTGTACCAGTCGTCCTTAAAGGGTTAAATGTCACAGAGTTAAATGTCACAGAGTTATTTTCAGAGAGTTAAATGTCACATTTTCAGAGTTATTTTCAGTTTATAGAGTTATAGAGATACTTGAAGCAGTTTCAAGTTTCAGTTTCAGTTTCCAGTTTCAGTTGGTTGCATCCAAGAGGGACAACCAAACCCCAGAGATTTATAGAGATACTTGAAGTAGTTTCGAGTCAGTTTTAGTTGCAAATCCGTTGCAAATCAGTTCTAAGTCAGTTTTAGTTGCATATAAGTTGCAAATCAGTTTTCAGACAGTTTTAGTTGGTTGTATCCAAGAGGGACAACCAAACCCAGAGAATAGTAGACTCCACTAGCAGTTCAGTGCAGTCCATTTCAGTTAGTTCCAGTCAGTCGGTTGCATCTAAGAGGGACAACCGCCCCAGGGAATAATAGACTTCACTTGATAGCAGTTCGAGTGCAGTCAATTTCAGTTTTCAGTCAGTCAGTTTCAAGTTTCAAGTCAGTTTCAAGTCAGTTTTGAGTCAGTTGGAAGTCAGTTTAAGTTCCAAAACAGTTGTAGTCAGTCCCAAGACAATTGAGGTCAGTTTCAAGACAGTTGCAGTTAGTCCCAAAACAGTTGTAATCAATTCCAAAACAGTTGTAGTCAGTCCCAGGTCAGTTGTAGTCAGTTTCAGTTAGTTATAGTCAGTTTCAGTCAGTTTTAAAGTCAGTTTCAGTCAGTTTTGAAGTTAGTATCATGTCTCAGTTTCAAGTCCCAAGTCAGTTTTCAAGTCCCAAGTCAGTTTTCAAGTACCAAGTCAGTTTTCAAGTACCAATTCAGTTTTCAAGTCCAAAGTCATTTCAATGCAGTCAATTGAATTCCACTTTTGTTTGTTGTAAGAAGGAAATTGACCGATTTGTCTTTTTTTTCATGAGGTAATTGCGTATATAAATATATAGGTAAAATTATATATTTTATTGTTTGTAACCAAAACAGTTTTTACAATAGTTTATAATGATTTTGATAATTATTGTAACGTATGTGTGATAATAATAGTTGTGCAATAATTAATCGATCATGTCCCAATGACCTCCTTTTTAAAGTACTATGCTGAGGAACATGCCGTCCCTCCGTTTTGTTTTACCTCCTTTAATTTTTTTTCTAAGCAGTCTGACAATCAATGTCTTCCTAAAAGAGCAAAGTGCCCACGAAAAGACGTATTGTCAATTTCAGACATATCTCCCCGCTTAGTCACTCAGTTTCCCCGAATGTAGTACTCCAAACTTTGTTTTTTATTTTATTTTATTTTAACACCCCAACCCAAGTTGAACCCAGTGTCACCCAGAGAAATGTTTCAACCATGGTTAATTCTTCTTTGGCTCCAGTCAAACCACAGTTTAACCATCTGTTTCCTTTTACCCAGTTTGTTCAGAAACCAACCAGGAGCCTCATTGGTACTGCGGAACATTCCTCAGTATCAAACGTGATAATTCCAAAGTTGTTTTTTATTTTTTTTGAGAGTATGAACCCTATAACCTCATGTTAGTTCATTATAGTTCATGATTGATTTTCATTTTCAATTTTTATTTTATTTATTTTTCTTTATTCGACTAATCGTGAGTAATTGTCGTTAAATTATTATTATACCATCTGTTAAGGTATCAAACGAAAATTATGTGTCGAAATTCAATTTTAATACCTTGAGATTTACTTTCATTACTTGTAAGATCCTCTAAGTCGATTTTTTTCATTACCTTAATATGTGTAACTGATTTAATTACGTAAAATTTATAATCCTAATAGAATTTTATTACTTGTGACACATTCGAATTCATTTTCCTTCCGTACCTCAAGTCACTTTTACATTAAAACTCATATGCATACATCATCATTAATACTACCTGTATTAGAATTTAATAATAATTCACTTAAACTTAAAGGATTTTATAACTCTACTCCCATTTTAAATTATTATACATTATTTTTAAACTGTTAATTCGAAAACCTCCCGAATCCTCACACACACACACACACACACACACACACACATGTATGCACACTATATATATACTATATATGCACACAAACTTTATTCTAAAATCATTAGATATCACAATAAACTATTTCATTGCGTGTAAGTGCTAACTATGCTATTTAATCTTAAACATTTTTGTTTACTATATATATCTTGCTCATTCATTTATTCAGTTAATTTAACAACCCTCTAAGGTAATCTGTCCCTTAAAATTATAAAATACACACTTGACCAGAGGTCTATACATCATCCATTACGTAATTCGATTTTTATCTAAATAGTCAATAAAATTAGTTTGTAGATTGTACGATCATGGTAACTTTGAAAAAATTCCAGGAATTTAAAATTTATATTTTTCCCTTTTATCTATGATACTATTCATTATGTATGTAATTTTTTCCACAGAAAGATAAATTTTTGTTAAAAATTAAACAGAATTAAAATTTTTGTTGAAAATTTAAAACTATCATTGATTGTTTAAATTAAAGGGTTGTCTAAAATTAGATTTGATTTTCTAATTACTGTGCATTGTAACTTAACCACCCCGACTTATGTTGTGTATATAAATTTGTAATTAAAAAACCATTAGTCATCATCTAGTTTGAATTAGTTAGGATATTATATTATTGTCTTAATATCATTTTAGAGGGAAGAGCCCTGTAAAAATGAACGATGAATAATTCCTATATAATCCTTATATGGATCCTTATATTCAGTGTCTTCATACAGTACTTATGTTTATATGGTTTTTATGTTTGAATGTTCATTTTTACATGAGAAACCAAAATCGCCTGAGCGAGTTTGGATAGAATTTCGATTTTTTGCTTTCTATTTTTTTTTCAGTGTCATAACCATGCGACCTACCATTTCTATGGTTGAGCAGTATTCATGTTTGTGCCATCAGAAGTTCGCTGTGAGAAGCGAATGTCCCTTAACTGTGTCTTTCTAATTAGTCTCCTTTAATTTCTTCCAATAATGAATTATACGGTACGTACAAAGTAAATAACTATGACGTCATAAAAGTAACTTAATTTCCTTCACGTTTTCCATACCTTGAACACTGAATCACGTTTATAGTATGGGGACATCTTCCGTATTCAATGTATGGTAAATTATTTAATAATAATAAAAACTTCACTCTCTATAAATAATTATTTATATGTTGTGTCCTGTCTGGTATGATGCAATATAACTATTATTCGACCATATTCATGTATACGTCCATATCTTATCTTGACCATTATCCTATATCAAATTTATTAAATATTCGTTTTTACTCGTGTCAGTCTATGAAATGTGTACAAAACTTTATGCATCCGTACCTGTTCGGAGAAAGTCGTGCAATTATATTTGCATGTATTATTTTTTTTTAATTATTATTATTATTTTTTAATTATTTCGCCTATCGCAATGAACTCGAAAATGCTTATGCAAGTGTACGCAATTCGATGATCACAGCACAAATTGACATCTGAAAACGTAAAACTCCTCCGGCTTTGATTCGAATTTATAGAACATTATTATGTGTTATGTCATATATATATATATATATATATATATATATATATATATATATATATATATATATATATTATATATATATTATATATATATATACCGTATGTGCCCATGTACTTCGTGTTATATTCCTAACATCTTAATTGTCTATAAATATGAAACACTGTAAAAACAAAACAAAGCTATAGTTAACTGTTTAATTGTAATTAACTGTAATACTTTAATATAATGTAATTAATGTACTTAATGATGTAATGTACTAATGACGTAATTAATGTACTTTAATGAAACTGTAATTAACGATAAGTGAATGTGAATAATCCATGATTATAATCATAATTGTTGTAAACCAAAGTTACAATGTACTCAGTGATGTACTTAGATTGTACTCAATGTACTACGAAATTATGTCGCCCTTTAGAAATGTATACTCGGCGAAAATACTTTTTTTTATTATTATTTTTTTAAATTTCTATATGGAATCTTTCAAAAATCTGATCATGTGTTTAAAGGGGAAACTTAACCTTTAAACTGCACCCCCAAAATTTAGATTATATATTAGGTCATCCCATAAGTAATACGCATTTTTTAATTTTTTTTTTTCCATTTTTATCATTATTTTACGGATAGAAATCAAACAACTTCGTGAAGTTATATATATTTAAATAAATATTTATTTAAATATAAATAACTTCAAAGAGTTGTTTGATTTCTATCCGTAAAATAATGCTAAAAATGGAAAAAAAATTAAAAAATGCCGCATTACTTATGGAATGACCTAATATAAAGCATGTAATTGTAAAATAATGATTACTTCGACTCCGATTACGACTTCTTCTTCTTCTTAGACTCCACTTCTAGAGGAGGGGGCAGAGGCCCCTTGCCTCCTTAATTTTTAGATTCCGGCCTGAGCCATGATCGAAAGAGGTCGAACCTCTACCCATGTAAATTCAGAACACTACCTGTACATTTTTAGAAGTAAATTACAGTAAAAGAAAGGTTTTTTTATCTTGTCCTTCGAGCCGTGCTCTCGTCCGTGAACTCAGTAAAAAATTAGAGAAAAATAATTTCCCGATACGTTATAAAGAGCATCAGGGAATCTTCAGAGAATTTAGTAAGTTTTTCACGGAATCCTCCGAACAACTACAGAAGAACTCGGTGAGTATTATAGAGGAATCTATCGCGAGAAATATCCGTTGCTGCCTCCTAACCAGAACCCCGTCGACTTCGAACCTACCCAGGCCATAGACGACGGGTTAACAAAGTGGCGACCCTGCCAGGATTTTAAACAAGTGGCCACTCTTTGGCCAGGATAGAAATTACCATGGCCCAGGATAACAACTGGCGACCTCTGCATCCAGGATTCTTCCAGTCTTCCAGACACTCGAACTAGAACCAACATTCATTTGACCGGCGTGTCACGACTTTCAGTTCGTCCACATCCACCCTTGAACCGGTGTGTCACGACTCCAAGTTCTCCACACTTAGTTTTCATCCAAGAACAAGCAGCCAGCAAGAAACGTTTTCAGGACACGTCTCTAAGGGTTTCGCCGTAGAAATTTTAAGTACCGAGTTGTTGTTTTTTTAAGTAATTTGTAAACAGTTGAGAAGACAGCATTATTAACAGTTAACTATTATTAAGTTAGAATTAACAAGAAACACAGTGAACATTTCAGACACTAGTGATACATTTTTTTTATTGAAACAGTTATTTTCACAGAAGTTTATTGTCACAGAGTTAACCCTTCAAGCCCTGAATTTTTGTACGGTTAAGTTATGAATGCGTGTATTTGAAACGTTGGCAATTTGTACCAGTCGTCCTTAAAGGGTTAAATGTCACAGAGTTATTTTCAGAGAGTTAAATGTCACATTTTCAGAGAGTTATTTTCAGTTATTTTCACTATTATATTTAGTATAGAATAATTTTATTTTATGTACCAAACATAATATTACTGTACCTTCGCGTACATTCGAGTGAAATGTGTTTACATTTCGTATTTTTATTTACAATTTTTTCTAAATTATTGAATTGAATTGACTTGCAAATTAAGAAAGAGAGTTATAGAGAGTTTATAGAGTTATGGAGATACTTGAAGCAGTTTCAAGTTTCAGTTTCAGTTTCCAGTTTCAGTTGGTTGCATCCAAGAGGGACAACCAAACCCCAGAGATTTATAGAGATACTTGAAGTAGTTTCGAGTCAGTTTTAGTTGCAAATCCGTTGCAAATCAGTTCCAAGTCAGTTTTAGTTGCATATAAGTTGCAAATCAGTTTTCAGACAGTTTCAGTTGGTTGTATCCAAGAGGGACAACCAAACCCAGAGAATAGTAGACTCCACTAGCAGTTCAGTGCAGTCCATTTCAGTTAGTTCCAGTCAGTCGGTTGCATCTAAGAGGGACAACCGCCCCAGAGAATAATAGACTTCACTTGATAGCAGTTCGAGTGCAGTCAATTTCAGTTTTCAGTCAGTCAGTTTCAAGTTTCAAGTCAGTTTCAAGTCAGTTTTGAGTCAGTTGGAAGTCAGTTTAAGTTCCAAAACAGTTGTAGTCATTCCCAAGAAAGTTGGAAGTCAGTTTAAGTTCCAAAACAGTTGTAGTCAGTCCCAAGACAATAGTAGTCAGTTTCAAGACAGTTGTAGTCAGTCCCGAAACAGTTGTAATCAATTCTAAAACAGTTGTAGTCAGTACCAAGTCAGTTGTAGTCAGTTTCAGTTAGTTATAATCAGTTTCAGTCAGTTTTAAAGTCAGTTTCAGTCAGTTTTGAAGTTAGTTTCAAGTCTCAGATCCCGGGTTCGATTCCCGGGTGGTTACCTCATTTTTTCATTTGTTTCGTTCTTTCGCTCTCATCTTGCGCGGATAATTCTCCTATACAAAGCGTCGTTCTTTACGATATATATATATATATATATATATATATATATATATATATATATATATATATATATATAGTGACCGGTCAAATGATAAACAAATTACGGATGGTGGTAAATTATGTAAATTAGCTTCTAGAATACGATTGAATATTCATTTTTTTTAAAGTTAAGATCTGAATTCATAGTCATATTTTCTCTTTTTTTAATAGAAATTATCACGATTTAACCTAACCCCTCGTCAAACGCGTACAATTGAACTTACCGGGCCAATTAATTAACCTAACCGGGTATTCAATTAACCTAACCATTATTTGATCGGGCACCTGGCTGATTAGGCGTCTCTCTCTCCTATTATGATATTATATTTGCATCAAATTCACCTAAGAGATACTTTTTGAATTCTCAAAATTTGTAAGTAAAATCTAGGATTGGTCAGCCGGTTACAGCATACTAAAATATTTCTAACACAAAATAAAGTTTATAAACAATGTTAATTATTTAACTGCTACTAAGTTTATTAACTTCAAATATAAGTATGCAGGTGGGCGTAAATTACGTAAAATTAGCTTCTAGAAAGCGAATGAATATTCATTTTAACCTAACTCTTTGTCAATCGCGTACAATTGAATTAACCGGGCAATCAATCAACCTAACCGGGTATTCAATGAACCTAACCATTATCTGAAATAATAGGATAACAAGGAATATTGGTACTAAATTATATTATCCTATTTCATTTCTAGATAACTGCCTTAGGAAAACCAAGAATAGGTATCATAATAGTGTAACTGTAAAGGAATTCGAGCGTAAAAGTATCCTAAGCCTACCTTACCATATTAATTTTCAATATCTTCCCCACTTTACTTAAAGCAATTGGTATCAATGTAGTCTTTAAGTATAATAATACTGTTAAATCACGCCTAATAAAGAATAGCCCGGATAATGCGGTTGGTTGTGTGTATTCGATCGGATGTAACAATATAACTCAGTATATATAGGCCAAACGGGTAAAACGTTAGATATTAGGGTAAAACATAAATATGCGTGTAGAACAGCAAATAATTCTAATGCAGTGTTCAACCATATGTATAGATATAATCATAGTATCAAGTGGGATAGTTCTAAAGCGTTCGTTAAGAACACAGATATAACTGAAAGGAATTTCTAGAACATGCATTTATCCATTTTAAAAATAATTTCAATAACAGTGCGGGAATGTATAAAATTGATAATATCCTGTTAAAATACCTTTTGCCTCTAATTAACTCTTGTTAAACATGTGCTACTCTTTTTATTTTTCTGTCCCGCTGTACATAGGTATATATTTTTGTCGTCTCGCCTTCTCCGTTCATTTCCTGACAAGGTGTACTTGTGAATACACGAAAGGCCTTGGAATAATTTTTCTTTTTCCTTGCGGGTTTTCATCATTCATTCATTTCACGTGTTTAATTGTGAAATTCATCCCATATATATATATATATATATATATATATATATATATATATACACAGTATATCTGTTGTTTTATAGGGTAATTTAATCTCTTTCGCAACATCTTAGGTCATATGACGGAGAAGACCTACGTTTTTACGTGGGATACGAATCACGGGTCGCTACATAATCTGGACGCAGAGGACGGTCCCACCATCCACCCAGACCTAATGTAGCTGAAATTCGACAATAAAACTCACACTGATAGACGGAGTTTATTTCCACAACAGTTTTGATGCCCACTGGCATCCTCTTCGGGTGGATACAGAAAAACGAATGAACAAAGGTGAGTAAGGAAAAAATCTGGGAAAGGTAAGGAACATTCTAGAAGGCCAGAGACCATTAAGAAATTCACAACTAGGTTAGATCCCGTTCACCCGACACCGGAAGAGATTTATTGACCAAGAATCTCATTAAATGTTCCAATTTATAAGTACCTTCACAAAATTAAAATTATCCTCTTGTTCTATATATATAGATTCTATTATTTTTCTTTTTTCTTTTGACATAATTATTACATTTATAAAGTAACATTTATAAAGTTACTTTATAAATTAAATAATTATGTCAAAAGAAAAATAATAAATCGGTATGTATAGAATAAGGAGATAATTTTATTTTGTGTGAAGGTACTTACACATAAGCTGGACCCTTAGTAGTATGCCTGCAAAATGGGAGAGTTCAATGCAATTGCAAATGTTGTAGAATGTTGCAAGAGTGTCAACCCCCTTGGTGGCACTACCCACCCCCTTGGTGCCAACCCCCAACCCCCTCCCTTTGTTGCAAGCACCCACCTCCTTTTGTTGCAAGCCCCCCTTTGTTGCAAGCACCCAAAAAATGGGGTTGCAAAGGGTTATGCAACTTGCAGGCGGAGTTATCCCCCAAGCTGAACCCCCCAAAGGGAGACCTAACCCAAGAGTGAGAAAGGAGGAGGAGGAGAGGTGTTCGCTCAGCTACTGCCAAGCGCATATGAACACTTCAGCCGTACTGCCGCTGTCTTATAGGGCCCTTAATCAGCCAGGTGGCTTAATCAGCCAGTGCCTCCGGGCATCATCAGTCAGTGCCTTAAGACATCATAAGCCAGTGCCTACGGTCATCAGTTGACACTGTGTAAATGTGCGTCGCGCGACCGCGTTAAACGGTGACGATTTCGAGCCCCGGCCTGGGCAACGTTACCCAGGGTGCCCTAATGATCAGAACAAAATTGGGTTCGAGACCCGGCCCGGCCTTCGCTACCCAGGGTACCCTAATGATCCACGTAGGTCTAAGGTGGAGCGTAAAACAAATCGTACGGAAAAAAGAAAAACTAAATAAATTAACAATTCGTACGGAAAAAATAAATCCAGGGTACCCTAATGATCCCCGTAGGTCCAAGGTGGGCGTAAAACAATTCGTACGGAAAAAATGATAACCATGGTGATAGCCATGGCATAATGATCAGAAAACGAAAAAAAATTGGGTTCGAGACCCGGAGCGGTTGGTAACCATGGTGATAGCCATGGGGTGGTGTACATCTATACGTGCGCCACGCGTTGCCACAGTGTACACACTGTTTATGTGCGTTAAAAGGAGCCGAGGTTCGAGACCCGGCCCGGTCTTCCACGGTTGCTACCCAGGGTGCCCTAATGATCAGAAAAAAAATTGGAAATCGTGACTGATATCCAGGGTGCCCTAATGATACCCGTAGGTCTAAGGTGGGGCGTAAAACAATTCGTACGGAAAAAATAAAAAATAAATAAATAAATGAACAATTCGTACGGAAAAAATAAATCCACGGTACCCTAATGATCCCCGTAGGTCCAAGGTGGCCGTAAAACAATTCGTACGGAAAAAAGAAGAAAAACGTTCATCTAAAAATCATGATTGATATCCAGGGTGCCCTATTGAAGCCCGTAGGTCTTAGGTGGGGCGTAAAACAATTCGTACGGAAAAAAAGAAAAAATGGGGCCGAGACGGCACGGGTGCCAGCCAGAGAACAATTCGTACGGGGTGTTAAAACTTCGATCAACTCGGAAAAATGCCACACCCCGTTATAATAACATTCGTTCATTTCGCATCTCTGTTTACCTCTCTCTCTCTCATATATACTGTACACACACTTCCCCGTTTAAAAGCGTTATAAACAAGAATTGCTTCGTTGTTTCGTGTATAACTCTGTTAATCGTGGTTTTTCTACAAAAAAAAATTTATTACGCTCCATAAAGTCTTTCTCATATATATATATACACACACATGTTTTATTTCTATATTAGCGAATCTTGGAAATCAGAGATTCGATGTAAGATACGTGTTTTAAATTATACTATAGAGCTTAACAATCCAATTTATCACACTTCTTTGATTTATCCAGGGTGCCCTAATGATACCCGTAGGTCTAAGGTGGGGCGTAAAACAATTCGTACGGAAAAAATAAAAAATAAATAAATAAATGAACAATTCGTACGGAAAAAATAAATCCACGGTACCCTAATGATCCCCGTAGGTCCAAGGTGGCCGTAAAACAATTCGTACGGAAAAAAGAAGAAAAACGTTCATCTAAAAATCATGATTGATATCCAGGGTGCCCTATTGAAGCCCGTAGGTCTTAGGTTATAATAACATTCGTTCATTTCGCATCTCTGTTTACCTCTCTCTCTCTCATATATACTGTACACACACTTCCCCGTTTAAAAGCGTTATAAACAAGAATTGCTTCGTTGTTTCGTGTATAACTCTGTTAATCGTGGTTTTTCTACAAAAAAAAATTTATTACGCTCCATAAAGTCTTTCTCATATATATATATACACACACATGTTTTATTTCTATATTAGCGAATCTTGGAAATCAGAGATTCGATGTAAGATACGTGTTTTAAATTATACTATAGAGCTTAACAATCCAATTTATCACACTTCTTTGATTTATCATTCACTTTTATGATTCAAGGTACTCTAACCTCCGCTCTCTCTCTCTCTCCTGACCAAAGCTTTTTATTATATTTCTACAATTTAATAACGCGCCATAAACGATCTTCTATTCTGAAATTATACATACACACACACACACACATACAGAGTTATATTTACCATCTTTCAAATTTAAAGATAACAGTTGAAGCAGATGTTTCTTTAATCACGGGATCGGCCATCTCAGTTCACACGATATTGCGTTCAGTGGTCAGTATATCAGAACTCATTGTTTTTGTCTATTCCTTCTGACCAAATATACAAACACACATGCTGTTTATTTATTAACAAATCTCACAAGACTCAAGATAAGATCTGTATTTTATTTTGTAACTCACAGATACGACCCATCCAGTTCGCACGATATAGCGTTCAGTGGTCAGTATATCAGAACACATTCTCTTTATCTATTGAACTCATATATATATATATATATATATATATATATATACACACAGTATATATATAATATCGTACGCATTTTAAATTCGCAAACATCTGTTGGTTTATCGTGTGTTCTCGGCTTTCCATGATTTGTTTGTCACACACACCACACACACACACACACACGCATATTGATTATTTCTTTATCAGCAAAGTCTCTCTTTCTCTCTATCTCTCTCTTTGTCACACACACTCGAGATAAGATCTGTATTTATTTTGTAACTCACAGATACGACCCATCCAGTTCGCACGATATAGCGTTCAGTGGTCAGTATATCAGAACACATTCTCTTTATCTATTGAACTCATATATATATATATAATGTATAGAAACGACGTAAGTATAGAGGAGTGTTCTGCACACGAGGAAGAGAAATAACAAACAAATGAAAAATAAGGCACCCGCCCGGGAATAGAACCCAGGATCTTCCGATTGCCGGTCAAACGTGCTAACCACTACACTACGGAGCCACGATAGTCAGAAGTTGTAATTCTCCTACATAGGGCAGAAACCAATGCCTTGAGAGGGCACCATCGCAAATCGTGAATATGTACATTTAACTGCAATGACCGCGCAGTATATTAACGTATAGAAACGACGTAAGGATAGGGGAGTGTTCTGCACACGAGAAGAGAAATAACAAACAAATGAAAAATAAGGCACCCGCCCGGGAATCGAACCCAGGATCTTCCGATTGCCCGGTTCGATTCCCGGCGGGTGCCTTATTTTTCATTTGTTTGTTATTTCTCTTCCTCGTGTGCAGAACACTCCTCTATACTTACGTCGTTTCTATACGTTAATATACTGCGCGGTTATTGCAGTTAATGTGTATATATATATATATATATATATATATATATATATTTAGGAGAAATCCAATGACAAGGAGAAATGTAAATGCCATGAAAAGTCTTCTTTAATGCGCAACGTTTCGAGCAATACGCTCATCTTCAGGCTGTTTAATAACAATGTGAAATTAAAATCAATATTGAATGAAAAACAAAACAGAAAATTTCTATAACCTATTCGTAAAGACAAATTTTAAAAGACTGAGAAAAGAGGGTTAAATTCTAAGTTATACAGATTTACATATAAAATTAAGAAGTTATTTTTAAATACATGTAGTAAATGTGAAATTAATACACTGGAAAAATTACCAATAGTACACTGGAACAATGGAAATATCTACCTTACACTGCAGTATCCGAGGCTGACTAATTGAGCAGAGACAAAGAACGGAAACACGAAGGATGGCGAGGGCGATTGGGGAAGGAGGGATTATAAGGATTGGGGAAGGAGGAGGGATCATAGCAAATTGAGAGGGACGGCCGATGAGTCAACATTCAGACTAGGGGACAATGCTTTAATGAAAAGGGATTCTAAAATTCTTAGTGAGTTGGGACAAGTATTACAACCAAGAATTTTAAAATTGTCTAAAGTGACATCAATTTTGCATTTAATGCTGTGTTCACGAATACTCGAGGCTTCCTTAGTTTTTAAAATTTTA
The DNA here is from genome assembly GCA_023014485.1 of Bathynomus jamesi. Classification (NCBI taxonomy): domain Eukaryota; kingdom Metazoa; phylum Arthropoda; class Malacostraca; order Isopoda; family Cirolanidae; genus Bathynomus; species Bathynomus jamesi. The sequence continues at coordinate 388,048 of JAJOZX010000076.1, forward strand.
CCTGTTCGGCCACTTATTCCCATATGCGAATAAAATCTAGCCCTGAGAGAGCGAACAGTGCTGCCGATGTAATTCCCAAGGAGACACCTGGGGCAGGTAAATAAATATACAACACCGCTACGCAACGAGTCAGGGGTTCGATCCTTCGCTGAGAAAAAGCTACCTAAAGACGTTTTATTAATAAATATGATGCGGAAATCAGTATGATAAAAAAATTTCCTTAACAATTTTGTAAATTTAAGCTTAAATTCCTTATTCAAAGGACCCATTTCAGGTACCAAGAAATATTTTATATCCTTCGGCACTGTAATACATGGAAGTTGAGGGCTATAAACATTATTTAAGAAGGATCTAATTAGTTTGTCTACATATTGAACAGGAAAACTATTATTAGTAAAGTATGATCTTAGATTATTAAATTCATCATTAAGTAAGGTAAAATTAGAGGTCAAATTATATCCTCTGAACAGGAGAGTTTTAATACAAGACATCTTATAGTTGAAATCAGTAAAACTAAAAAAATTCATGCCCAAACCAGTGAAAGTGGGTTTCCTATAAACTGATGTAGTAATAGAATCACCGTTTTTCGAAATTAAAAGATCTAAGAAGGGGAGGGAGCCATTTTGCTCAGTTTCCATTGTATACGTTATATTGGGGTGCAAAGAATTTAGGAAGTTAAAGAATTGTTGCGCTTGTACCGCATTATCAAAGACTGCTATCGAATCATCAACGAAGCGTCGATAGAAAATTGGCTTGAGATGAGTGGGAGATTGTCTAAAAATTACACTTTCTAAATGAGTCATAAAAAAGTCAGCTGCTAACGGTCCGACTGGTGATCCCATCCCTACCCCATCAATTTGTTGGTAAACCTTATTGTTGAAAGTGAAATAGCATTGTTTGAAGACCAATTCTAAAAGTTCCTTCAAATGAGACAATGAAAAACCATGAAAATTATCAACTGAGCTAAAAACCCTATCTAAAATAATGGCAATAGTTTCAGATACAGGTACATTTGTGAAAAGTGACTTTACATCAAAACTGACAAAAAACTTTTTTGAATCGAAGTTTTTACCCAGGAGTTCTTTTTGGAATTCAAACGAGTTATTTATAGTGTAAACATTTTTCGCAAAGGGGGACAGGAGACGAACAACAAATTTTGCCAATTGAAAGGTGGGTAAGTTATACGAAGCTAAAATAGGACGGAGAGGTGTTCCAGCTTTATGGATTTTAGGCAGACAGTATAATTGAGCAAGATTAGCACCAGATGCGAACAACTGAGAGTAAGTATCATTTTTTATTATCTTTAAGGACTTTAGTCGTGACAGAAATCTATTAACCTGGTCTTCTAACCTTACAATGACTTTATTTACAGGTTCTAGAATTTGTTTGAATTTAGTAAGATCACTTAGGATTTCATTAGTTTTGTTTATGTAGTCCGATTTATTCAAAATAACCACTCCGTTACCCTTGTCTGGTCTAGTCACAACAATCTCCTGGTTCTTTGCCAAATTCTTAATACACTGCAAATCACTCTTCCTAAATATGAAAGATTGAAATTTAAGATTTCTAAGTTTAAGAAAAAATTCTTGAGTTAAATTTGAGAACTGACATTTGAATTATTGAAATCCCCCACATGGGGAACATTTTTCAAGCCATTGAAAAATTTTTCAAAGTAAAGAAAAAACGAAGGCTTATATATTTGAAACAACGGAAGCTTAAATTGCAAACCAAGTGACAGTAAAAACTTTTCCCGAGGGGAGAGTGTGTAACTAGAAAGATTCGAAATTACCTTCTCTGAATTGAAAAAATTTGGTGAATTCATTCCCAAAGCCTTTAACTTACGTTCATGTGTTTCCAAGATGGTAGAGTGAAATTTTTCTAGTTCACGTTGTACAAGAGAAATTATTAATAAATAGTCCAACAACGACAAGGTATTTTTAAGAGTAGTTATATAATGCCCAAGAGACTTGTTATGCGAATCTGATATTTTGATTTTATAATTAATTTCATTATTTAATAAATATTCCAGGGACGATTGATAAAATTCAGACTAAAGTCCTTAAAGATAATAAAAAATGATACTTACTCTCAGTTGTTCGCATCTGGTGCTAATCTTGCTCAATTATACTGTCTGCCTAAAATCCATAAAGCTGGAACACCTCTCCGTCCTATTTTAGCTTCGTATAACTTACCCACCTTTCAATTGGCAAAATTTGTTGTTCGTCTCCTGTCCCCCTTTGCGAAAAATGTTTACACTATAAATAACTCGTTTGAATTCCAAAAAGAACTCCTGGGTAAAAACTTCGATTCAAAAAAGTTTTTTGTCAGTTTTGATGTAAAGTCACTTTTCACAAATGTACCTGTATCTGAAACTATTGCCATTATTTTAGATAGGGTTTTTAGCTCAGTTGATAATTTTCATGGTTTTTCATTGTCTCATTTGAAGGAACTTTTAGAATTGGTCTTCAAACAATGCTATTTCACTTTCAACAATAAGGTTTACCAACAAATTGATGGGGTAGGGATGGGATCACCAGTCGGACCGTTAGCAGCTGACTTTTTTATGACTCATTTAGAAAGTGTAATTTTTAGACAATCTCCCACTCATCTCAAGCCAATTTTCTATCGACGCTTCGTTGATGATTCGATAGCAGTCTTTGATAATGCGGTACAAGCGCAACAATTTTAACTTCCTAAATTCTTTGCACCCCAATATAACGTATACAATGGAAACTGAGCAAAATGGCTCCCTCCCCTTCTTAGATCTTTTAATTTCGAAAAACGGTGATTCTATTACTACATCAGTTTATAGGAAACCCACTTTCACTGGTTTGGGCATGAATTTTTTTAGTTTTACTGATTTCAACTATAAGATGTCTTGTATTAAAACTCTCCTGTTCAGAGGATATAATTTGACCTCTAATTTTACCTTACTTAATGATGAATTTAATAATCTAAGATCATACTTTACTAATAATAGTTTTCCTGTTCAATATGTAGACAAACTAATTAGATCCTTCTTAAATAATGTTTATAGCCCTCAACTTCCATGTATTACAGTGCCGAAGGATATAAAATATTTCTTGGTACCTGAAATGGGTCCTTTGAATAAGGAATTTAAGCTTAAATTTACAAAATTGTTAAGGAAATTTTTTTATCATACTGATTTCCGCATCATATTTATTAATAAAACGTCTTTAGGTAGCTTTTTCTCAGCGAAGGATCGAACCCCTGACTCGTTGCGTAGCGGTGTTGTATATTTATTTACCTGCCCCAGGTGTCTCCTTGGGAATTACATCGGCAGCACTGTTCGCTCTCTCAGGGCTAGATTTTATTCGCATATGGGAATAAGTGGCCGAACAGGTAAAATTTTAAAAACTAAGGAAGCCTCGAGTATTCGTGAACACAGCATTAAATGCAAAATTGATGTCACTTTAGACAATTTTAAAATTCTTGGTTGTAATACTTGTCCCAACTCACTAAGAATTTTAGAATCCCTTTTCATTAAAGCATTGTCCCCTAGTCTGAATGTTGACTCATCGCCGTCCCTCTCAATTTGCTATGATCCCTCCTCCTTCCCCAATTCCTTATAATCCCTCCTTCCCCTATCGCCCTCGCCATCCTTCGTGTTTCCCGTTCTTTGCCTCTGCTCAAATTAGTCAGCCTCGGATACTGCAGTGTAAGGTAGATAGCTCCATTGTTCCAGTGTACTATTGGTAATTTTTCCAGTGTATTAATTTCACATTTACTACATGTATTTAAAAATAACTTCTTAATTTTTATATGTAAATCTGTATAACTTAGAATTTAACCCTCTTTTCTCAGTCTTTAAAATTTGTCTTTACGAATAGGTTATAGAAATTTTCTGTTTGTTTTTCATTCAATATTGATTTTAATTTCACATTGTTATTAAACAGCCTGAAGATGAGCGTATTGCTCGAAACGTTGCGCAATAAAGAAGACTTTTCATGGCATTTACATTTCTCCTTGTCATTGGATTTCTCCTAAATATTAAATTGAAGCTCTGTAGAAGCAACCCGCATAATTATATATATTCAAGGTATGGACAAGATGGCCTCAGGGCTTATCGCCATGTTTGGAAGACTTCACGAAAGTTTCTCAAGTCAAAACTGGACTGTTATTTTCTTGAAATGTGTCGGACTTGCAGGATTTTCCCGAAATTTGTTTACTTCAAACTCTACCGTGATAATCTATATGACTCTGAATTTTATCAATCGTCCCTGGAATATTTATTAAATAATGAAATTAATTATAAAATCAAAATATCAGATTCGCATAACAAGTCTCTTGGGCATTATATAACTACTCTTAAAAATACCTTGTCGTTGTTGGACTATTTATTAATAATTTCTCTGTACAACGTGAACTAGAAAAATTTCACTCTACCATCTTGGAAACACATGAACGTAAGTTAAAGGCTTTGGGAATGAATTCACCAAATTTTTTCAATTCAGAGAAGGTAATTTCGAATCTTTCTAGTTACACACTCTCCCCTCGGGAAAAGTTTTTACTGTCACTTGGTTTGCAATTTAAGCTTCCGTTGTTTCAAATATATAAGCCTTCGTTTTTTCTTTACTTTGAAAAATTTTTCAATGGCTTGAAAAATGTTCCCCATGTGGGGATTTCAAGAATTTCAAATGTCAGTTCTCAAATCTAACTCAAGAATTTTTTCTTAAACTTAGAAATCTTAAATTTCAATCTTTCATATTTAGGAAGAGTGATTTGCAGTGTATTAAGAATTTGGCAAAGAACCAGGAGATTGTTGTGACTAGACCAGACAAGGGTAACGGGTGGTTATTTTGAATAAATCGGACTACATAAACAAAACTAATGAAATCCTAAGTGATCTTACTAAATTCAAACAAATTCTAGAACCTGTAAATAAAGTCATTGTAAGGTTAGAAGACCAGGTTAATAGATTTCTGTCACGACTAAAGTCCTTAAAGATAATAAAAAATGATACTTACTCTCAGTTGTTCGCATCTGGTGCTAATCTTGCTCAATTATACTGTCTGCCTAAAATCCATAAAGCTGGAACACCTCTCCGTCCTATTTTAGCTTCGTATAACTTACCCACCTTTCAATTGGCAAAATTTGTTGTTCGTCTCCTGTCCCCCTTTGCGAAAAATGTTTACACTATAAATAACTCGTTTGAATTCCAAAAAGAACTCCTGGGTAAAAACTTCGATTCAAAAAAGTTTTTTGTCAGTTTTGATGTAAAGTCACTTTTCACAAATGTACCTGTATCTGAAACTATTGCCATTATTTTAGATAGGGTTTTTAGCTCAGTTGATAATTTTCATGGTTTTTCATTGTCTCATTTGAAGGAACTTTTAGAATTGGTCTTCAAACAATGCTATTTCACTTTCAACAATAAGGTTTACCAACAAATTGATGGGGTAGGGATGGGATCACCAGTCGGACCGTTAGCAGCTGACTTTTTTATGACTCATTTAGAAAGTGTAATTTTTAGACAATCTCCCACTCATCTCAAGCCAATTTTCTATCGACGCTTCGTTGATGATTCGATAGCAGTCTTTGATAATGCGGTACAAGCGCAACAATTCCTTAACTTCCTAAATTCTTGCACCCCAATATAACGTATACAATGGAAAACTGAGCAAAATGGCTCCCTCCCCTTCTTAGATCTTTTAATTTCGAAAACGGTGATTCTATTACTACATCAGTTTATAGGAAACCACTTTCACTGGTTTGGGCATGAATTTTTTTAGTTTTACTGATTTCAACTATAAGATGTCTTGTATTAAAACTCTCCTGTTCAGAGGATATAATTTGACCTCTAATTTTACCTTACTTAATGATGAATTTAATAATCTAAGATCATACTTTACTAATAATAGTTTTCCTGTTCAATATGTAGACAAACTAATTAGATCCTTCTTAAATAATGTTTATAGCCCTCAACTTCCATGTATTACAGTGCCGAAGGATATAAAATATTTCTTGGTACCTGAAATGGGTCCTTTGAATAAGGAATTTAAGCTTAAATTTACAAAATTGTTAAGGAAATTTTTTTATCATACTGATTTCCGCATCATATTTATTAATAAAACGTCTTTAGGTAGCTTTTTCTCAGCGAAGGATCGAACCCCTGACTCGTTGCGTAGCGGTGTTGTATATTTATTTACCTGCCCCAGGTGTCTCCTTGGGAATTACATCGGCAGCACTGTTCGCTCTCTCAGGGCTAGATTTTATTCGCATATGGGAATAAGTGGCCGAACAGGTAAAATTTTAAAAACTAAGGAAGCCTCGAGTATTCGTGAACACAGCATTAAATGCAAAGTTGATGTCACTTTAGACAATTTTAAAATTCTTGGTTGTAATACTTGTCCCAACTCACTAAGAATTTTAGAATCCCTTTTCATTAAAGCATTGTCCCCTAGTCTGAATGTTGACTCATCGGCCGTCCCTCTCAATTTGCTATGATCCCTCCTCCTTCCCCAATTCCTTATAATCCCTCCTTCCCTATCGCCCTCGCCATCCTTCGTGTTTCCCGTTCTTTGCTCTCTGCTCTAATTAGTCAGCCTCGGATACAGCAGTGTAAGGTAGATAGCTCCATTGTTCCAGTGTACTATTGGTAATTTTTCCAGTGTATTAATTTCACATTACTACATGTATTTAAAAATAACTTCTTAATTTTTATATGTAAATCTGTATAACTTAGAATTTAACCCTCTTTTCTCAGTCTTTAAAATTGTCTTTACGAATAGGTTATAGAAATTTTCTGTTTTGTTTTTCATTCAATATTGATTTTAATTTCACATTGTTATTAAACAGCCTGAAGATGAGCGTATTGCTCGAAACGTTGCGCAATAAAGAAGACTTTTCATGGCATTTACATTTCTCCTTGTCATTGGATTTCTCCTAAATATTAAATTGAAGCTCTGTAGAAGCAACCCGCATAATTATATATTCAAGGTATGGACAAGATGGCCTCAGGGCTTATCGCCATGTTTGGAAGACTTCACGAAAGTTTCTCAAGTCAAAACTGGACTGTTATTTTCTTGAAATGTGTCGGACTTGCAGGATTTTCCCGAAATTTGTTACTTCAAAACTCTACCGTGATAATCTTATGATCTCTGAATTTTATCAATCGTCCCTGGAATATTTATAAATAATGAAATTAATTATAAAATCAAAATATCAGATTCGCATAACAAGTCTTGGGCATTATATAACTACTCTTAAAAATACCTTGTCGTTTGTTGGACTATTTATTAATAATTTCTCTTGTACAACGTGAACTAGAAAAATTTCACTCTACCATCTTGGAAACACATGAACGTAAGTTAAAGGCTTTGGGAATGAATTCACCAAATTTTTCAATCAAGAGAAGGTTAATTTCGAATCTTTCTAGTTACACACTTCCCCTCGGGAAAGTTTTTACTGTCACTTGGTTTGCAATTTAAGCTTCCGTTGTTCAAATATATAAGCCTTCGTTTGTTTCTTTACTTTGAAAAATTTTTCATGGCTTGAAAAATGTTCCCCATGTGGGGGATTCAATAATTTCAAATGTCAGTTCTCAAATTAACTCAAGAATTTTTCTTAAAACTTAGAAATCTTAAATTTCAATCTTTCATATTTAGGAAGAGTGATTGCAGTGTATTAAGAATTTGGCAAAGAACCAGGAGATTGTTGTGACTAGACCAGACCAAGGGTAACGGGTGGTATTTTGAATAAATCGTACAATACAAAAAAACAATGAAATCTAAGTGATCTTACTAAATTCAAACAAATTCTAGAACCTGTAAATAAGTCATTGTAAGGTTAGAAGACCAGGTTAATAGATTTCTGTCACGACTAAAGTCCTTAAAGATATAAAATAAAAAATGATACTTACTCTCAGTTGTTCGCATCTGGTGCTAATCTTGCTCAATTATACTGTCTGCCTAAAATCCATAAAGCTGGAACACCTCTCCGTCCTATTTAGCTTCGTATAACTTACCCACCTTTCAATTGGCAAAATTTGTTGTTCGTCTCCTGTCCCCTTTGCGAAAAATGCTTACACTATAAATAACTCGTTGAATTCCAAAAAGAACTCCTGGTAAAAAACTTCGATTCAAAAAAGTTTTTTGTCAGTTTTGATGTAAAGTCACTTTTCACAAATGTACCTGTATCTGAAACTATTGCCATTATTTTAGATAGGGTTTTTAGCTCAGTTGATAATTTTCATGGTTTTTCATTGTCTCATTTGAAGGAACTTTAGAATTGGTCTTCAAACAATGCTATTTCACTTTCAACAATAAGGTTTACCAACAAATTGATGGGGTAGGGATGGGATCACCAGTCGGACCGTTAGCAGCTGACTTTTTATGACTCATTTAGAAAGTGTAATTTTTAGACAATCTCCCACTCATCTCAAGCCAATTTCTATCGACGCTTCGTTGATGATTCGATAGCAGTCTTTGATAATGCGGTACAAGCGCAACAATCTTTAACTTCCTAAATTCTTGCACCCCAATATAACGTATACAATGGAAAACTGAGCAAAATGGCTCCTCCCCTTCTTAGATCTTTTAATTTCGAAAAACGGTGATTCTATTACTACATCAGTTTACAGGAAACCCACTTCACGGTTTGGGCATGAATTTTTTTAGTTTTACTGATTTCAACTATAAGATGTCTTGTATTAAACTCTCCTGTTCAGAGGATATAATTTGACCTCTAATTTACCTTACTTAATGATGAATTTAATAATCTAAGATCATACTTTACTAATAATAGTTTTCCTGTTCAATATGTAGACAAACTAATTAGATCCTTCTTAAATAATGTTTATAGCCCTCAACTTCCATGTATTACAGTGCCGAAGGATATAAAATATTTCTTGGTACCTGAAATGGGTCCTTTGAATAAGGAATTTAAGCTTAAATTTACAAAATTGTTAAGGAAATTTTTTTATCATACTGATTTCCGCATCATATTTATTAATAAAACGTCTTTAGGTAGCTTTTTCTCAGCGAAGGATCGAACCCCTGACTCGTTGCGTAGCGGTGTTGTATATTATTTACCTGCCCCAGTGTCTCCTTGGGAATTACATCGGCAGCACTGTTCGCTCTCTCAGGCTAGATTTATTCGCATATGGGAATAAGTGGCCGAACAGGTAAAATTTTAAAAACTAAGAAGCCTCGAGTATTCGTGAACACAGCATTAAATGTAAAAGTTGATGTCACTTTAGACAATTTTAAAATTCTTGGTTGTAATACTTGTCCCAACTCACTAAGAATTTTAGAATCCCTTTTCATTAAAGCATTGTCCCCTAGTCTGAATGTTGACTCATCGGCCGTCCCTCTCAATTTGCTATGATCCCTCCTCCTTCCCCAATTCCTTATAATCCCTCCTTCCCCTATCGCCCTCGCCATCCTTCGTGTTTCCCGTTCTTTGCCTCTGCTCAAATTAGTCAGCCTCGGATACTGCAGTGTAAGGTAGATATTTCCATTGTTCCAGTGTACATTGGTAATTTTTCCAGTGTATTAATTTCACATTACTACATGTATTTAAAAATAACTTCTTAATTTTTATATGTAAATCTGTATAACTTAGAATTTAACCCTCTTTCTCAGTCTTTTAAAATTTGTCTTTACGAATAGGTTATAGAAATTTTCTTTTGTTTTTCATTCAATATTGATTTAATTTCACATTGTTATTAAACAGCCTGAAGATGAGCGTATTGCTCGAAACGTTGCGCATTAAAGAAGACTTTTCATGGCATTACATTTCTCCTTGTCATTGGATTTCTCCTAAATATTAATTGAAGCTCTGTAGAAGCAACCCGCATGATATATATATTCAGTATGGACAAGATGGCCTCAGGGCTTATCGCCATGTTTGGAAGACTTCACGAAAGTTTCTCAAGTCAAAACTGACTGTTATTTTCTTGAAATGTGTCGGACTTGCAGGATTTTCCCGAAATTTGTTTACTTCAAACTCTACCGTGATAATCTATATGACTGAATTTATCAATCGTCCCTGGAATATTTATTAATAATGAAATTAATTATAAAATCAAAATATCAGATTCGCATAACAAGTCTCTTGGGCATTATATAACTACTCTTAAAATACCTTGTCGTTGTTGGACTATTTATTATAATTTCTCTTGTACAACGTGAACTAGAAAAATTTCACTCTACCATCTTGGAAACACATGAACGTAAGTTAAAGGCTTTGGAATGAATTCACCAAATTTTTTCAATTCAGAGAAGGTAATTTCGAATCTTTCTAGTTACACACTCTCCCTCGGGAAAAGTTTTTACTGTCACTTGGTTTGCAATTTAAGCTTCCGTTGTTTCAAATATATAAGCCTTCGTTTTTTCTTTACTTTGAAAAATTTTTCAATGGCTTGAAAAATGTTCCCCATGTGGGGGATTTCAATAATTTCAAATGTCAGTTCTCAAATTTAACTCAAGAATTTTCTTAAACTTAGAAATCTTAAATTTCAATCTTTCATATTTAGGAAGAGTGATTTGCAGTGTATTAAGAATTTGGCAAAGAACCAGGAGATTGTTGTGACTAGACCAGACAAGGGTAACGGAGTGGGTATTTTGAATAAATCGGACTACATAAACAAAACTAATGAAATCCTAAGTGATCTTACTAAATTCAAACAAATTCTAGAACCTGTAAATAAAGTCATTGTAAGGTTAGAAGACCAGGTTAATAGATTTCTGTCACGACTAAAGTCCTTAAAGATAATAAAAAAAAATGATACTTACTCTCAGTTGTTCGCATCTGGTGCTAATCTTGCTCAATTATACTGTCTGCCTAAAATCCATAAAGCTGGAACACCTCTCCGTCCTATTTTAGCTTCGTATAACTTACCCACCTTTCAATTGGCAAAATTTGTTGTTCGTCTCCTGTCCCCCTTTGCGAAAAATGCTTACACTATAAATAACTCGTTTGAATTCCAAAAAGACCTCCTTGGTAAAAACTTCGATTCAAAAAAGTTTTTTGTCAGTTTTGATGTAAAGTCACTTTTCACAAATGTACCTGTATCTGAAACTATTGCCATTATTTAGATAGGGTTTTTAGCTCAGTTGATAATTTTCATGGTTTTTCATTGTCTCATTTGAAGGAACTTTTAGAATTGGTCTTCAAACAATGCTATTTCACTTTCAACAATAAGGTTTACCAACAAATTGATGGGGTAGGGATGGGATCACCAGTCGGACCGTTAGCAGCTGACTTTTTTATGACTCATTTAGAAAGTGTAATTTTTAGACAATCTCCCACTCATCTCAAGCCAATTTTCTATCGACGCTTCGTTGATGATTCGATAGCAGTCTTTGATAATGCGGTACAAGCGCAACAATTCTTTAACTTCCTAAATTCTTGCACCCCAATATAACGTATACAATGGAAACTGAGCAAATGGCTCCCTCCCCTTCTTAGATCTTTTAATTTCGAAAAACGGTGATTCTATTACTACATCAGTTTACAGGAAACCCACTTTCACTGGTTTGGGCATGAATTTTTTTAGTTTTACTGATTTCAACTATAAGATGTCTTGTATTAAAACTCTCCTGTTCAGAGGATATAATTTGACCTCTAATTTTACCTTACTTAATGATGAATTTAATAATCTAAGATTATACTTTACTAATAATAGTTTTCCTGTTCAATATGTAGACAAACTAATTAGATCCTTCTTAAATAATGTTTATAGCCCTCAACTTCCATGTATTACAGTGCCGAAGGATATAAAATTTCTTGGTACTGAAATGGGTCCTTTGAATAAGGAATTTAAGCTTAAATTTACAAAATTGTTAAGGAAATTTTTTATCATACTGATTTCCGCATCATATTTATTAATAAAACGTCTTTAGGTAGCTTTTCTCAGCGAAGGATCGAACCCCTGACTCGTTGCGTAGCGGTGTTGTATATTTATTTACCTGCCCCAGGTGTCTCCTTGGGAATTACATCGGCAGCACTGTTCGCTCTCTCAGGGCTAGATTTATTCGCATATGGGAATAAGTGGCCGAACAGGTAAAATTTTAAAAACTAAAGAAGCCTCGAGTATTCGTGACACAGCATTAAATGTAAAATTGATGTCACTTTAGACAATTTTAAAATTCTTGGTTGTAATACTTGTCCCAACTCACTAAGAATTTTAGAATCCCTTTTCATTAAAGCATTGTCCCCTAGTGTGAATGTTGACTCATCGGCCGTCCTCTCAATTTGCCTATGATCCCTCCTCCTTCCCCAATTCCTTATAATCCCTCCTTCCCCAATCGCCCTCGCCATCCTTCGTGTTTCCCGTTCTTTGTCTCTGCTCAAATTAGTCAGCCTCGGATACTGCAGTGTAAGGTAGATATTTCCATTGTTCCAGTGTACTATTGGTAATTTTTCCAGTGTATTAATTTCACATTTACTACATGTATTTAAAAATAACTTCTTAATTTTTATATGTAAATCTGTATAACTTAGAATTTAACCCTCTTTTCTCAGTCTTTAAAATTTGTCTTTACGAATAGGTTATAGAAATTTTCTGTTTTGTTTTTCATTCAATATTGATTTTAATTTCACATTGTTATTAAACAGCCTGAAGATGAGCGTATTGCTCGAAACGTTGCGCATTAAAGAAGACTTTTCATGGCATTTACATTTCTCCTTGTCATTGGATTTCTCCTAAATATTAAATTGAAGCTCTGTAGAAGCAACCCGCATGATTATATTATTCAAGGTATGGACAAGATGGCCTCAGGGCTTATCGCCATGTTTGGAAGACTTCACGAAAGTTTCTCAAGTCAAAACTGGACTGTTATTTTCTTGAAATGTGTCGGACTTGCAGGATTTTCCCGAAATTTGTTTACTTCAAACTCTACCGTGATAATCTATATGACTGAATTTTATCAATCGTCCCTGGAATATTTATTAAATAATGAAATTAATTATAAAATCAAAATATCAGATTCGCATAACAAGTCTCTTGGGCATTATATAACTACTCTTAAAATACCTTGTCGTTGTTGGACTATTTATTAATAATTTCTCTTGTACAACGTGAACTAGAAAAATTTCACTCTACCATCTTGGAAACACATGAACGTAAGTTAAAGGCTTTGGGAATGAATTCACCAAATTTTTTCAATTCAGAGAAGGTAATTTCGAATCTTTCTAGTTACACACTCTCCCCTCGGGAAAAGTTTTACTGTCACTTGGTTTGCAATTTAAGCTTCCGTTGTTTCAAATATATAAGCCTTCGTTTTTCTTTACTTTGAAAAATTTTTCAATGGCTTGAAAAATGTTCCCCATGTGGGGGATTTCAATAATTTCAAATGTCAGTTCTCAAATTTAACTCAAGAATTTTTCTTAAACTTAGAAATCTTAAATTTCAATCTTTCATATTTAGGAAGAGTGATTTGCAGTGTATTAAGAATTTGGCAAAGAACCAGGAGATTGTTGTGACTAGACCAGACAAGGGTAACGAGTGGTTATTTTGAATAAATCGGACTACATAAACAAAACTAATGAAATCCTAAGTGATCTTACTAAATTCAAACAAATTCTAGAACCTGTAAATAAAGTCATTGTAAGGTTAGAAGACCAGGTTAATAGATTTCTGTCACGACTAAAGTCCTTAAAGATAATAAAAAAAAATGATACTTACTCTCAGTTGTTCGCATCTGGTGCTAATCTTGCTCAATTATACTGTCTGCCTAAAATCCATAAAGCTGGAACACCTCTCCGTCCTATTTTAGCTTCGTATAACTTACCCACCTTTCAATTAGCAAAATTTGTTGTTCGTCTCCTGTCCCCCTTTGCGAAAAATGCTTACACTATAAATAAGTCGTTTGAATTCCAAAAAGACCTCCTTGGTAAAAACTTCGATTCAAAAAGTTTTTTGTCAGTTTTGATGTAAAGTCACTTTTCAAAATGTACCTGTATCTGAAACTATTGCCATTATTTTAGATAGGGTTTTTTAGCTCAGTTGATAATTTTCATGGTTTTTCATTGTCTCATTTGAAGGAACTTTTAGAATTGGTCTTCAAACAATGCTATTTCACTTTCAACAATAAGGTTTACCAACAAATTGATGGGGTAGGGATGGGATCACCAGTCGGACCGTTAGCAGCTGACTTTTTATGACTCATTTAGAAAGTGTAATTTTTAGACAATCTCCCACTCATCTCAAGCCAATTTTCTATCGACGCTTCGTTGATGATTCGATAGCAGTCTTTGATAATGCGGTACAAGCGCAACAATTCTTTAACTTCCTAAATTCTTCGCACCCCAATATAACGTATACAATGGAAACTGAGCAAAATGGCTCCCTCCCCTTCTTAGATCTTTTAATTTCGAAAAACGGTGATTCTATTACTACATCAGTTTACAGGAAACCCACTTTCACTGGTTTGGGCATGAATTTTTTTAGTTTTACTGATTTCAACTATAAGATGTCTTGTATTAAAACTCTCCTGTTCAGAGGATATAATTTGACCTCTGATTTTACCTTACTTAATGATGAATTTAATAATCTAAGATCATACTTTACTAATAATAGTTTTCTGTTCAATATGTAGACAAACTAATTAGATCCTTCTTAAATAATGTTTATAGCCCCCAACTTCCATGTATTACAGTGCCGAAGGATATAAAATATTCTTGGTACCTGAAATGGGTCCTTTGAATAAGGAATTTAAGCTTAAATTTACAAAATTGTTAAGGAAATTTTTTTATCATACTGATTTCCGATCATATTTATTAATAAAACGTCTTAGGTAGCTTTTCTCAGCGAAGGATCGAACCCCTGACTCGTTGCGTAGCGGTGTTGTATATTTATTTACCTGCCCCAGGTGTCTCCTTGGGAATTACATCGGCAGCACTGTTCGCTCTCTCAGGGCTAGATTTTATTCGCATATGGGAATAAGTGGCCGAACAGGTAAAATTTTAAAAAACTAAAGAAGCCTCGAGTATTCGTGAACACAGCATTAAATGTAAAATTGATGTCACTTTAGACAATTTAAAATTCTTGGTTGTAATACTTGTCCCAACTCACTAAGAATTTTAGAATCCCTTTTCATTAAAGCATTGTCCCCTAGTGTGAATGTTGACTCATCGGCCGTCCCTCTCAATTGCTATGATCCCTCCTCCTTCCCCAATTCCTTATAATCCCTCCTTCCCCAATCGCCCTCGCCATCCTTCGTGTTTCCCGTTCTTTGTCTCTGCTCAAATTAGTCAGCCTCGGATACTGCAGTGTAAGGTAGATATTTCCATTGTTCCAGTGTACTATTGGTAATTTTTCCAGTGTATTAATTTCACATTTACTACATGTATTTAAAAATAACTTCTTAATTTTATATGTAAATCTGTATAACTTAGAATTTAACCCTCTTTTCTCAGTCTTTTAAAATTTGTCTTTACGAATAGGTTATAGAAATTTTCTGTTTTGTTTTTCATTCAATATTGATTTTAATTTCACATTGTTATTAAACAGCCTGAAGATGAGCGTATTGCTCGAAACGTTGCGCATTAAAGAAGACTTTTCATGGCATTTACATTTCTCCTTGTCATTGGATTTCTCCTAAATATTAAATTGAAGCTCTGTAGAAGCAACCCGCATGATTATATATATTCAAGGTATGGACAAGATGGCCTCAGGGCTTATCGCCATGTTTGGAAGACTTCACGAAAGTTTCTCAAGTCAAAACTGGACTGTTATTTTCTTGAAATGTGTCGGACTTGCAGGATTTTCCCGAAATTTGTTTACTTCAAACTCTACCGTGATAATCTATATGACTCTGAATTTTATCAATCGTCCCTGGAATATTTATTAAATAATGAAATTAATTATAAAATCAAAATATCAGATTCGCATAACAAGTCTCTTGGGCATTATATAACTACTCTTAAAATACCTTGTCGTTGTTGGACTATTTATTAATAATTTCTCTTGTACAACGTGAACTAGAAAAATTTCACTCTACCATCTTGGAAACACATGAACGTAAGTTAAAGGCTTTGGGAATGAATTCACCAAATTTTTTCAATTCAGAGAAGGTAATTTCGAATCTTTCTAGTTACACACTCTCCCCTCGGGAAAAGTTTTTACTGTCACTTGGTTTGCAATTTAAGCTTCCGTTGTTTCAAATATATAAGCCTTCGTTTTTTCTTTACTTTGAAAAATTTTTCAATGGCTTGAAAAATGTTCCCCATGTGGGGGATTTCAATAATTTCAAATGTCAGTTCTCAAATTTAACTCAAGAATTTTTTCTTAAACTTAGAAATCTTAAATTTCAATCTTTCATATTTAGGAAGAGTGATTTGCAGTGTATTAAGAATTTGGCAAAGAACCAGGAGATTGTTGTGACTAGACCAGACAAGGGTAACGGAGTGGTTATTTTGAATAAATCGGACTACATAAACAAAACTAATGAAATCCTAAGTGATCTTACTAAATTCAAACAAATTCTAGAACCTGTAAATAAAGTCATTGTAAGGTTAGAAGACCAGGTTAATAGATTTCTGTCACGACTAAAGTCCTTAAAGATAATAAAAAAAAAATGATACTTACTCTCAGTTGTTCGCATCTGGTGCTAATCTTGCTCAATTATACTGTCTGCCTAAAATCCATAAAGCTGGAACACCTCTCCGTCCTATTTTAGCTTCGTATAACTTACCCTCCTTTCAATTGGCAAAATTTGTTGTTCGTCTCCTGTCCCCCTTTGCGAAAAATGCTTACACTATAAATAAGTCGTTTGAATTCCAAAAAGACCTCCTTGGTAAAAACTTCGATTCAAAAAAGTTTTTTGTCAGTTTTGATGTAAAGTCACTTTTCACAAATGTACCTGTATCTGAAACTATTGCCATTATTTTAGATAGGGTTTTTAGCTCAGTTGATAATTTTCATGGTTTTTCATTGTCTCATTTGAAGGAACTTTTAGAATTGGTCTTCAAACAATGCTATTTCACTTTCAACAATAAGGTTTACCAACAAATTGATGGGGTAGGGATGGGATCACCAGTCGGACCGTTAGCAGCTGACTTTTTTATGACTCATTTAGAAAGTGTAATTTTTAGACAATCTCCCACTCATCTCAAGCCAATTTTCTATCGACGCTTCGTTGATGATTCGATAGCAGTCTTTGATAATGCGGTACAAGCGCAACAATTCTTTAACTTCCTAAATTCTTTGCACCCCAATATAACGTATACAATGGAAACTGAGCAAAATGGCTCCCTCCCCTTCTTAGATCTTTTAATTTCGAAAAACGGTGATTCTATTACTACATCAGTTTACAGGAAACCCACTTTCACTGGTTTGGGCATGAATTTTTTTAGTTTTACTGATTTCAACTATAAGATGTCTTGTATTAAAACTCTCCTGTTCAGAGGATATAATTTGACCTCTAATTTTACCTTACTTAATGATGAATTTAATAATCTAAGATCATACTTTACTAATAATAGTTTTCCTGTTCAATATGTAGACAAACTAATTAGATCCTTCTTAAATAATGTTTATAGCCCCCAACTTCCATGTATTACAGTGCCGAAGGATATAAAATATTTCTTGGTACCTGAAATGGGTCCTTTGAATAAGGAATTTAAGCTTAAATTTACAAAATTGTTAAGGAAATTTTTTTATCATACTGATTTCCGCATCATATTTATTAATAAAACGTCTTTAGGTAGCTTTTTCTCAGCGAAGGATCGAACCCCTGACTCGTTGCGTAGCGGTGTTGTATATTTATTTACCTGCCCCAGGTGTCTCCTTGGGAATTACATCGGCAGCACTGTTCGCTCTCTCAGGGCTAGATTTTATTCGCATATGGGAATAAGTGGCCGAACAGGTAAAATTTTAAAAACTAAAGAAGCCTCGAGTATTCGTGAACACAGCATTAAATGTAAAATTGATGTCACTTTAGACAATTTTAAAATTCTTGGTTGTAATACTTGTCCCAACTCACTAAGAATTTTAGAATCCCTTTTCATTAAAGCATTGTCCCCTAGTGTGAATGTTGATTCATCGGCCGTCCCTCTCAATTTGCTATGATCCCTCCTCCTTCCCCAATTCCTTATAATCCCTCCTTCCCCAATTCCTTATAATCCCTCCTTCCCCAATCGCCCTCGCCATCCTTCGTGTTTCCCGTTCTTTGTCTCTGCTCAAATTAGTCAGCCTCGGATACTGCAGTGTAAGGTAGATATTTCCATTGTTCCAGTGTACTATTGGTAATTTTTCCAGTGTATTAATTTCACATTTACTACATGTATTTAAAAATAACTTCTTAATTTTTATATGTAAATCTGTATAACTTAGAATTTAACCCTCTTTTCTCAGTCTTTTAAAATTTGTCTTTACGAATAGGTTATAGAAATTTTCTGTTTTGTTTTTCATTCAATATTGATTTTAATTTCACATTGTTATTAAACAGCCTGAAGATGAGCGTATTGCTCGAAACGTTGCGCATTAAAGAAGACTTTTCATGGCATTTACATTTCTCCTTGTCATTGGATTTCTCCTAAATATTAAATTGAAGCTCTGTAGAAGCAACCCGCATGATTATATATTATATATATATATATATATATATATATAATATCGTACGCATTTTAAATTCGCAAACATCTGTTGGTTTATCGTGTGTTCTCGGCTTTCCATGATTTGTTTGTCACACACACACACACACACACACACACACACACGTTGATCATTTCTTTATCAGCAAAGTCTCTCTCTCTCTCTATCTCTCTCTCTTTCTCTCTCTCTCTCTTTCTCTCTCTTTCACTTTCTCTTGAATATTTACTTGATAAAATACAAAAATTATATCGCTGATTATTTAAAAATGTATAGACACCTATCATACAAGATCGAAAATCATTTCGTTTCGCGGGTGTCGCATTTAATGTTTTTCCAACATTACAATTAATTTCAGGGTAAAGTCGTTTTTCTGTGATGTTTTTACGAAAATATACACACACACACACACCCACACACACTTACCCGTCATATATTCTGTCCGCTTTTAATTATATTCACTTACAATTAAATAAATCTTAAAGCAACCTTAAACTCTTTATTTGATAGATTTAAATTAATCGGTTAGAGGTAGTAAAAACATGCGCAAAGCAAATGAAGGACTTCCACTTTCTTGACAGAATTTTAAGTTTTGGAAACTAAGATTGGAATTAACTTATGAAATTTGTCACGACATGCCCTTCCACGGGACGTAGGGGGTACGACCCTGTTATTGCGAAGATCACTACTTATCTGTTTATTCTATTTCTCTCCCTGCCTAATCTGAGCCTTTTTCGGGATATCTGATACGTCTGGATTAGACCACACGTTAACACAGAAGCCCTAAACAGTCATTTGGTGTAATTTAATAATAACGTTATATATATATATATATATGTATAGAAACGACGTAAGTATAGAGGAGCGTTCTGCACACGAGGAAGAGAAATAACGAACAAATGAAAAATGAGGTGAACCGCCCGGGAATCGAACCCAGGATCTTCCGATTGCCGGTCAGATGCGCTATCCATTACACCACGGGCAATCGGAAGATCCTGGGTTCGATTCCCGGGCTGTTCACCTCATTTTTCATTTGTTCGTTATTTCTCTTCCTCGTGTGCAGAACGCTCCTCTATACTTACGTCGTTTCTATACATTAATATACTGCGTGGTCATTGCAGTTAAATGTACATATTCACGATTTGCGAGGGTGCCCTCTCAGGACATTGGTTTCTGCCCTATGTAGGAGAATTTCGACTTATGACTGATCGAGGCCCGTGGTGTAATGGATAGCGCATCTGACCGGCAATCGGAAGATCCTGGGTTCGATTCCCTGGCGGTTCACCTCATTTTCATTTGTGCGTTATTTCTCTTCCTCGTGTGCAGAACGCTCCTCTATACTTACGTCGTTTCTATACATTAATATACTGCGTGGTCATTGCAGTTAAATGTATATATATATATATATATGTATATATATATATATATACATATCCAAAGGAATTAAATAAAACACTATAACATTCCTATACAAGCGGTGGAATATAAAGAAAATTTGATCGCGAATATGCGCGCCTAATTAAAAGCTAGGCCAAAACAATTATGGAAAATAATGTATAAATATTTAAATTAAACATCGTTCTGAAAAAATTTGAATTAAAAATCCAATAAAAAATCTTTTCGACTTCAGCAAATGACGCCATCGTTTATCCCATAATATTTATCATTTATTACAGATATTTCCAATGAGTACAAAACACACGCACACACACACACACACCTTCCGTCACGTTTTAAAATAAAATCAGAAACTTCTGTTTTACCCACACCCTAAGCCGCATAAACCAGCATTTTCTCAGTCATACGCTGATACATGTCGTAAATACTTTACCACCATGTGAGTCAATTCATGTGAGAATAGGTTTAAATCACCTACCAATCTCCCGCGAAATATTTTTGAGAACCGAAAAAACACATTTTAACGAAGTAAACATCTTGTGAAATCACTATCACATTCCTATACAAGCGGTGGAATATAAAAAATTTGATCGCGAATATGCTTGCCTAATTAAAAGTTTGACCTAAACAATTATGGAAAATAATGTATAAATATTTAAATTAATCATAGTTCTGAAAAATTCCAATTAAAAATCCAATAAATAATCTTTTTGCCTTCATCAAATGGGCCAATCGCTTATCTCAGCTAAACACTATTTCCTACCAAAAACACTTTAATTTCTCTCTTTCTCAAATAACCCGATCTCTGTTTTTAGCTGCTGTAAGGTAAGCACGATTTATAATAATAATTTGGCGGTGCCTTCAAATAATGTTCCAGATCTTCAGCATACTTTATGCAAACGGTTATGATTAATTGGAAATAAATAGTGAAGCAGATTCTGGTTTTGTGAAAATAATATTTATCATTTATTACAGATATTTACAATTAGTGCAAAACACACACACACACACACACACACACACACACACACACACACCACACTCTCTTTTTCAATTGTTCAGACTCTTGTTTAAGGCTCAATTTGATAGTCAAACACTCCAACGCAAAACTAATGTGGGAATCGTTCGTAACAGTATTTAGGACTATAAATGAGGAATGTGTACCGTACAAAATTAAGCGTGCGAAAGTAAACAACAAGCCCTTGTGGTTTACTTCTAGAGTACGAGACATTATAAAGAGTAGAGATAGGGCTTATAGGCAACATAAGTGCGATAAAGACAATTTGTTAATCTCCATAGCTCGTGACGGTAAAGAAAACCCCAAGCGATTCTTTCAATACGTCAACAATAGAAATCTAGTAAAAAGTGTCTTAGGTCCATTGAAAAATGTAAATGGAGATCTAGTCTCTGAAAACAAGGAAATGGCTACCTTGCTGAACGAATTTTTTACGTCAGTTTTTACTATAGAAGATGTAACGAATATCCCTACGGTCATAGACATAATACCTTTTGATAATGGTAATATTTTGGATAATATTGTCGTTAGTGAAGGGGAAGTAATGCGCTATATTGATAAAATGAAAACGCGTAAATCACCGGGCCCGGATTCCATATATTCCATACAACTAAAAGAATTAAAATATAGCATTGTTGTGCCGCTAACAAAGATTTTTAATGCGTCTATTTCTCAGGGGTGCGTACCAGATAATTTCAAGTTAGCAAACGTAACACTTATCTTTAAGAAAGGCGATAAAGCTGCGGCGGGAAATTATAGGCCAATCAGTTTAACGTCTGTTGTAGGTAAGCTACTGGAATCAATAATTAGGGATCGTATAGTCGAACACTTAGAAGTGCATAATCTGGTTAGAAATACGCAGCACGGTTTTAGGCGAAACAAATCTTGCTTAACTAATCTTTTAGAATTTTTCCAAAGCGTGGTTGACGTTTACGATAGACATCGGGCGGTTGATGTAGTGTATTTAGATTTTCAAAAAGCGTTTGACACCGTGCCGCACAAAAGACTCATTGAAAAAAACTAAGGTTCATGGAATCAGGGGTGTAGTAATAAATTGGCTAGAAGAGTGGTTGCGAGGCAGGAAACAGAGTGTGGTCGTTGATGGAGCGGAGTCGTGTTGGGCTAATGTAGCGAGTGGCGTTCCTCAGGGTTCTGTATTGGGCCCCTTGCTTTTTCTTATATATATTAACGATTTAGATGTCGGCCTAGTCAGTACAGTTTCAAAGTTTGCGGATGACACGAAGCTGGGTGGAAGGGCGATTAATGACGAAGATTTTGGTAAAATTCAGGAAGATCTGAATAAAATCGTTGATTGGTCTGTCACATGGCAAATGAGATTTAACGTGGATAAGTGCAAAATTTTGCATATAGGTTCTCGTAACGGTAATTTTGCGTATAGTATGTCAGGGAAAGATTTAACAAGCGTAGAGCAGGAAAAAGATTTAGGAGTTATAGTCACTGGTGATTTAAAAGTAGCGAAACAAAGTACAGCAGCGGTCAATAAGGCGAACAAAGTGTTAGGTTTTATAGCTCGAAATTTTGAGTACAAATAGCGCGATATTATAGTTCCTCTTTATAAATCATTAGTTAGACCCCATTTGGAGTCTAATTAGTCTCCTTTAATTTCTCCCAATAATGAATTATACGGTACGTACAAAGTAAATAACTATGACGTCATAAAAGTAACTTAATTTCCTTCACGTTTTCCATACCTTGAACACTGAATCACGTTTATAGTATGGGGACATCTTCCGTATTCAATGTATGGTAAATTATTTAATAATAATAAAAACTTCACTCTCTATAAGTAATTATTTATATGTTGTGTCCTGTCTGGTATGATGCAATATAACTATTATTCGACCATATTCATGTATACGTCCATATCTTATCTTGACCATTATCCTATATCAAATTTATTAAATATTCGTTTTTACTCGTGTCAGTCTATGAAATGTGTACAAAACTTTATGCATCCGTACCTGTTCGGAGAAAGTCGTGCAATTATATTTGCATGTATTATTTTTTTTTAATTATTATTATTATTTTTTAATTATTTCGCCTATCGCAATGAACTCGAAAATGCTTATGCAAGTGTACGCAATTCGATGATCATAGCACAAATTGACATCTGAAAACGTAAAAACTCCTCCGGCTTTGATTCGAATTTATAGAACATTATTATGTGTTATGTATATATATATATATATATATATATATATATATATATATATACCGTATGTGCCCATATACTTCGTGTTATATTCCTAACATCTTAATTGTCTATAAATATGAAACACTGTAAAAACAAAACAAAGCTATAGTTAACTGTTTAATTGTAATTAACTGTAATACTTTAATATAATGTAATTAATGTACTTAATGATGTAATGTACTTAATGACGTAATTAATGTACTTTAATGAAACTGTAATTAACGATAAGTGAATGTGAATTAATCCATGATTATAATCAAAATTGTTGTAAACCAAAGTTACAATGTACTCAGTGATGTACTTAGATTGTACTCAATGTACTACGAAATTATGTCGCCCTTTAGAAATGTATACTCGGCGAAAATACTTTTTTTTATTATTATTTTTTTAAATTTCTATATGGAATCTTTCAAAAATCTGATCATGTGTTTAAAGGGGGAAACTTAACCTTTAAACTGCACCCCCAAAATTTAGATTATATATTAGGTCATCCCATAAGTAATGCGGCATTTTTTAATTTTTTTTTTCCATTTTTATCATTATTTTACGGATAGAAATCAAACAACTTCGTGAAGTTATATATATTTAAATAAATATTTATTTAAATATAAATAACTTCAAAGAGTTGTTTGATTTCTATCCGTAAAATAATGCTAAAAATGGAAAAAAAAAATTAAAAAATGCCGCATTACTTATGGAATGACCTAATATAAAGCATGTAATTGTAAAATAATGATTACTTCGACTCCGATTACGACTTCTTCTTCTTCTTAGACTCCACTTCTAGAGGAGGGGGCAGAGGCCCCTTGCCTCCTTAATTTTTTAGATTCCGGCCTGAGCCATGATCGAAAGAGGTCGAACCTCTACCCATGTAAATTCAGAACACTACCTGTACATTTTTAGAAGTAAATTACAGTAAAAGAAAGGTTTTTTTATCTTGTCCTTCGAGCCGTGCTCTCGTCCATGAACTCAGTAAAAAATTAGAGAAAAATAATTTCCCGATACGTTATAAAGAGCATCAGGGAATCTTCAGAGAATTTAGTAAGTTTTCACGGAATCCTCCGAACAACTACAGAAGAACTCGGTGAGTATTATAGAGGAATCTATCGCGAGAAATATCCGTTGCTGCCTCCTAACCAGAACCCCCGTCGACTTCGAACCTACCCAGGCCATAGACGGACGGGTTAACAAAGTGGCGACCCTGCCAGGATTTTAACAAGTGGCCACTCTTTGGCCAGGATAGAAATTACCATGGCCCAGGATAACAACTGGCGACCTCTGCATCCAGGATTCTTCCAGTCTTCCAGACACTCGAACTAGAACCAACATTCATTTGACCGGCGTGTCACGACTTCCAGTTCGTCACATCCACCCTTGAACCGGTGTGTCACGACTCCAAGTTCTCCACACTTAGTTTTCATCCAAGAACAAGCAGCCAGCAAGAAACGTTTTCAGGACACGTCTCTAAGGGTTTCGCCGTAGAAATTTTAAGTACCGAGTTGTTGTTTTTTTAAGTAATTTGTAAACAGTTGAGAAGACAGCATTATTAACAGTTAACTATTATTAAGTTAGAATTAACAAGAAACACAGTGAACATTTCAGACACTAGTGATACATTTTTTTTATTGAAACAGTTATTTTCACAGAAGTTTATTGTCACAGAGTTAACCCTTCAAGCCCTGAATTTTTTGTACGGTTAAGTTATGAATGCGTGTATTTGAAACGTTGGCAATTTGTACCAGTCGTCCTTAAAGGGTTAAATGTCACAGAGTTATTTTCAGAGAGTTAAATGTCACATTTTCAGAGAGTTATTTTCAGTTATTTTCACTATTATATTTAGTATAGAATAATTTTATTTTATGTACCAAACATAATATTACTGTACCTTCGCGTACATTCGAGTGAAATGTGTTTACATTTCGTATTTTTATTTACAATTTTTTCTAAATTATTGAATTGAATTGACTTGCAAATTAAGAAAGAGAGTTATAGAGAGTTTATAGAGTTATGGAGATACTTGAAGCAGTTTCAAGTTTCAGTTTCAGTTTCCAGTTTCAGTTGGTTGCATCCAAGAGGGACAACCAAACCCCAGAGATTTATAGAGATACTTGAAGTAGTTTCGAGTCAGTTTTAGTTGCAAATCCGTTGCAAATCAGTTCCAAGTCAGTTTTAGTTGCATATAAGTTGCAAATCAGTTTTCAGTCAGTCAGTTTCAAGTTTCAAGTCAGTTTCAAGTCAGTTTTGAGTCAGTTGGAAGTCAGTTTAAGTTCCAAAACAGTTGTAGTCATTCCCAAGAAAGTTGGAAGTCAGTTTAAGTTCCAAAACAGTTGTAGTCAGTCCCAAGACAATAGTAGTCAGTTTCAAGACAGTTGTAGTCAGTCCCGAAACAGTTGTAATCAATTCTAAAACAGTT
The DNA here is from genome assembly GCA_023014485.1 of Bathynomus jamesi. Lineage (NCBI taxonomy): Eukaryota > Metazoa > Arthropoda > Malacostraca > Isopoda > Cirolanidae > Bathynomus > Bathynomus jamesi. The sequence continues at coordinate 413,648 of JAJOZX010000076.1, forward strand.
GTAGTCAGTACCAAGTCAGTTGTAGTCAGTTTCAGTTAGTTATAATCAGTTTCAGTCAGTTTTAAAGTCAGTTTCAGTCAGTTTTGAAGTTAGTTTCAAGTCTCAGATCCCGGGTTCGATTCCCGGGTGGTTACCTCATTTTTTCATTTGTTTCGTTCTTTCGCTCTCATCTTGCGCGGATAATTCTCCTATACAAAGCGTCGTTCTTTACGATACATATATATATATATATATATATATATATATATATATATATATATATATATATATATATATATATATATATATATATACCGGTCAAATGATAAACAAATTACGGATGGTGGTAAATTATGTAAATTAGCTTCTAGAATACGATTGAATATTCATTTTTTTTAAAGTTAAGATCTGAATTCATAGTCATATTTTCTCTTTTTTTAATAGAAATTATCACGATTTAACCTAACCCCTCGTCAAACGCGTACAATTGAACTTACCGGGCCAATTAATTAACCTAACCGGGTATTCAATTAACCTAACCATTATTTGATCGGGCACCTGGCTGATTAGGCGTCTCTCTCTCCTATTATGATATTATATTTGCATCAAATTCACCTAAGAGATACTTTTTGAATTCTCAAAATTTGTAAGTAAAATCTAGGATTGGTCAGCCGGTTACAGCATACTAAAATATTTCTAACACAAAATAAAGTTTATAAACAATGTTAATTATTTAACTGCTACTAAGTTTATTAACATTCAAATATAAGTATGCAGGTGGGCGTAAATTACGTAAAATTAGCTTCTAGAAAGCGAATGAATATTCATTTTAACCTAACTCTTTGTCAATCGCGTACAATTGAATTAACCGGGCAATCAATCAACCTAACCGGGTATTCAATGAACCTAACCATTATCTGAAATAATAGGATAACAAGGAATATTGGTACTAAATTATATTATCCTATTTCATTTCTAGATAACTGCCTTAGGAAAACCAAGAATAGGTATCATAATAGTGTAACTGTAAAGGAATTCGAGCGTAAAAGTATCCTAAGCCTACCTTACCATGTTAATTTTCAATATCTTCCGACTTTACTTAAAGCAATTGGTATCAATGTAGTCTTTAAGTATAATAATACTGTTAAATCACGCCTAATAAAGAATAGCCCGGATAATGCGGTTGGTTGTGTGTATTCGATCGGATGTAACAATATAACTCAGTATATATAGGCCAAACGGGTAAAACGTTAGATATTAGGGTAAAACATAAATATGCGTGTAGAACAGCAAATAATTCTAATGCAGTGTTCAACCATATGTATAGATATAATCATAGTATCAAGTGGGATAGTTCTAAAGCGTTCGTTAAGAACACAGATATAACTGAAAGGAATTTCTAGAACATGCATTTATCCATTTTAAAAATAATTTCAATAACAGTGCGGGAATGTATAAAATTGATAATATCCTGTTAAAATACCTTTTGCCTCTAATTAACTCTTGTTAAACATGTGCTACTCTTTTTATTTGTCCCGCTGTACATAGGTATATATTTTTGTCGTCTCGCCTTCTCCGTTCATTTCCTGACAAGGTGTACTTGTGAATACACGAAAGGCCTTGGAATAATTTTTCTTTTTCCTTGCGGGTTTTCATCATTCATTCATTTCACGTGTTTAATTGTGAAATTCATCCCATATATATATATATATATATATATATATTATATATATATATATATATATATTATATACACAGTATATCTGTTGTTTTATAGGGTAATTTAATCTCTTTCGCAACATCTTAGGTCATATGACGGAGAAGACCTACGTTTTTACGTGGGATACGAATCACGGGTCGCTACATAATCTGGACGCAGAGGACGGTCCCACCATCCACCCAGACCTAATGTAGCTGAAATTCGACAATAAAACTCACACTGATAGACGGAGTTTATTTCCACAACAGTTTTGATGCCCACTGGCATCCTCTTCGGGTGGATACAGAAAAACGAATGAACAAAGGTGAGTAAGGAAAAAATCTGGGAAAGGTAAGGAACATTCTAGAAGGCCAGAGACCATTAAGAAATTCACAACTAGGTTAGATCCCGTTCACCCGACACCGGAAGAGATTTATTGACCAAGAATCTCATTAAATGTTCCAATTTATAAGTACCTTCACAAAATTAAAATTATCCTCTTGTTCTATAATATAGATTCTATTATTTTTCTTTTTTCTTTTGACATAATTATTACATTTATAAAGTAACATTTATAAAGTTACTTTATAAATTAAATAATTATGTCAAAAGAAAAATAATAGAATCGGTATGTATAGAATAAGGAGATAATTTTATTTTGTGTGAAGGTACTTACACATAAGCTGGACCCTTAGTAGTATGCCTGCAAAATGGGAGAGTTCAATGCAATTGCAAATGTTGTAGAATGTTGCAAGAGTGTCAACCCCCTTGGTGGCACTACCCACCCCCTTGGTGCCAACCCCCAACCCCCTCCCTTTGTTGCAAGCACCCACCTCCTTTTGTTGCAAGCCCCCCTTTGTTGCAAGCACCCAAAAAATGGGGTTGCAAAGGGTTATGCAACTTGCAGGCGGAGTTATCCCCCAAGCTGAACCCCCCAAAGGGAGACCTAACCCAAGAGTGAGAAAGGAGGAGGAGGAGAGGTGTTCGCTCAGCTACTGCCAAGCGCATATGAACACTTCAGCCGTACTGCCGCTGTCTTATAGGGCCCTTAATCAGCCAGGTGGCTTAATCAGCCAGTGCCTCCGGGCATCATCAGTCAGTGCCTTAAGACATCATAAGCCAGTGCCTACGGTCATCAGTTGACACTGTGTAAATGTGCGTCGCGCGACCGCGTTAAACGGTGACGATTTCGAGCCCCGGCCTGGGCAACGTTACGCAGGGTGCCCTAATGATCAGAACAAAATTGGGTTCGAGACCCGGCCCGGCCTTCGCTACCCAGGGTACCCTAATGATCCACGTAGGTCTAAGGTGGAGCGTAAAACAAATCGTACGGAAAAAAGAAAAACTAAATAAATTAACAATTCGTACGGAAAAAATAAATCCAGGGTACCCTAATGATCCCCGTAGGTCCAAGGTGGGCGTAAAACAATTCGTACGGAAAAAATGATAACCATGGTGATAGCCATGGCATAATGATCAGAAAACGAAAAAAAATTGGGTTCGAGACCCGGAGCGGTTGGTAACCATGGTGATAGCCATGGGGTGGTGTACATCTATACGTGCGCCACGCGTTGCCACAGTGTACACACTGTTTATGTGCGTTAAAAGGAGCCGAGGTTCGAGACCCGGCCCGGTCTTCCACGGTTGCTACCCAGGGTGCCCTAATGATCAGAAAAAAAATTGGAAATCGTGACTGATATCCAGGGTGCCCTAATGATACCCGTAGGTCTAAGGTGGGGCGTAAAACAATTCGTACGGAAAAAATAAAAAATAAATAAATAAATGAACAATTCGTACGGAAAAAATAAATCCACGGTACCCTAATGATCCCCGTAGGTCCAAGGTGGCCGTAAAACAATTCGTACGGAAAAAAGAAGAAAAACGTTCATCTAAAAATCATGATTGATATCCAGGGTGCCCTATTGAAGCCCGTAGGTCTTAGGTGGGGCGTAAAACAATTCGTACGGAAAAAAAGAAAAAATGGGGCCGAGACGGCACGGGTGCCAGCCAGAGAACAATTCGTACGGGGTGTTAAAACTTCGATCAACTCGGAAAAATGCCACACCCCGTTATAATAACATTCGTTCATTTCGCATCTCTGTTTACCTCTCTCTCTCTCATATATACTGTACACACACTTCCCCGTTTAAAAGCGTTATAAACAAGAATTGCTTCGTTGTTTCGTGTATAACTCTGTTAATCGTGGTTTTTCTACAAAAAAAAATTTATTACGCTCCATAAAGTCTTTCTCATATATATATATACACACACATGTTTTATTTCTATATTAGCGAATCTTGGAAATCAGAGATTCGATGTAAGATACGTGTTTTAAATTATACTATAGAGCTTAACAATCCAATTTATCACACTTCTTTGATTTATCATTCACTTTTATGATTCAAGGTACTCTAACCTCCGCTCTCTCTCTCTCTCCTGACCAAAGCTTTTATTATATTTCTACAATTTAATAACGCGCCATAAACGATCTTCTATTCTGAAATTATACATACACACACACACACACACATACAGAGTTATATTTACCATCTTTCAAATTTAAAGATAACAGTTGAAGCAGATGTTTCTTTAATCACGGGATCGGCCATCTCAGTTCACACGATATTGCGTTCAGTGGTCAGTATATCAGAACTCATTGTTTTTGTCTATTCCTTCTGACCAAATATACAAACACACACATGCTGTTTATTTATTAACAAATCTCACAAGACTCAAGATAAGATCTGTATTTTATTTTGTAACTCACAGATACGACCCATCCAGTTCGCACGATATAGCGTTCAGTGGTCAGTATATCAGAACACATTCTCTTTATCTATTGAACTCATATATATATATATATATACACAGTATATATATAATATCGTACGCATTTTAAATTCGCAAACATCTGTTGGTTTATCGTGTGTTCTCGGCTTTCCATGATTTGTTTGTCACACACACCCACACACACACACACACACGCATATTGATTATTTCTTTATCAGCAAAGTCTCTCTTTCTCTCTATCTCTCTCTTTGTCACACACACTCGAGATAAGATCTGTATTTTATTTTGTAACTCACAGATACGACCCATCCAGTTCGCACGATATAGCGTTCAGTGGTCAGTATATCAGAACACATTCTCTTTAACTATTGAACTCATATATATATATATATATATATATGTATAGAAACGACGTAAGTATAGAGGAGTGTTCTGCATACGAGGAAGAGAAATAACAAACAAATGAAAAATAAGGCACCCGCCCGGGAATAGAACCCAGGATCTTCCGATTGCCGGTCAAACGTGCTAACCACTACACTACGGAGCCACGATAGTCAGAAGTTGTAATTCTCCTACATAGGGCAGAAACCAATGCCTTGAGAGGGCACCCTCGCAAATCGTGAATATGTACATTTAACTGCAATGACCGCGCAGTATATTAACGTATAGAAACGACGTAAGGATAGGGGAGTGTTCTGCACACGAGGAAGAGAAATAACAAACAAATGAAAAATAAGGCACCCGCCCGGGAATCGAACCCAGGATCTTCCGATTGCCCGGGTTCGATTCCCGGGCGGGTGCCTTATTTTTCATTTGTTTGTTATTTCTCTTCCTCGTGTGCAGAACACTCCTCTATACTTACGTCGTTTCTATACGTTAATATACTGCGAGGTCATTGCAGTTATATATATATATATATATATATATATATATATATATATATATATATATATATACACGGTGAACCAAAAGTAGGTGGACAGTAGGTTGAATACGGTTTGTGTTATATTATATTATAACTATGGTGTTCATTATAACTATGGTGTTTGTGTTTTATTATATTAAATATTATAACTAAATTTATTTAAATTTTGTTTTGTATTATAGTATACAAAAAAATTAAATATGTATTCTCAAAATAAACGTTATCATTTACTGTCCACCTACATTTGGTTCACCCTATATATATATATATATATATATAATATCGTACGCATTTTAAATTCGCAAACATCTGTTGGTTTATCGTGTGTTCTCGGCTTTCCATGATTTGTTTGTCACACACACACACACACACACACACACACACACACGTTGATCATTTCTTTATCAGCAAAGTCTCTCTCTCTCTCTATCTCTCTCTCTTTCTCTCTCTCTCTCTTTCTCTCTCTTTCACTTTCTCTTGAATATTTACTTGATAAAATACAAAAATTATATCGCTGATTATTTAAAAATGTATAGACACCTATCATACAAGATCGAAAATCATTTCGTTTCGCGGGTGTCGCATTTAATGTTTTTCCAACATTACAATTAATTTCAGGGTAAAGTCGTTTTTCTGTGATGTTTTTACGAAAATATACACACACACACACACCCACACACACTTACCTGTCATATATTCTGTCCGCTTTTAATTATATTCACTTACAATTAAATAAATCTTAAAGCAACCTTAAACTCTTTATTTGATAAATTTAAATTAATCGGTTAGAGGTAGTAAAAACATGCGCAAAGCAAATGAAGGACTTCCACTTTCTTGACAGAATTTTAAGTTTTGGAAACTAAGATTGGAATTAACTTATGAAATTTGTCACGACATGCCCTTCCACGGGACGTAGGGGGTACGACCCTGTTATTGCGAAGATCACTACTTATCTGTTTATTTCTCTCTCCCTGCCTAATCTGAGCCTTTTTCGGGATATCTGATACGTCTGGATTAGACCACACGTTAACACAGAAGCCCTAATCAGTCATTTGGTGTAATTTAATAATAACGTTATATATATATATATATATGTATAGAAACGACGTAAGTATAGAGGAGCGTTCTGCACACGAGGAAGAGAAATAACGAACAAATGAAAAATGAGGTGAACCGCCCGGGAATCGAACCCAGGATCTTCCGATTGCCGGTCAGATGCGCTATCCATTACACCACGGGCCTCGATCAGTCATAAGTCGAAATTCTCCTACATAGGGCAGAAACCAATGCCCTGAGAGGGCACCCTCGCAAATCGTGAATATGTACATTTAACTGCAATGACCACGCAGTATATTAATGTATAGAAACGACGTAAGTATAGAGGAGCGTTCTGCACACGAGGAAGAGAAATAACGAACAAATGAAAAATGAGGTGAACCGCCCGGGAATCGAACCCAGGATCTTCCGATTGCCGGTCAGATGCGCTATCCATTACACCACGGGCCTCGATCAGTCATAAGTCGAAATTCTCCTACATAGGGCAGAAACCAATGCCCTGAGAGGGCACCCTCGCAAATCGTGAATATGTACATTTAACTGCAATGACCACGCAGTATATTAATGTATAGAGACGACGTAAGTATAGAGGAGCGTTCTGCACACGAGGAAGAGAAATAACGAACAAATGAAAAATGAGGTGAACAGCCCGGGAATCGAACCCAGGATCTTCCGATTGCCCGTGGTGTAATGGATAGCGCATCTGACCGGCAATCGGAAGATCCTGGGTTCGATTCCCGGGCGGTTCACCTCATTTTTCATTTGTTCGTTATTTCTCTTCCTCGTGTGCAGAACGCTCCTCTATACTTACGTCGTTTCTATACATTAATATACTGCGTGGTCATTGCAGTTAAATGTACATATTCACGATTTGCGAGGGTGCCCTCTCAGGGCATTGGTTTCTGCCCTATGTAGGAGAATTTCGACTTATGACTGATCGAGGCCCGTGGTGTAATGGATAGCGCATCTGACCGGCAATCGGAAGATCCTGGGTTCGATTCCCTGGCGGTTCACCTCATTTTTCATTTGTTCGTTATTTCTCTTCCTCGTGTGCAGAACGCTCCTCTATACTTACGTCGTTTCTATACATTAATATACTGCGTGGTCATTGCAGTTAAATGTACATATTCACGATTTGCGAGGGTGCCCTCTCAGGGCATTGGTTTCTGCCCTATGTAGGAGAATTTCGACTTATGACTGATCGAGGCCCGTGGTGTAATGGATAGCGCATCTGACCGGCAATCGGAAGATCCTGGGTTCGATTCCCGGGCGGTTCACCTCATTTTTCATTTGTTCGTTATTTCTCTTCCTCGTGTGCAGAACGCTCCTCTATACTTACGTCGTTTCTATACATTAATATACTGCGTGGTCATTGCAGTTAAATGTATATATATATATATATATATGTATATATATATACAGTATATACATATCCAAAGGAATTAAATAAAACACTATCACATTCCTATACAAGCGGTGGAATATAAAGAAAATTTGATCGCGAATATGCGCGCCTAATTAAAAGCTAGGCCAAAACAATTATGGAAAATAATGTATAAATATTTAAATTAAACATCGTTCTGAAAAAATTTGAATTAAAAATCCAATAAAAAATCTTTTCGACTTCAGCAAATGACGCCATCGTTTATCCCATAATATTTATCATTTATTACAGATATTTCCAATGAGTACAAAACACACGCACACACACACACACCTTCCGTCACGTTTTAAAATAAAATCAGAAACTTCTGTTTTACCCACACCCTAAGCCGCATAAACCAGCATTTTCTCAATCATACGCTGATACATGTCGTAAATACTTTACCACCATGTGAGTCAATTCATGTGAGAATAGGTTTAAATCACCTACCAATCTCCCGCGAAATATTTTTGAGAACCGAAAAAACACATTTTAACGAAGTAAACATCTTGTGAAATCACTATCACATTCCTATACAAGCGGTGGAATATAAAAAATTTGATCGCGAATATGCTTGCCTAATTAAAAGTTTGACCTAAACAATTATGGAAAATAATATATAAATATTTAAATTAATCATAGTTCTGAAAAATTCCAATTAAAAATCCAATAAATAATCTTTTTGCCTTCATCAAATGGGCCAATCGCTTATCTCAGCTAAACACTATTTCCTACCAAAAATACTTTAATTTCTCTCTTTCTCAAATAACCCGATCTCTGTTTTTAGCTGCTGTAAGGTAAGCACGATTTATAATAATAATTTGGCGGTGCCTTCAAATAATGTTCCAGATCTTCAGCATACTTTATGCAAACGGTTATGATTAATTGGAAATAAATAGTGAAGCAGATTCTGGTTTTGTGAAAATAATATTTATCATTTATTACAGATATTTACAATTAGTGCAAAACACACACACACACACACACACTCTCTTTTTCAAATGTTCAGACTCTTGTTTAAGGCTCAATTTGATAGCCAAACACTCCAACGCAAAACTAATGTGGGAATCGTTCGTAACAGTATTTAGGACTATAAATGAGGAATGTGTACCGTACAAAATTAAGCGTGCGAAAGTAAACAACAAGCCCTTGTGGTTTACTTCTAGAGTACGAGACATTATAAAGAGTAGAGATAGGGCTTATAGGCAACATAAGTACGATAAAGACAATTTGTTGTTACGAAACAACTACATATCTCTGAGGCGTGAAGCGAAAAGTGTAATAAAAAAGTCCAAGCGCGAATTTGAAATCTCCATAGCTCGTGACGGTAAAGAAAACCCCAAGCGATTCTTTCAATACGTCAACAATAGAAATCTAGTAAAAAGTGTCTTAGGTCCATTGAAAAATGTAAATGGAGATCTAGTCTCTGAAAACAAGGAAATGGCTACCTTGCTGAACGAATTTTTTACGTCAGTTTTTACTATAGAAGATGTAACGAATATCCCTACGGTCATAGACATAATACCTTTTGATAATGGTAATATTTTGGATAATATTGTCGTTAGTGAAGGGGAAGTAATGCGCTATATTGATAAAATGAAAACGCGAAAATCACCGGGTCCGGATTCCATATATTCCATACAACTAAAAGAATTAAAATATAGCATTGTTGTGCCGCTAACAAAGATTTTTAATGCGTCTATTTCTCAGGGGTGCGTACCAGATAATTTCAAGTTAGCAAACGTAACACCTATCTTTAAGAAAGGCGATAAAGGTGCGGCGGGAAATTATAGGCCAATCAGTTTAACGTCTGTTGTAGGTAAGCTACTGGAATCAATAATTAGGGATCGTATAGTCGAACACTTAGAAGTGCATAATCTGGTTAGAAATACGCAGCACGGTTTTAGGCGAAACAAATCTTGCTTAACTAATCTTTTAGAATTTTTCCAAAGCGTGGTTGACGTTTACGATAGACATCGGGCGGTTGATGTAGTGTATTTAGATTTTCAAAAAGCGTTTGACACCGTGCCGCACAAAAGACTCATTGAAAAAACTAAGGTTCATGGAATCAGGGGTGTAGTAATAAATTGGCTAGAAGAGTGGTTGCGAGGCAGGAAACAGAGTGTGGTCGTTGATGGAGCGGAGTCGTGTTGGGCTAATGTAGCGAGTGGCGTTCCTCAGGGTTCTGTATTGGGCCCCTTGCTTTTTCTTATATATATTAACGATTTAGATGTCGGCCTAGTCAGTACAGTTTCAAAGTTTGCGGATGACACGAAGCTGGGTGGAAGGGCGATTAATGACGAAGATAGAGGTAAAATTCAGGAAGATCTGAATAAAATCGTTGATTGGTCTGTCACATGGCAAATGAGATTTAACGTGGATAAGTGCAAAATTTTGCATATAGGTTCGCGTAACGGTAATTTTGCGTATAGTATGTCAGGGAAAGATTTAACAAGCGTAGAGCAGGAAAAAGATTTAGGAGTTATAGTCACTGGTGATTTAAAAGTAGCGAAACAAAGTACAGCAGCGGTCAATAAGGCGAACAAAGTGTTAGGTTTTATAGCTCGAAATTTTGAGTACAAATAGCGCGATATTATAGTTCCTCTTTATAAATCATTAGTTAGACCCCATTTGGAGTACTCGGTCCAATTTTGGAATCCGCATATGCGCAAAGATATAGACAAAATCGAAAGAGTTCAAAGACGAGCAACTAAGATGATTCCGTCTCTTAGGTCAAAGTCGTACGAGGATAGGCTTAATGAGTTAAAATTGACTACTCTCGAGACTAGGAGGTTAAGGGGTGATCTAATCCAGGTTTTCAAAATTATGAATGGGTTTGATAACGTAGATAGAGATAGCTTTTTCGAAATATCTCAATATAATAGGACTAGAAATAACGGGTGTAAGTTGACAAGTAGAAGGTTCGAGACAGCAGTTGCGAAAAACTTTTTTACGCATAGAATAGTAAATAGCTGGAATAGTTTGCCGGTAGAAATAATTAGTAGCACGTCTATAAACATGTTTAAAAATCGATTAGACGCGCATGTTGATAGATTGGGTATAGTTTAAGGTAGTAAAATTAAGGCTTTCTGGGGATAGATCCCACAGCTCAACACAAGTGTTGTGGGATATAGGGAGGCAGCGTCTTGGGTTAGGGGATACTCTCTGTCCTTACACACCCCATTTAAAGAGATTCCTCTGCCGAGCGGTGCCCCCCATAGTAGGGCGGGTCGTACTCAGGTGACAACATGAATCTGAAGGAAATCCTACCATCAGGGGTGTCTAAATTATGTGTTTTTATATGGGGAATTCAGATATGAGCTTCTTTTTTGGATAGGATAAATCTAACCTACATCATTTTGTATTTCTAAATTGCCAATTTTACCCTTTTGAACCCCTTTATAATATATTAAAAGATATAAGGTAAATCATTTATATTGACAAGGCCAAATCAACTTTACATATATTTATTAATAGGTGAACTGCATGTATATCACTGGATATAATTACAAAGATCATTCTCCTGACATCTTGAACTTTGCCAGGTTGCACAAATCCTGCTTTGACTCAGACTTGGACATCAGCTTCCTGCTGGTCTCCTGAGCCCTGATCCCTCCATCCCTCTTTTCCTGTGAGAAGTACTTAGCAGAAGCCTCAGTCACCATTTTTGTGTGGCAAGGCCAGTTGCGCACCTCCATGGGGGTGTTGATGAAGTTTTTAACCTCTGAGGTGCTTAGAGAGCAGGTGAGAGGTGGCTCTGACACACCTTCTGACCAGCTGATCAAGTCACCGATGCTGGAAGCATCACAATTGATGTCAGGTGTCCTTCTGCTCCTAACAGTGGAGTCCCCCAGCTGAGTGTCCGGGTCCCCCTCTCCCCTGATGGCCAGGATTCTCTCCACCCCTTCAATCCTCTCCTTCTGATCCTCAGAGCAGAGTAGTGTTTGGAGGATGACTTCACTGTGGGCATACCAAGCAGATCTTCTCACAGTTGGCATCACAATATCCAGCACCTCCTTTCTCTGGGACTTGAGGCAGTCCAGCTGAAAGAGGATGTGCCTAGGCCCTTCGATCCAGGAGTGCTTGACCTTCACGTTGAACCAACATGGGCAATACACTCCAATGATGAATTCCACAATGAATTGCAGAATCTTCAGGTTCTTTCCTTTAAGTCCGTGCTTTGACACCCAGAGCCTGAGAAGTCTGTTCCCTGTGGTGAGCCAGCGGCTGTGGTTTACTGGTCCTATCTCTAACAGAGTCAGCCCTGCAGGAAGTACTCCATCCCTGACTGCACAGACAATTTTATAGCCATAGTATTGATCAGTTGAGAGATCTTGAATGACCTTGTCAGGAAGCGTGATCAGTGGAGGGCCAACAGAGATTCGGGTGAAGTTTGGATTGATATCAAAGTCTGTAGCAGAATCAAGGAGCTTTCCTATTGGCCTGGATAATTTTTTGTTTGACAGAGTAGGGCCATCAAGGTCAACAATGAGATGGCGCAGGGGAAGTTCAACAGTGTGCAGGTTGCACACCAACCAGACCAGCTTTCTTGGTTAAAAAAAAGAGCTGAAATGGGCAAGAACAAATTTATCTGCAAATGCTAAACACATTATGCTTTTTTGGTTTCAAAATGTTATAAAATGCTAATTTATCTGTTGTCTGTAATGCAAATAATTTGTTCATGTACTCTAAAAAAACTAAAGAAACATCCTAAAAATATTCTTTAGAACATTGAAATAGGCCTCATACTGCTCAGTTGTACTAAAAATGAACCACCTAATTTTAGCTCAAATCAAAGTTGTTAATTAAATTTTGCTCAATGTATCACTATAATATGCGTAGAATTAGCTTTTTCTAAAATATAACAGAATAATACTCACATGTGAACAGTAACCAAAAAAATATCAGTAGATAATCACTAAATCTATCCCTTCACTGCAAGCCGAGGTGGTAAAATAGCTTCATAAATCATGAGTCACTTCAAATATTTCACAAAACGTTTTAGAATGTTCTGAAACGTTACATTCTAGCGCTAGCCTCTGAGAAAGATGGCTCAGAAAATGGCCTTATGCGCGCCAGAAAACCATCAAAATATTTCATATATCAAACTGTATGATAATTACAATTAAGTGGAATGACACACCTTTTTATTTGAGTATTTAAATATTATTATTATTATATGAATTACATTATATGTGTTTATATGAATTAGTTAGAACAATGCTCTATGAGAGATAACGTGAGCAGCCATGATAGAAAACGTGAGAAGACATATTCTGGGGTAACTACAATAGTAAAATAATCAGCAATTTAATAATAATCAACTGCAAAATGATGTAGGTTAGGGTTATCAGAATTACATATTTTCTTCAGAATTGTGTTCTATACACCAACATATGTCATTTGAACACCCCTCTCCATTGATTTAAAAAAAATGCATAGTATGACCCGCCCTACCCCCATAGTACTGTGAGGTATTGAAAAACTCATGATCTTCACTTGCCCCAGAAACACCTTTAAATGGGAGACCCATAATCGATTTTACATTTTTTTCGATTTCCATATTATAATATAGACAAAAACTTGCGCATGCATGAGAAAATAGCCTCTGCAAAATCTTAGCTTAATAGGTAATCATCTTCTGCCCCCGGCAGAGCGATGAAAATCATATTTTAGTAGTCAAAAACGTATTTTTCTTATAATTTTTAAAATATTTCAATATGCATCAAAATTATTCCTAATAACTATAAAGTCGATGAAAAAGACCTCATATGATCGTTTTTCCAAGCGCGTTGTCCTACGTTAATATCTTTTGCCCCCGGCAACAACGTCAAATGTTGAAAAAATAGGTAATTTATATACATATTTTCAGATCGGCTCTTTGTCTTAAATAATGCATTTATATATTTCCCATAGCATTTATATCGTTGCTTAAGCATGAAATAACACACACGCAAAATTTTATGACTCTAGGCTAGGGTTTAAAGGTCATCTCTGGTGAGTGCTGCCAGCAGCAGCTGCCACTGACGCGCCAGTACGCACTGCGCAGTTCCCTCAGTTGCCTTTTGACAGCGTCGAAGGCAGGTGTGTATTTTGCAGCTGGCTCCTCGAGTCCTCAGTGTGTGTGTGTGTGTGTGTGGCTCCTCACTCAGAGTCCTCAGTGTGCTCAATCTCTCTGCTCATATCCTTGTTTGTTTTTCTCATAACTGTTTTTTTTCGATTTTATTGCGTAACAGAACAATACATTATTCTTTAATCTTTACAGGATGGCTACCGCTACAACTAGAAGATCGGTTACGTGTCCAATATTTGGTGCTGGGAAAGATTTGAATTTGCGATGTTTTCCCACATGTGAAGATGTGATGCAATACTACCATCATGTGAGAACTGAGTTGAGATCATCAAAGAAGGAACCTCCATTCAAAGACATAGCCGCTGTGGTCACGGAGAGACTGGAATACTTGTGGAAATTAGCTTCCATTCCAACAGTTTCGACAGCACGGATAAATCAAATGTTGAAAAGTTATCGTGATAAAATGGCTAACATCATCAAATCACTGAACGCGAAAAAGAAGAACGAATCGTTACAGAAAAATCTTGAGGCCTTCAAGAAATCAACTAAGACCACCTTATTTGACATATCGGCTTGTAAATGCCCTGATTTGACAAAATGCAGCTGCCCTCGTGAACGACGAGTACCACTGAAAGAGCAACAGTTTTTACTCGACCAAAGAAGTGATCGCAAAATGGCAATAGGAACTTTGGATGTTGAAACAACAAATAAAAACGAGATGACTCTTGCAAGAAGATTGGCGATATTGAAACAAGGAGGAATAGCAGAACATCAAGAGCCGTCGACTAGTAAACGACAAGAAACTTCTCAAGAACAACCTTCTTCGTCAGCCTCTAGTGAAACCGAGGATACATCTATAGAATCATCGTCATCGTATGAACTAACACCGAGAGATAAACATGACATGAAGGAAAAAACACGAATGAAACTCCAGGTACTTGCTGAAGCTTGTGATCGTACGGGCGTCTCAGACAGAGCTGCTTCATTTATTGCTTCTTCGTTGTTAGAGGATGTTGGCTGGATACGAGAAGATGATGTCAGTTCAGTGATTGATCGAAATAAGATAAGAAGAGCCAGAAAAAGAGTTCGTTCTGAGCATCAGCAAGATGACAAGATCACGCTACCATTACAGGGCATTTTCTTTGACGGACGTAAAGATAAAACAATGACACAAGAAGAAATAGACAAGGTGAAGCATAGAAGGACTGTGGTAGAAGAGCATATAGTTTTAGTTCAAGAACCAGAATCCCAGTACATGGGGCATTTCACTCCTGCATCAGGTTCTGCTACTGCAATAACATCAGGTATCATCAACTTTCTAGAGACTAACAATATTAGCACGGACGACATTGTGGCTATCGGCTGTGATGGTACCGCAGTGAACACGGGTCGAAAGGGTGGAGCCATTCGTATGATTGAAATGAAACTACAAAGGCCAGTTCAGTGGATCATATGCCTATTACACGGTAATGAATTATCACTGCGACACCTCATTCAAGACTTGGACGGCAAAACAACTGGGCCAATGGGCTTTACTGGACCAGTTGAAAAACAACTGAACGACTGCGAAAAACTTCCAATTACAGAATTCGATGCCATTCCATCTCCCGACATTGACATAGATGATGCTGAGTTGAGCACTGACCAAAAACATTTGTTAGGCATCTACAGAGCAGTGTCGAGCGGTAGCTGCTCTTCAGCTCTCGCGGCTCGAAATCCAGGTAAGATGGCGCATTCCAGGTGGCTGACAACAGCAAATAGATTTCTGCGCCTCTATGTTTCAACCAGTGAACCCTCCAGCACCTTCAACGAAAAATTGGTTTAAGATAAAGAAAAACTCCAGTTTCACTGAGGGCGTAAAACATTTTTTCGAAATGATGCGTCTCTCTCAGACCATGCCTCAAAGATCTAAGACAATCGCCAACAAAGTCCTCCGTAGAAATTCTTTCTTTGCTCACCCAGAAAATATTTTGATCTCCATGCTACATGCCGATGAGCAACACATAAGAGAATTGGGATGGAGAAGAATATTAAAAGCACGATCAAAACAATCACCAGCGGGGGAAATTCGAGCCTTCGCCATGCCTGAGCTGCTCTACGATAGTCAAAACTATTACGAAATGATCAACTGGCAAACGGCTGAGGTGACCAAACCCCCCGTTACGAAAACAATACCTGATACCCGAATAAAAGAGTTTGTTGAGACGGGAGACCAGCCTGATGGACTGATCCCACTATTCCATTGTCATACTCAAGCGGTCGAGAGACTCATCAAATTAGTAACCGAAGCCTCTGCCAGTGTAAGTGGAATAGAAGAGAGGGACGGATTCATCCGCTCCCGTCTTCACTCCCGAACAAAAATTCCACGATTTGATTCTAAGAAAGATTACCGTATGTAAGTCGACATGCAGCCAAAGGAAGGGTGGTTGGGGCTGGATAGGGTGGAACTCGACGTACAGCCACCTCCTCGTGGTGAGTTCTGGGTTGCTAATTTTATAAAATTAGCAAGCGAGGAGCTGTACTTAGTACTTATCGTACTTATAACATCGCATTAACGTAATTATAATCCACATTTAGACTTTTCTCGGGGACAGAAGATATACTCTAGAGTCATAAAATTTTGCGTGTGTTATTTCATGCCTAAGCAACGATATAATGCTATGGGAAATATATAAATGCATTATTTAAGACAAGAGCCGATCTGAAAATATGTATATAATTACCTATTTTTTCAACATTTGACGTTGTTGCCGGGGGCAAAAGATATTAACGTAGGACAATGCGCTTGGAAAAACGATCATATGAGGTCTTTTTCATCGACTTTATAGTTATTAGGAATAATTTGATGCATATTGAAATATTTTAAAAATTATAAGAAAAATACGTTTTTGACTACTAAAATATGATTTTCATCGCTCTGCCGGGGGGCAGAAGATGATTACCTATTAAGCTAAGATTTGCAGAGGCTATTTTCTCATACATGCGCAAGTTTTGTCTCTATTAGAATATGGAAATCGAAAAAAATGTAAAATCGATCCACCCTACTGTACAGTCTTTACAGCCCACCTACACTTTTCCTCGTAAGTGTATATATTGTAATGTATATGGTTGAAATTTTGACTTGGTCCGCAATCGATATGGACCGTGACTTGATGGATACCGTAATGAAATTGACTGGATTCTTTGGATCTGATATATTTGCATGTCCGTTATAAATAGATATAGAGTGTAACATTTGTGGATAGTAGTCTATTATGAGTTGATCCTCTGGATCCAGAGATTCTATCTTTAGTTTTAAATCGATAATTAATTAGTTTTAAATTGATAATTATTTAGTTTCGTAAAAATTGGTCGTTGCCAATTTACCGGCAGTTTTTACATAAGTTTCTTATGTTCTTGAGGTTCGGAACCAACGTAAAATTGTAGGTCCCCTCCGCCACCACGGAGGACATACACAATACACGATTACGAACACAGTTAGGTAGACCAGCCATGAGTGGATCCTAGGGTCTTTGTTGGTCTGAAACATTATAACATTATAACATTATAACATTATATTACAAACACAGGAACATAGCATTTTATATTTTATCAAAGCTGAAATCGTTATTTGATTTAAATGCTAATCGAGATTCGTCATTTAACATTTTCTTTACAACACGCCCATCGTTACAATCGTGTTGACCAGATTGCACTATGCAATGACTCAGATCTTTTATTTGAACGTTTTGTCAAGATTAATTTCAATTATTACAATCCGCTAAAATATTTTCCACAATTGTGGCTAGAAGATAGCATATATATATATAATATATATAATATATATATATAGATAGAGAGAGAGAGAGAGAGAGAGAGAGAGAGAGAGAGAGAGAGAGAGAGAGAGACATTGTCGGATAAAAACAGTAAACATGGCAGCTGCCAAAAAAACAAAAGAGCTGCTAAATACCATCAATAACCAGTTACGCAACAAATTAAACTTAGAGGTTGAATAGCGTATCATAAATGAGTGGTGCTTTCTTTATTCGATCTTCATTTAGGAGTCAGTAATTACTTAAAATTATCTTACAGAAGCAGAGGCACAATTATTTTCATAATTTATCAGCGCTAAAATCGGGAATTGCTTTAGATGCTCGTCAGGCTTCATCATTTAACATTTTTTTACGAGACTACCATCTCTGGAGCTATCAAATAAGGAGTAGCTAATAAAATTAATTTTTAATAATTTCAAGACTCATAATTCTCGCTCATTCATTTTTATTGACTAAGTGTATTTAATAAGATATCAGGGCCCAGTTGCCAAAAACCACCCGTATCCCATTTACGAGCCAATTTTGGCGTAGAGATTAACAGCATTTTATAATTGCTGTCGATATAAACAGAAGACTTGTATTACAAATCTAAAAATAACTTTATTACCCATGTTTTCAAATTAACTAATTTTGATAAGACAAGTTCTTTAATTGTTGGTAACATAAGCGAGACAGCTTTGATAAGAAAAGACCAAAGGGCTAAATACAGTTTATTAACAAAAATAGCGTGATTATGATCATAATTTATATAGGATAAATAAACTATTTAAACATTTAACAAGTAAAAACATACATGCAATACATTTACATATCAAAGGGCTCTGTGGAGACACTTGTACTTTCCTGTTCATATCCTGAATCAACACACCTATGCATCTCGAACACCGGATGACGCTGGACTGCAACAACGTTTACATCACATATGTGATGCGCCATGAAATTTGGAGGAGGATCGGCTTCCTCCTCAACATCCCATGGATTGGAGCTAAATGGAGATAGGTTGATAGTAACGTCTGTGGTGGGGTTGGAAGGTGCAGTGGACAGGGTTGCATCAGATCTTCAAACATCCTGCAACCATGAGCTCTCCATAGATAACGACGGTAAGCAATCCATGCTGCTCGTATCGTGACAATCCAAGCTGAAAGCGGTGAATGGCAAGATTAGTCTGATGATGTATTAAACCTTTCACTGTCCAACCATTTTTATGGGCTTGACTCAGGCGGTTTTGGCACCAAATTAAAAAATACTTAATGATGGTTGTTTTTCAGAGAGAAGTTAATATATTAGAACACGCTAATTATTTCAAGAAAATAAAATTCCGTGTAGCACATATGATACACAAGTCAGCACGCTCAGGGCCTCACACATGGTACACTATTGAGCTTGTGAAGAAATATACTTTTCTTTAGTCTTCCATTTATTATCTTTAAAGATAAAGTTAGGCCTACAATAGTGTCTGAGGGGTAATTGGTAACTTATAAGACTCTTGTAACCTTGTTTGATAAGATGTTTGTGTAAAGGATCTGGACAGATAAGAACCATTATCCGAGTGCTCCAGTACTGCCTGTTTAAAAACGCTCTCAATTCTGCTGGGTGAGTATTCTTTTACCGGTGTATGTAAAATATTTATATGCGTAAATTAATGCTTATAAACACTGATATCAATTTATCTGCCGTATTAGTTTATCGCCGCTCAAATATATATACGTCTGTAATTACAAAGACTAAGCTCAAAACATTAGTGAGTATTCATTAAGTTTACGAGTCAATTTTTACTCCTTAAATTAGAGGTTATGCTATTACGCATGTGATACCTATTCTCGACCTAGTATATATATATATATATTTATATATATATATATATATTGTGATTGTTTTGAGACAAGCTCTTTTATTTGAGGCTAAATTATTATATGTGTGGCAGTTTATCCACGATCTAATGTGTATATATATATAAATATAAATATATGTGTGTGTGTATGTATATATATATATATATATATATATGTGTGTGTGTATATATATATATATATATATATATACGTTATTTACTTTCTCTGCTCCAGTTCATACACGCCCAAATAGCTAATAACATGTGGAGGAACATTGACATAGCTAATATGGTGTCTTGCTCATTGGGTATTTCATTTTCAGAAAATATATATCATGGCCGCCGCCCAAAACATGACTTTCCTGATGAGTGCACGGAAGGCAACCTGAGCTTGAGCGATGCACACAACGGCTACGAGTTTGAGTTTACCCTAAAGAACTGGCCCTATTTCAAGCAACAGCGGACGCGGAATATGCAAGGTACTCCCTGGGTGCGCCTTCTTGCAAATGTCTTAATCAGCCGGCCGCCTCTTCTCAGAGTTTCTACAATGATCTACAGATCTACAGAAGCTAAGGCTAACAAAGACCCTAAGATCCACTCTAAGGCTAGCCCGAGAGAAAGGAAAGAGTAGGGGGTTAAGAGAAGAGAAGAGAATAAGGGGTTAAGTAAGGAGCAACACCTATCATTCGTGGGTTAACATTCATTCAGAAAAAGAGGAAAAAGGTCTCACCATCATCATCTGCCGGCCACTGCCGACAAGTCAGAAAAATAGTCGGAGAAAATAGGAGAGGGGTGAAAGATGAAAAGAAGTAAAATAAGAACGCTTACAAACCATGCAAACACAGTCTTAACTCACTGTCATACCATGCAAACTACAAACATGCAAGTAAAGAGAGTTACAGACATGCAAGAAAGGAGAAAAGAAAAAAAAAAAGTAGGTACAGTTAAACAAAAAGTGGGTTAGTTTACGCTACGAGCTACATCTACGTTCGTGTTAGTCTAATTTTTTTTAATAATAATAATTTTATTGCTGGCATCACACGCTGCCATGTCACAAGCTGGCATTCTTCGTCAACAGACTCATCCTCGAGCACCACCACCAGAGCTCCTGTTGTTAACTTTTTTTTTTAATTTTAAACAACGTTAATACTTTTAAAATGTCTGTCAAGACGGTTCTTAAACATATTAACGCTGGTAGAATGAACGACTGACGCGGGAAGATTATTCCATTTATCAATTACTTTAAACGTAAAGAAGTTTTTAGCGATATTAGTAATGAAACGTCTGCCACGCAACTTAAATCCGTTATTGCGAGTATTACTATTATCGAAAGTGAACAATTTGTCAAAATTTACGTTATCGATGTTATTAACGATTTTGAAAACTTCAATAAGCTCCCCCCTTAATCTTCTAGTTTCGAGTGAATACAGGTCTAACTCTTTAATCCTATCTTCATAAGGCTTATTGCGCAATGACGGAATAAGTTTCGTGGCACGACGCTGAACCCTTTCTGACCTATCAATATCCTCACGCAAGTACGGGCACCAAAACTGAACGGCATATTCTAAATGAGGCCTGACTAGGGACTTGTAAAGGGGCAATATAATATCCTTCGATGACAGCAGTTGTTATGATTTTGAATTTACACCCTACGAGCTGGCGCTATTTCAAGCTGCAGCGGACGCAGAATATGCAAGGTGTCCCCTGGGGCACCCATCCTGCAAATCTCTGGACCGTCCGCAGGCATTTTCTGATGACAGACTGTATCATACGGTACACAGCGCGTGAGTATAATGTGTCGCTGTAAAGGGTTTAGAGATAGATAAATACAATATATATGTTGATATTAGGCTGTAGCTTTGTAATGAGATAATGTGAACGTTGCGTCCGTATAAAAGGCTGGAAAATAATATATTTCGTACTCCCTCTGAGAGGTATCGTGTAAATTTTGAATGGGCCTGTTTTTACAACCAAGGAATATAACCACACATATTTATATATACATATCTGTTTCCCCGTTGCACAGCTCGCCCCCCTTAATTTCTCTAACCTCAAGTGACGAGGATAGTTCAGACGAATTTGCCCCTCCGAGGAGAAAAAGAAGGAGGACGGATGGAATGTGAGTCCTCAAAGATTTGTTACTTGTATATATATATATATATATATATAATATAGTATATAAAATTTTGCGTGTGTGTGTGTGTGTGTGTGTGTGTGCGCGCGGTCTTGAATGATATAATATATATTATTATATATATATACAGGGTGGGCCATAAGTTTCCATACATAGGAAAATTTGGATCAGCAGTTTCCGGATGCTTGGATTGGTCGGCGTGGTCTGTGGAGGGCCTCCAGATCCCCAGATCTCACCCCCCTTGATTTCTATCTTTGGGGCACTTGAAGGCCATGGTGTATCAGGAAAAAGATACGAGACATAATCATCTAAAGGAACGTCTCACCAACGCCATTACAAGCATAACGTCAACTGTGCTAATGCGTGTTCATCAACAGTGGGGAACACGTATTGAAATGTGTTTTCAAAACAATGGCAACCATGTAGAGCATATTATATAAATAAAAATGGTTGTCCATAAAAAAATGTTTATTTTTCCTATGTATGGAAACTTACGGCCCACCCTGTATATATAATATATATATATATATTAATGCTCTCTTCCCTGCAGTGTGTATACCGACGAGGTGTCGCCCCCAGGTTCACCCGAACGTACCCCCACCCCTAGCTTTTCCGATGGTTGTTCTACCGACGACCTGTCAGCCCCAGTTTCACCCGAACGTGTTCCCACACCTAGCTTTTCCGATGATTGCTCTGTAGGGATGTTATTATAAATGTATAGCATGTATGTTTTTACTTGTTAAATGATTAAATAGTTTATTTATCCTGTATAAATTCTGATCATAATCACGCTATTTTTGTTAATAAACTGTATTTAGCCCTTTGGTCTTTTCTTATAAAAGCTGTCTCGCTTATGTTACCAACAATTAAAGAACTTGTCTTATCAAAATTAGTTAATTTGAAAACATGGGTAATAAAGTTATTTTTAGATTTGTAATACAAGTCTTCTGTTTATATCGACAGCAATTATTAAATGCTGTTAATCTCTACGCCAAAATTGGCTCGTAAATGGGATACTGGTGGTTTTTGGCAACTGGACCCTGATATCTTATTAAATATACTTCGTCAATAAAAATGAATGAGCGAGAATTATGAGTCTTGAAATTATTAAAAATTAATTTAATTAGCTACTCCTTATTTCCACGCTTCTCAAACTAGGGGTCGCGTAAATATTATTGGGGGTCGCAGAAACATTTGAAAATATCATTTTTTTCATAAATACACAGTGTTAGTACCTATTGCTTTTATGACATTGAGTGAAGGGTCGCGAAAAAATTTGTCTGATCCAAAGGACCCCTTTGGATCAGCCCTGCCTTATTTGATAGCTCCAGAGATGGTAGTCTCGTAAAGAAAATGTTAAATGATGAAGCCTGACTAGCATCTAAAGCAATTCCCGATTTCAGCGCTGATAAATTATAAAATAATTGTGCCTATGCTTTTGTAAGATAATGTTTAAGTAATTACTGACTCCTAAATGAAGATCGAATAAAGAAAGCACCAGTCATTTATGATACGCAGTTCAACCTCTACGCTTAATTTGTTCCGTAAATGGTTACTGATGGTATTTGGCAACTCTTTTTTTTTTGGCAGCTGTCATGTTTACTCTTTCTATCCGACAATATATATATATATATATATATATGTGTATATATATATATATGTATATATGCTATCTTCTACCCACAATTGTGGAAAATATTTTAGCGGTTTGTAATAATTGGAATTAATCTTGACAAAACGTTCAAATAAAAGATCTGAGTCATTGCATAGTGCAATCTGGTAACCACGATTGTAACGATGGGCGTGTCGTAAAGTAAATGTTAAATGATGAATCTCGATTAGCATCTAAATCAAATAACGATTTCAGCGTTGATAAAATATAAAATGCTTATGTGCCTGTGTTTGTAATATCAGATGAGTGCTTTTGTGTTTGGCTATCATATTGAGCCTTAAACAAGAGTCTGAACATTTAAAAAGGAGTGTGTGTGTGTTTTGCACTAATTGTAAAAACTGTAATTAGTGATAAATATTGTTTTCACAAAACCAGAATCTGTTTCACTATTTATTTCCAATTAATCATAGCCGTTTGCATAAAGTATACTGAAGATCTAGAACATTGTTTGAAGGCACCGCCAAATTATTATTATAAATCGTGCTTACCGTCCATTAGCTAAAAACAGAGATCGGGTTATTTGAGAAAGAGCTAAATTAAAGTTTTTTTTTGTAGGAAATAGCGTTTAGCTGAGATAAGCGATCGGCCCATTTGCTGAAGGCAAAAAGATTATTTATTGGATGTTTAATTGGAATATTTCAGAACGATGATTCAAATATTTACACATTATTTTCCATAATTGTTTAGGTCCAGCTTTTATTTAGGCACGCATATTCGCGATCAAATTTTTTATATTCCACCGCTTGTATAGGAATGTGATAGTGATTTCACAAGATGTTTACTCGTTAAAATGTGTTTTTTCGGTTCTCAAAAATATTTCGCGGGAGATTGGTAGGTGATTTAAACCTATTCTCACATGAATTGACTCACATGGTGGTAAAGTATTTACGACATGTATCAGCGTATGATTGAGAAAATGCTGGTTTATGCGGCTTAGGGTGTGGGTAAAACAACAGAAGTTTCTGATTTTATTTTAAAACGTGACCGAAGGTGTGTGTGTGTGTGTTTTTGTACTAATTGGAAATATCTGTAATAAATGATAAATATTATGGGATAAACGATGGGGTCATTTGCTGAAGTCGAAAAGATTTTTTATTGGATTTTTAATTCGAATTTTTTCAGAACGATGTTTAATTTAAATATTTATACATTATTTTCCATATTTGTTTAGGTCCAGCTTTTAATTAGGCGCGCATATTCGCGATCAAATTTTTTTTATATTCCACCGCTTGTATAGGAATGTGACAGTGCTTTATTTAATTCCTTTGGATGTGTATATATATATATATATATATATATATATATATATATATAAAACGTTATTATTAAATTACACCAAATGACTGTTTAGGGCTTCTGTGTTAACGTGTGGTCCAATCCAGACGTATCACATATCCCGAGAAAGGCTCAGATTATACAGAGAGAGAGAAATAAACAGATAAGTAGCGATTTTCGCAATAACAGTGTCGTGCCCCTACGTCCCGTGGAAGGGCATGTCGTGACAAATTTCTATAAGTACATTCCAATTTTAGTTTCCAAAACTTAAAATTCTGTCAAGAAAGGGGGAGTCCTTCATTTGCTTTGTGCATATTTTTACTACCTCTAACCGATTAATTTAAATCTATCGAATAAAGAGTTTAAGGTTGCCTTAAGATTTATCTATTTGTAAGTGAATATAATTAATAGCAGACAGAATATATGACGGGTAAGTGTGTGTGTGTGTGTGTGTGTGTGTGTGTGGGTGTGTGTGTGTGTGTATTTTCGTAAAAACGTCACTGAAATATTACTTTACCCTGAAATTAATTGTAATGTTGGAAAAACATTAAATGCGACAGCGAAACGAAATGATTGTCGATCTTGTATGAGAGAGAGAGAGACTATACGTTTAAAAATAATGAGCGATATAATTTTGTATTTTATCAAATAAATAATCACATAAACAAACGAGATTTTTATTAATATATATATATATATATATATCAGGGTGTTTGAAAACTTTCTGTACAAATTGTAATGGGGGATAGGCAACACCAAGACAAACCCTTTTCGTCTGTAAGTGTATGTCCGCTGACGTCACCATTCGGCGCGAGAGGGCGCCGCTGCAATTGGCTAAAAGGTGAAGTGGGCTAGACTCGCGCTTGCCGCGGGCATTCTTAAATCGGACGTAGTACGCGTAACATGGAGCGCTTCACGACTGCTGAGATGGCTGACATGCATATGGTGTATGGGGCTGCCAATGGAAACGGAAGAGCTGCTGTGAGGTTGTACCGACAGCGCTTCCCAAACAGACGTGTGCCAAACCACCAAACGTTTGCGCATTTGCATCGGCGACTGCGAGAAACTGGAACATTCCATGCAAACATGCATGACACTGGTCGGGAGAGAAACGTGCGCACTCCTGACATGGAAGAAGAAATCCTACGGCGATTTGAGGACAATCCAAGCGCAAGCACGCGAGGTGTTGCACGTATCTTCGGTGTGAACCACGACCTGGGCTGGAGAGTGTTGCACGAGCAGCAGTTACATCCGTTTCATCGTCAGAGAGTCCAGGCATTACAACCTCGGGATTACCCTCTTCGTGTGGAATTCGCACGCTGGTTTCTGCAGCAGACAGCCGTGCAGCCTAATTTTCCGGCTTTTGTGCTGTTCTCAGATGAGGCCTGTTTCACACGTGAGGGTGTGTTTAACATGCACAATTCTCACGTGTGGGCGCACGCAAATCCACATGCTACACGGGTGCATGCTCATCAAGAACGGTTCGCCGTCAATGTTTGGGCGGGTATCGTCCATGGCAGACGAATGTGGTTTCAACACGACGGGGCCCCAGCACACTCCAGCAACGATGTGCGGGATTATCTGAACGCCACTTTTGGGGACCGATGGATAGGCCGGGGTGGGCCCGTAGCCTGGCCACCGAGATCGCCCGATTTAACATGCCTCGATTTCTTCCTGTGGGGACACATGAAGAACCTCGTGTACGAGACTCCCATTTACTCAGAAGACCTCGTAGCAAGAATCGCTGTCGCCGCTGGAACTGTTCCCGAAATGCCGGGAATCTTTCGACGTGTACGTCGGTCAATGCCTCGACGCTGTCGGGCATGCATTGATGCTACCGGTCGCAACTTTCAGCACCTTCTTTAAATAAACATGCCTTCTTTAAATAAACATGTTAGCGTACTACGTCTGATTTAAGAATGCCCGCGGCAAGCGCGAGTCTAGCCCACTTCACCTTTTAGCCAATTGCAGCGGCGCCCTCTCGCGCCGAATGGTGACGTCAGCGGACATACACTTATAGACGAAAAGGGTTTGTCTTGGTGTTCCCTATCCCCCATTACAATTTGTACAGAAAGTTTTCAAACAACCTGTGTGTGTGTGTATATATATATATATATATATATATATAAACCTTAAAATCTATTTATATTATCTTCGAGGTGCCTATACACTTTAAAGTAATCAGCGATATAATTTTTGTATTTTATCAAATAAATATTCAAGAGAAACGGAAAGAGAGAGAGAGAGAGAGAGAGAGAGAGAGAGAGAGAGAGAGAGAGAGAGAGAGAGAGACTACACGTTTTAAAATAATGAGCGATATAATTTTTGTATTTTATCAAATAAATATTGAGATAAACAAACAAGATTTTTATGAATATATATATATAGATATATATATATATATATATTATCTTCGAGGTGCCTATACATTTTAAAGTAATCAGCGATATAATTTTTGTATTTTATCAAATAAATATTCAAGAGAGAGAGAGAGAGAGAGAGAGAGAGACTTTGCTGATAAAGAAATAATTAATATGTGTGTATGACAAACAAATCATGGAAAGCCGAGAACACGTTAAACCAACAGATATAAGTTCAATAGATAAAGACCACGAGTTCTGATATACTGACCACTGAACGCAATATCGTGCGAACTGAGATGGCCGATCCCGTGATTAAAGAAACATCTGCTTCAAACGTTATCTTTAAATTTGAAAGATGGTAAATATAACTGTATATTTGTGTGTGTGTGTGTGTGTGTGTATAATTTCAGAATAGAAGATCGTTTATGGCGTGTAATTAAATTGTAGAAATAGAAGAAAAGCTTTGGTCAGCAAAGAGAGAGAGAGAGAGAGAGAGAGAGAGAGAGAGAGAGAGAGAGAGAGAGAGAGAGAGAGTGGAGGTTTTAGTACCTTGAATCATAAAAGTGAATGATAAATCAAAGAAGTATGATAAATTGGATTGTTAAGCTCTATAGTATAATTTAAAACACGTATCTTATCTCGAATCTCTGATTTCCAAGATTCGCTAATATAAAAATAAAACGTGTGTGTGTGTGTGTATATATATATATATATATATATATATATATATATATGAGAAAGACTTTATGGAGCGTAATAAATTTTTTTTCTAGAAAAACCACGATTAACAGTTATACACGAAACAACCAAGCAATTCTTGTTTATAACGCTTTTAAACGGGGAAGTGTATATATATGAGAGAGAGAGAGGTAAACAGTGATACGAAATGAACGAATGTTGTTATAACGGGGTGTGGCATTTTTCCGAGTTGATCGAAGTTCTAACACCTCGTACGAATTGTTCTCTGGCTGGCACCCGGGCCGAGAAGGCCCCATTTTTTCCGTACGATTTGTTTTAAACCCACCTTAGACCTACGGGGATCATTACGGTACCCTGGATTTATTTTTTCCGTACGAATTATTAATTAATTAATTTATTTTTTCTTTTTCCCGTACGAATTGTTTTACGCCCAACTTAGACCTACGGGGATCATTAGGGTACCCTGGATTTATTTTTCCCTACGAATTGTTCATTTATTTATTTATCTTTTTTCTGTACGATTTGTTTTACGCCCCACCTTAGACCTAGGGGGATCATTAGGGTACCCTGGGTAGCGAAGGCCGGGCCGGGTCTCGAACCCAATTTTTATTTCTGATCATTAGGGCACCTTGGGTAACGAGGCCCAGGCCTGGGCTCGAACCCGCCACCGTTTAACGCGGTCGCGCGACGCACATGTACACAGTGTCAACTGGTGCCCAGAGGCACTGGCTGATTAAGCCACCTGGCTGAGTAAGGGCCCTATAAGACAGCGGCGGTACGGCTGAAGTGTTCATATGCGATTGGCAGTAGCCGAGCGAACACCTCTCCTTCTCTTCCTTTCTCTCTCTCTTAAGTTAGGTCTCCGTTTGGGGGGTTCAGTTTGGGGGATAACTCCGCCTCCAAGTTGCATAACCCCTTGCAACCCCATTTTGGGGGTGCCTTGCAACAAATGGGTGGGGGCTTGCAATAAAGGGGGATGGGGGTGCCACCAAGGGGGTTGATACTCTTGCAACATTATGCAACATTTGCAATTGCATTGCACTCTCCCATTTTGCGGGCATACTATTACCCTTTAATGAGATTCTTGGTCAAAAAATCCCTTCCGGTGTCGGGTGAACGGGATCTAACCTAGTTGTGAATTTCTTAATGGTCTCTGGCCTTCTAGAATGTTCCTTACCTTTCCTGGATTGTTTCCTTACTTTTGTTCATTCGTTTTTCTGCATCCACTCGAAGAGGATGCCAGTGAGCATCGAAACTGTTGTGGAAATAAACTCCGTCTATTAGTGTGAGTTTTATTGTCACATTTCGACCTCCACGTAAAAGTAAATTTTTGCGTTTATTTTAGCTGAAGTTCGCTGATCGACAGGAAACAGTGTGACATCCTATACATGTATTTTATTATCACCTTAAGTCTTAAGGCATTGCTAACTTGTCTCAGAACTGTTGTTGTCGCGTCAAAGCACCTCTGCACAATCCTCAGAAGTCTAAATTTTATTACTTTGCTCACTGAAGTCTTTTTTTCAGGTCAGACTTAGGCAACCAAGCTATTTTTTTTCTTGCTTCGCCGATTTCTTCATGATTTGTTGGTATGAAGTATAGTACTGTAACATATTTAGTGTAGTATAGAGTGTTCATTTTCATTTCAGCTTTTAGCTTTAGCACAGAGGGAAAGCACCTCAGAAAAGAGGAGCTGTATTCTTTTTCCACTCTGGCCAGTTTCAGTGTTTCTTTTTTACTTTTTAATATGATCTGCAAATATAACTTTACTTGCGATAGAGAAATATTCGCTAATATCTTCAGGTCATACAAAGTATGGAAGTGTAAATGCAATATTCAATCTTCACCCATGCATATTTTGTCTTATGGATAAAACATGAGAAACGTGATCTCAAAAGGTGTTCCAGAAATAACTTTTCATATAAATATTTTTGGAAATACCTTTTTTATATGGATCAGTGGAAAAAATATACACAAATACAACAGAACCATTAACGTCAATCATATATTCTAGAAGAGGCCTAACAATTTTGTCCAGGACCATATATATACTTTTAAAGAATTTTCACGTATTTTAATAAAAAATAATAGAACCTCAAAAAATTTGTAGAAAAGTACTTTCACATACATGAAAATGCAAAGGCACTCGAGAGCCAGATGTACGACGATTTTGTTTTCTAATATCTTGTATTGTTTTTATATTTCGGGATTCCATGATATGTGTTTGGAAATATGTGTATGTGTGTTGTTTTTTTAATTATCTTTTCGCAACGAATAAATTCTTCAGTTGAGTGAGCTCATACTGAATTTCTTTCAAGTTTGATGCCGTGTGTCCACTGAAGAGTAAAATTGTGCGAATTTACTGTCTGAGAGTAGACTTGCCAGTGTACACAAACATGCGAGAGGGCAGCACGGAGATATGGTTCAACTCGCGACAAAACGAAATTGATCGAGAAATCTCCCGAGTGAAATATGCACTGGGAGTGACTAGCAGCAACGAGTCCAAGGCTGCCTTTATTTCGCATACGTATATGACGTCACAATTCGGCACGTTTTCTGTGGTTATTGTAGTTTTTAGAAAATGTGGTATAGGTCTAACTAATTTGATTTAAATTATTCTGTTATTCATACAGGTTCAACAAATTAAAATGTATATCACTCTGTATTTCAGGGAGAATATTAATGTGTCTGTTAGCAATAAGATTTATAATTAGTTTAAATATATTAACATCCATCAGATGCCTTGTTGTATGATATATATATATATATATATTATATATATATATATACACACACACACACACACAGTATATATATATACACGTATCATTTACATTTTTTGGTGTGAATTAATACCAACTTTGTTCATTTTCATGTTTATTACAGATTTCGGTGCTTTCCTGATAACGGGAATACCCAACCGCCCGCCAGCAAACTGTTTGTTATGTATTTTTGCTCTCGTCATTTTCGTTTAAACTAACGAAAATATCACAACTTAACCTAACCAATCATCAAGGGCGTACAGTTGACCTAATCGGGCAATGAATTAACCTAACAGGTTAATATAACGGAAAATGCCCGGTTAGGTCAACTGAATGCCCAGTTAGGTTAATTGAATGCCCGGTTAGGTCAACTGTACGCCTTTGATAATTTGTTAGGTTAAGTTGTCATTTTCGATTAAACTAACGAAAATATCACGAGAACAAAAATACATCATAAACAGTTTGGTAGTCCCGATAATACGTAAGTACCAAGTTTATTAATCATTTAAATGAAATTAGTTAATATGTAAGCGATAATCAGTTAGTAGGGGGCCAAAATGTCTTTATGTCATCTAAAATCGCAGAAAAAACGTCGCTGCTTTCGGTACGTTGTCGCCACATGAATTCCGCAAGATACGAATCCAGATGATGGCGGGTGGTTGGGTATTCCCGTTAACAGGAAAGCACCCAGATTTCATAGTTACAGAATAGATAAAAATATCGGTGCTTTCCTGTTAACGGGAATACCCAACCGCCCGCCATCATCTGGGCTTATCTTGCGGAATTCATGTGACGACAACGTACCGAAAGCAGCGACGTTTTTTCTGCGATTTTAGATGACAGAAAGACATTTTGGCCCCCTACTAACTGAATTATCGCTTACATATTAACTAATTTCATTTAAATGATTAATAAATTCGGTACTTATGTATTATCAGGACTATCAAACTCTTTATAATGTATTTTTGCTCCCGTCATTTTCGTTTAAACTAACGAAAATATCACAGCTTAACCTAACCAATTATCAAAGGCGTACAGTTGACCTAACCGGGCATTCAATTAACCTAACTGGGCATTCACTTGACCTAACCCGGCATTTCCCGTTATATTAACCTGTTAGGTTAATTCAATGCCCGGTTAGGTTAATTGAATGCCCAGTTAGGTCAACTGTACGCCCTTGATGATTGGTTAGGTTAAGTTGTGATATTTTCCATTGTTTAAACGAAAATGACGAGAGCAAAAATACATAACAAACAGTTTGGTGGCGGGCGGTTGGGTATTCCCGTTAACAGGAAAGCACCAAAATATCATATCATCCCTTACCATTTTTACACAAAATACTTCCCCATATTACCAATTTTGGATCAAGTAAAGATAATCCCTCGCAGGTCACACTAGTAAAGCAAATCCCTCCCAAAAATGACCAAGTAAAGATAATCCCTCCCAGAAAGTAAAGTAAAGTGAAGCAGTCTAACATAAGGATAAAAATTAAGAGAATCTTTTTTTAAAAAATGATTTATTTGAAAACAAAATTTATTAAAATTCATTTATTACAATGGATCAAGTAAAGATAAGCACCCCCAACCTTTTTTAGTTTGCTTTATAAGGCTAACTAACGAAAATATCACGACTTAACCTAACCAATCGTTAGGTCAACTGTACGCCCTTGACGATTGGTTACGTTAGGTCGTGATATTTTCGTTAGTTAGCCTTATAAAGCTAACTAAAAAAGGTTGGGGGTGCTTAACTTTACTTGATCCAAAGACTTTAATTAAAGCGGTATTGCGGTATTGCGGTAAAGCGGTATTACCAACTTTACCAAGTAAAGATGATCCCTCCCAAAAAATGATCAAGTAAAGATAGTCCCTCCTTTTTCTGTTGGGAGGGATTATCTTTACTTGATCCCCAATTTTAAACACTGTTAATCATGTCCTGACTGGGTTTGAATTTCAGGCAACCACCCTGTGCTCTCACAGCTTAAGACACTACAATAAGCGCATTGATAGATGGAAGCTGCAGGGAGTTGCGTGACTTAGTTTTCATTAAATTTAATTCTGAAAAAAGTAGTTCTGCATTTAGAGAACACTGGACTGATACATGGAACACAAAAGAATGGGGTTCGTCAATGCACATTCTGCTTGTCATTGCTTATCCATAGTCACACATATAGCTCCTTTCTATAATCCATTATAAAATATATGTTAACTAAAAAAATGGAATTGAATAAAAACAACTTATATATGATTTCTGTTGACATTTATTACGTTTTTCATATAAAAATTGAGATATTTAAAAAGTGAGGAGTTTTCCGCATTGAGCATTGACATGGAATGAAATAAACCAGTTCCACGTCCGTCAAAGATGCGCAATTGTTTTCGGCACTAGTAAACGAAATTCCTCAAAACGGCAGCCTTGGTAACGACTCACGCACTTTCAACCCAGCTGAAAAGTTTCGCCAGTTTTTTGCGAGTTTTTCTGTAAATGAGTAAACTGAAGCCTGTTTTGCTTCACATTTTAATAGATATAATATATATATGAAATGAAAATGAAAATGAAAAGGTTTATTGACAGACTGTAATCCATATGAAAAAAATTATTAATACAATGACAGTTCACATACTAAGAATAGAAATATATACAGTTTATTAGAAATAATACAGTAATGTCGGAGTTAAGTGGAGCTACAGAGAGACGTTTCGGAACAAAGAATTCCATAGCTTAGAGGATAAATGGCAGGATTCATGGATAGCTTGGATAATCGGGTTGGTTGATTTTTTAATTCTTTGCATCAGTCTGTATTGAGCACGTCTTGTTACCTCTGGGAAGCTCGGGACATTACGGGTAGCAAACATTTGCGAAGCTGAGTACCTCGTGGGTAACTTATGTAAGAGTCTAAAAGACCTGTTGTACAGCAAATTTAGGGTTCTGCCAGAACCTTTTTTATAATTCACCCAGAGTTGCTGTCCGTAAATATTACTGCAGAAAGTACGAAAGAGAGTGTCTTTAGCTGCACTTGTACAGAACCGAAAGTTCCTTATAGTCATATTCGCTTTAGCACAAAGGCTTCGAGATTGTTTTCTTATATCCGAGTCATCACTCAAGGAGCTGGTAATAGTTTGACCCAAATACTTAAACGCTTGTAATTCCTCAATTACTTCACCTTTCATTTTAAACCGAAAGTCAGCTGGCTGCTTACAGCTTTTAGGATGAAATTGCATAACCTTAGTTTTTGTGAATACACTTTTCAAACTTTTAGTAACCGATCCAGACCTTTAACAGAGGGACTTATTAACACCATATCATCGGCATAAACTAAGTTAGTTATCCTTGTGTTATCTATAAAACATCCCACTGTTGCCTCATTAAGTGAAGCAATTAATCCGTCAATATACACATTAAACAGCATAGGGGAGAGCACGGAGCTTTTGTCTCACCCTGCAAGCGGAGCCAAAACATTCGGATTCTACATTGCTCCACCTAAAGGTAAAAGATTCGTGAGAATACCAAAATTTCAATAAATTTAATATGTACAGTGCTTACAATAAGTCTCGCGCCTCTGTCTCGTCCCAAGCTAGTCTGTTAGGTATAAAATGGGCGGTCCTTATGGCAGCGGAGGTGTGTTCGGATTGGTGCACATAATTGCTCTAAGTCTAACCCCATCAATGACGTCCATTATTACGTCACTTCTGCTACATTTTAGTGTTTAAAATACAAATGATTAAGAAGCAGAATGACCAAGTTTCGGGATGTTGGGATGGTTATGGAGCAATCCTAGTCATCATAATATTAGCTGGGCATTACATTATACCATCTCAATGTATACTGTAGACTATAGAGAACGACTAATTCAGCAAATATCCTAAATCATGGCATGATACCTAAGTTATTTTGACGCAGGTCTAAATTATTTGCTCAAATGCAATGATTGATATTAAGTAATTGTTGGGAATTGTTGTCAATATTGTTGTTTGTGATACATATCATACGTGAAGAATCTAATGATCAAATTCCTCAGTGAACCTCTCATGCGCTCGCATTTCGAGGAAATCACGGTCGTCTCACTAATAGATAGTTTATCCATTGTTTTAAGTGGTAACCTATTCCATCTTATGAAAGTCATTAGTCTAAAGCAAGACTGGTGGGCCGTGAATCAGAGAAATTTGCATTTGATTTGTTCATCGTAATTATTACGTAATATAGTATCTGTATATAGTAGTATATAAGAGTTTATTGGTAGCATATCATATGACAATTCCCATAAACATGTGATGGCCTCGATGTTGCCAGTTTTTATTTTTTTCCTGAAACTATTACCTTCTCATAGTTTGTTTCAACAATGCATATATTATCATCTCCACGAGCGTAGACATTGCAAGAAAAGATTCTAACGAAGGATAACTAAAGTTCTTTCATGGTCACAATATATACTTTTATAGATGTCAAACATAAAAATATAATAAAATTCTATATTAACATATATATTCGATACATATTTACGTCATGGCTTTAACATCAGTATTTCATATAGATTCCTCCGGCATCAATAATTGTAGGGAATGTTTGGTGTTCGACGTAAGCTCTCCCAACTATTCCTCGTGTGAGCTAAAAGTGCTTCAAATGTTCTTTCATTGCGTTGCTCCCATTCGTTAATCATTATTGCCCAAAGGTTTTCAATCGGATTCATATCAGGAGAACGCGGTGACAGAATTAGATTAATAATCTCTGGCTCCCTTTCCTTCTCCCTTCGTAATTCCCCACCCAACCTCGTTTCCTTCGACATAGCAACGCTTACCTCCATCCTCATTCCACTTCCTTCATTAAACCTATTATCGCTTTTACTGTCCCTTCCTTCCATCCTTCAATGCCAGCGTTCTTAAACCTAGCACATAAATTATATAATATGGAATCTAACACCTTAGATCTCTACGCATTCATGTTACTTGAAGACGCCAGTGTCTTAGGGGAATCTAAGTGTTGAGAGTGGGCTTGAGGGGTAGTCTATAGACACATGAATACACATATAATACAGACATGAATTTAAGTATCTTACACTATAGGAATGGAATTGAATCCTACCAGAGTTAAAAAGTCGCAAAATATGATAGATTAGTTTGTATTAAGAGGTTACTAAGAGAAAAGGATTTGGGATAGAGCAGAAGGCAGAGAGTATATTTTCTCGAGTTTCGGTTATTATTAACGTTATATGGATACATTGCCATGCGGTGTGATGAGAGAGAGAGAGTTACAAGAAGTTACAAGGAAAAGAAGTACCTCAAAAGGCCTTGCGGCCCATACCGAGGAGGTACCGATGGCAACGGGTGCCATGGAAAATTTTCTACACCCTCAAATAGTGTGCAAGATTTGGTCTAACCTTTTTTTGAACTGATCCACAGAGGAACTGTTCACAACTTCTGAAGGTAACCTGTTCCACGTGTCACAGATCTTATACGTAAAGTAATTCCCACACACACTAGTCCTAAACCGCTTCAAATCCAACTTCCAACCATTGTTGCGAGTTGGGTTATCATTTAAACTAAACATGCTTCTAAAATTGACATCGTTGAACCCGCGTAAGAACTTGAAAACCTCGATCAGTTGACCGCGCAGCCTCCGAGTTTCCAGCGAAAACAAGTTCAGGGCGCGTAACCGTCGATTGTAGCCCATATGCCTAACGGAAGGGATTAACTTTGTGGCCCTCGCCTGCACTCGCTCCAGCCTCTCAATATCTTTCTTGAGGGTGGGAGACCAAAACTGCAGAGCATATTCCAGGTGCGGCCGAACCAGGGAATTGTACAGAGAGAGCACAATCTCCTTGTTCCGAAACTGAAATTGCCTCCTGATATAACCTAACAGCTTCTGGGCTTTCTTTTCAACCTCTACGCACTGTTTGGTAAATTTAAGGTCGCTGCTAATTAGCACCCCCAAGTCCTTTTCCAAATCAGTCGCCTCGATATTACTCCCCAACATACTTTGCATTCACCCAAGTTAAACGGCATTTGCCATTTTCGGACCACTCTCCTATTCTACCTAGGTCCGCACGCAGTTCCTCGATCGCTTCGGGCGTCCCAACATTGGCCCCAAGCTTCGTGTCATCAGCGAATTTGGCGATCCGACTGACGATGCCACCGTCGATATCATTTACGTAAATGATAAACAACAGTGGCCCCGAAACGGAACCCTGAGGAACCCCACTAGTGACCGAGGCCCAATCCAAACTAACCCCTTTAATTACAACCCTCTGCCGCCTATTCTTCAGCCAGTTTTCAATCCACCTACCTACTTCCCCACCGATACCCAGCGCGCACACTTTCGCCATTAGCCGGCGGTGAGATACCTTATCAAAGGCTTTCTGAGAGAGAGAGAGGATGGAGAGAGAGAGGATGGGGAGAGAGAGAGAGGATGGGGAGAGAGAGAGAGAGAGAGAGGATGGAGAGAGAGAGAGAGAGGATGGGGAGAGAGAGAGAAAGAGAGGATGGAGAGAGAGAGAGAGAGAGAGAGGATGGAGAGAGAGAGAGGATGGAGAGAGAGAGAGGATGGAGAGAGAGAGAGCGTTATCTCCTGCATACTCTATATATATCTATATACAGTATGTCTCTATATATAAATAGATAGAGTGATCGACACAATGATAATGTGGACGTCATTGATGGGGTTAGAGCAATTATGTGCACTAATCAGAACACACCTCCGCTGCCATAAGGACCGCCCATTTTATACCTAACAGACTAGCTTGGGACGAGACAGAGGCGTGAGACTTATTGTAAGCACTGTACATGGGAACCTTCCTGTCTTCTAGTTTTTCAAATAAAATATTGTGGTTCACTCTATCATATGCCTTACTTATATCTAAGACACAGCATAAATAGTTGAATTACTGTCAATGTATTTAGATATTGTTTCTTTATGTACAAAGATACACAGGTCAGTTGAGTGGGACCTTTTAAATCCAAACTGATTAGATGTCCATAGGAAATTATTTAATCGGAGTAACAAGAGTTTTTCTAGTAGTTTCGAGAAGCAGGAAGCGACAGCAACAGGCCTGTAATTATTGCTGGACAGAATGTCTCCATACTTATTTTTGACCAGGGGCAAGATATATACCCTCATAAACTCTGCAAGGATATAGCTTTGAGCAAGCATGGCTGATAGGAGCAATGATATATGCAGACATACTACGTCATTTGCATATTTTAAGTGCTCATTCGATAGGTCATCTACCCTTGACGCAGAACCAGTCTTTAACTCTTTAATTAACCTCTTTACTTCAGGAACTGATATCAAAGTATTTTCCCTTGTCTCTCCCACAGTCGTTTCGCTGAAATCTATCTTAAGATTATCCTTACTCACACTGTTAAGAATGTTAGAGGAGTGGTTTTTCCACAGCTTTGCAACTTCATCCTTCCCCGACACCCCATCGATTGTCGGGGGGAGGACACTTTTGACACCCGTTTGATTCTTAACAAATTTCAAAAATTTGTTATTATCGTTATTTATGCGAGCTTTACAGGCTTTTGATGCTCTAATAGACTCTTCTTCCTGTTTACATCGCCTTATGGCCGCCTTATACTGACCCCTACTCCACACATATTCATGTATACTGGTCCTAATCTGGGTCTACCATGAAAGCACAACAGATCGTAGGCGTTTTTCAATTCCCTCTTCAGGGGGGCCAATAAAATCATTCCATCCAGGAATAATCTTAGTATGATAGTTGTAAGATTTAATCATGGGGCTTTCTGCTTCTCTTAACAGGGATACTATTTTACTATAATACCTATCTATGAGTTTACAGTGAGAATCATTTGAGCAATGATTACTACAGGCAAGATGCAAAATTTCTAAAGTATTGAAGAGGTGACCTGCTCTGTCTTTGTATTCTCTCCTCTGTTGCATATTAACATTAGACCAATCGACGCGATTATTCTTACCTATTGAGTTCTTGTTATGTCGTGTTGCGCATAAATTGGTAAAATTAATTAATAGTTCTAATGGTCTATGATCAGAAAGAAGGAAATCATGCAGAATATGAAGTCAAACAACTCGATCATTTAGAGTATTACTAGTGAGACAATGATCAATCCACCTGGTGGTACCACTCATATCACTAACGTATGTAAAATTACCACTGGTTACCCCTAATACATCTACATCACTTATACTTAATTTGGCCGACTCGCACATGCTACCCAATTCTACAAAGACTTCCTAGTTCACATGCGCGTTAAAGTTCCCCATTATTATATAATAATACCGTCTGGCCATTGACTCATATTGTACGGGTTGAAATGCGACTTTACACCTTTAATTTTTACTTTAAATGAGTTATAATACGGAGATTTTGTGTTTAGTTTATTAACTAACAATATACTGTGTTTCCCACTGACTTCTTCCATCATGTGTCGAATATCGCTCTCCTCGTTCGAGAGC
Source organism: Bathynomus jamesi (assembly GCA_023014485.1). NCBI lineage: Eukaryota > Metazoa > Arthropoda > Malacostraca > Isopoda > Cirolanidae > Bathynomus > Bathynomus jamesi. The sequence continues at coordinate 452,565 of JAJOZX010000076.1, forward strand.
TGAATTCGTGACACAAAGGAGGTGTGATTCCTCACCGGTGGCCTTGCTGCTAAGGCAGGTTGAGGAACCCTCAGTGAAGAACGTCTGTTGACCGTCACCCACCCGTCCTCTTCCCTCAATCTCCCTGAGGCAGGGTTCGCCTGCCTGGGGTATGGGTGGCACGACCTTGGGGGTATAGGAGACCCCTCCCCTACTCTGTGGCTTGGTGAGGGTCTGTTAGCGGTGTTTATATCCTGACGGCCGCGCGTGCCCCTCCTTCTTAGGTGGGAAGGGGAAACTGTATGCCGAGCGAGGCGTTTGAGTAATCGAACGCCTCTCCCCTGCAGTGGAAGGCAAGGAAGAGGGCAGTGATACCTCGTCTCTTGGCACCGGACAGTCCCTATTCCTATTGTGAAATCGGGAGCAGGTGCCCTTTCCTGAACGGGAAGGAGGTTGACCGCTTCCCCTGCATGCTGCGTTTCCACCCCACATTCAAGGGGGGAATTGGGGGTGGGGATTTCGTTTCCCTTGCTGCCCGACGCGCTTCTTGGGGATCTGACTTGCTGAACAACTTCCGAGTAACTGGGCTTTGGGAGGAACGTCTCTTTCAACGCATCTAACTCTGACCGGAATTGTTCTAGCGAAATCGCATTTTTCTGACTTGACACCACGTGTTGGTGTTTCAGTTGAACTATCGACTACAATATATATAGATGTCGATTCAAATAATGTAGACATATGATGTAGGCTTGGGCTACGTCGTAGCCAATGTCGTAACGCCGCTTCCCATTAATCAGCGGAGTTAAGCGACATTGAGTCTGCGTGGCAGTTGGATTAGGGATCGTCCTTCGTGTTCAGATTATGTAACAATCCGCAGTTCGGATCCCACGTAAAGCTGTAGGTTCCCTCCGCCATATGACCTTAGATGTTGCGAAGGAGATTAAAGAACCCCATCATTTCATTTATTTAGCATGCCTAAACTCGCGCGATTTTTCTCTCAAATGGATACATCCCGAGGGCTAACTCTCACTGGAAATATCATTAGTTACTCGCCAGTGGACTCACGGCTTTGTATAACTTTTTATGCATATTGTGTTTATTTGCAAGAAGTTAAAACTTCTATTTCCTTAAAATGAATTAAAGTAAAAACAGGAGAATGGATGTGTTTTACCTTTTCTATTTTCCACCTGTTTTTAATTTCGAAATGTTGAAAGATTAAAATAAAAAATGTACTTCATAGGTTTCTTTGTAATAAAAATAATCTAATAATAATAAAAAATAATCTGATTTTAAAAATAATCTAATTGCAGAATGAAAATGAAACTAGTATTAGGTCTAAATTTTAACTAGTGGATGGATGGTAGATCCGTCTAGCTCGCCATTCTATCTAAATTTTGCAGTTGCACGTCCTCCTTTCCATCGAAAACATTTACCATAGCAGTGTTCTTGTGAATCTTCCGTCAAGGTAATCCGTTTTATCGTCTTCCCTTTCACAAAGTTTTACCTCTTGCTAGCTACTGTAATATTTTTTTACATGCTTTCGCGTTTAGCTGTTCTGTAAACAGAATCCTTTATCGAAATATATAGGACACTAAAAATCTATAAAGTGAGTTTTTATTAAACATTATAAACTTTACCTAGAGAGGAAGTTTTTATGGTTAAATTGTAGTTTAACACCCAACTTAAATTTTAAATAGCTGTAACTTTTTTATTATTTATTTGCGACAAATTTGGATTCCGTATTTGCGAAGAGGAGACAAAACTGAGCTAGAAACCAAAAAAAAAAATATGAGCTGGTCATCAGCTGGGTGCTAAACTGCAAATTTACCGTTTTAATAATATAAACTATAAAGCAAAAATGAAATAGCCGACAAATTATATTTGTATAAATATGAAACTTGTACAGAGCTTTTAAACCCTGGCAACATTTTAATGTTTGAGTTACCCTTTTAAATAAAATTTTCTATATTAAAATTTTTGTTTTGGGTTTCAGGGTAACTGGTAAAAATGTCACTTGTAGTTATAACTGAATGTGAAAAATTTTTATGTGATAATGCAACTACTATTATAAATTCTCAGACTTGTCTAGTAAAATCTTATTATTACTGAACTTAATTTATAGCCCAAGTTTTGCTTTCGAAATTCAGGTTTTGAAGGTTTGTTATGTTAAAGATGGTTCGAGAGCAATTCCTTTTCGTTCAAGTTAATTCTGTTAAGTTATTTTTCTAATAATGAAATGTTTTTAAACCAAATTACTCAAAATTTCGAACTCCGTGTGATGGTTTAATGTTTTTTTTTAAACATATCCTCAATTACTACCTAAGAGGCTCACCTATTTTATCTTCACATTCAATTCTTCGGTCCGGAAGAATATGCCTATATGGCAGTCTTGGTTCAGACAACTGCTGGTTTACAATACCTTATTTTTGTAATGTAGCATAGATTATGCATATTAAGTTGTGTTATAATAAGTGGCTATGTTATAATAAGTGTTATAAGATGTCTCATGTAATAATAATATACATAAAATTGTCAGATAATGCTAGGTTAAGTGGCTATGTTGGCCTTATTTTTGTACGTAAGATTGTATTTGCATGTTAGGTTAAGTGGCTATGGATTGTAAATGATCCGCAATAAAGATGTTTCATGTTTCTTTGTCTAATTATTCGTTTCGTCTTTTTAAATCAATTAAAGCGTTTAAAATTGTTAATTATTATATTAATTATTACACACACACACACACACACAAAAAAAAAAAAAATTATATACGGTATATATATATATATATATTTGTAAAAATCACGCAGTAGAGGAGTATAAGATATTTGCTTTCAGTTCCGCGTATCGGAAAAGTGATGTTTAGGCTATATAATTGCCTCTGACCAAATAAATTTAGAAGTACCATATTGGACTGCTTGCAGTGCTGGATTTAGGCACAAAATAAGTAAGCTACAGTTTAGGGCCTCACACATTGAGGGGCCTATTTGAGTTTGGTTTTTTTTTATGAAACCTAACTTATGCCAGGTGGCCAATTGGCTGGGGCTAACCAGGGGCTTTCTCCAAGATAAATAGTATTTTAAATCTAGTGTATCAAGACACTGGCACCGAATATGAGGGCCCCTTTGGTACGAGTGATCGGTACAAAAATTAAAACGTTTAAAAGCTTTGCTGAAACTAACTTATATGATCGCGGTACACAAAACAAACCGGTACGCATACCTCGAAACTGCTGAAGTCCTGAGTTATGTTGTGAATTTGCTGAAACTAGTTTATGAATGGCCGTCCGTCCGTCGGTAGCCAAAATTGACCTAGTTGGCAGTATACATACCACTCCTTAGGCGGCGTTAGGCCCTAGGTTATCTTATTTTAATTAAATCTGACTTTGCAGAAACTTTTATTTTTCGATCATGGGGGCCGAAGCACCCATTATAGCGGCCTCTGGTATGAATAACATTTGTTTGGTGAAACTCAGGCCCCTCTCAGGCCCCTCTGACACGTAATCAAATTTTTTTGAGACCAAGGTTAGACTAGTAAGAAAAAAATTAAGAAAGTCCGCCACTGCGTAGGCTCTAGGGATCTTTTCCGTTTGGGGAATAGCAGCGAATTTTAATGAAAATCGGTATACTAATGTAGTTTTGATCACTGATTTCAAAAATAACGTTCTTTTTATGGAGAAATGAAAAACAAACATGTTAGAGCACTTTAAATAATTAATGTATTTTTAACGAAAATATCATGACTTAACCTAACCAATCGTCAAGGGCGTACAGTTGATCTAACTGGGCATTCAATTGACCTAACTGGGCATTAATTCTTGATTGTTTTCTGCTACTTTTACAGATCTGCTGGGATCCTTCAAAAAACGTATTCTTCGTAAAGTTGCACTTTTTATCGTTTGACCGACGCTTTTGGCAACGAAAGAACTAGGTATTTTTATCAAAGGAACACACTTTCCCACACTTAGAGCACTTTTTCATAAGCAGTAGCTGTTTGTGACTCTGGCTAAATTTAACATAATCCTCTGTAACTAGTTTAAGATAGTTAAAACACATATTAATTATTTAAAGTGCTTTAACATGATTGTTTTTCATTTCTCCAACAAAAGAAAGTTATTTTTTAAATCAGTGACCAAAACTACATTAGTATACCGATTTTCGTTAAAATTCGCTGCTAGCCCCCAAACGGAAAAGACCCGACTCTAGATTTTCTTACTATTTTTTAAAAATGTCTTAGCTCTGGCTTACTGAAATCAATACTTTATTAAGTTTTCATTATTGTCGGAAACATTCCCGAGAGACAACCTCAACATACCTAAAACAACTTCACGTTTAAAAGAGATCCTTTACCTATATATTAGGGACGTGGCTACTGATACTAACCGTGGATCTGGCATATCAAACAGTAACTAATTACTGTTGTGCTTGGACTTTGATTGCCAAGCAAATCTAGTTGGTCGGTTACATCAGATCTCTCGCCATTCTTATTTGTCCGCGAAAGAGCTCGTATCATTCCTTATTTGCCTGTTATTCTTTAATTATTGCTAAGATTAGCCATATTACGGTTCAGTACGAAGGCTCTCCGTTTCTGATATTATTAGAACAACTTGCTTAAATTTATATTGTGTCTATTTTATATTTGTTATTTTATACATATTTATTCCTTATGTCATATTACTGCAAACCGCTACATAGAGGCGGGGGAGGATTAATCATATTGCCTTCCTAATTTAATGTCAAGCATAAGCTAAATTTGTATCCCTAACATAAGTAGCGAAGTTACATTGTTTCATTTTCCATTTCTAGTTATTTTATTTTATTTTATATAGGGCCTATTTATACTATATTCCCTATTGCCATTTTTAATTTCAACTTTTATTAATTTCAAAAGTTATTTGTTTCCCTTATTATTTTGGAGAGGCCCATCAACCACGACTTTTCTTCTACTACTTCTTTCACCACCTTTCTCTACAAAAAAAAAAAAATGGTGTCAATAATCCAGCAGGGTTGAAAGCACCTTAAACAGAAAAAAAAAAAAAAAAAAAAAAAATGAGAACTTTTGAAAGTGGATTTCAGAAAAGAAAAAAGAAGCAGCAGCTTGAAAGGCAGATAAAACAATTACCGAAAGTTGACAGTTATTTCAATGTTATAAAGGAGGGATCTCAGACTCGAGAGAGTCAGAAGATCCACAACAACCACAAGCACCCACCTCTTTTACTAGAATAGATAATACAAACGCGAATGTGACTACTTCATCTGATCGTGTTACAGATAATGAATTTTCAGTACCCTCCAGCCAGTATCAGTCAGCCGGGCCTGATACAAATCTTTAGTCCGGCCCGCAGGCCGTATGTTGGACAAACCTGATGTAGATGCTTCGGAAAAACAGCTGAGTAAAGGTGTAAAGATTCTAGTTAAAGACTATCCTGAAGATGCTGATATCACTTTGGTGGAGAATTAAAACACTTTCATGCTTACATCAAACAAGATTACTCAGATAAAAGACATTTATGCCACAGGATCTGTATCAAATCATCATCCAAGATAATATTCAGTTGGCTTTACCAAATGTAGAAGTAATACTGCGGCGCTTTTTGAGTCTAATGGTAATGAAATGCTCAGATGAAAGGTCATTTTCGCCAGTGAAAAGAATGAACTACGGATGACAATGCTACAAGAAAAGCTGTCTGCACTAAGCATTTTGTGCAAAGAGAGTAACAAACCTCGTAATTTATCCTTTGACGACATTATCAATGATTATGCCTTTCAACAAGGCTTATAAGGCTAACTAGAGAAGGCTGGGGGCCCTGATCTTCAGGCGATCCCATTAATCCACCGGGAGTAGTCTAGTAGTAAAGGGCTGGGATCACTTTAACATATTGCTTCCCAGGAATCTCTCTTTAACATATTGCTTCCCAGTGTTAATTACTTTAACATATTGCTTCCCAAAAATAGACATTACACAACCAATTACAGTTACATTACAATAGTTTATAATATTTAGAGATTAGCTAGTCGAGAAAATGTAAATTTATGGACAACTTAACTTATTATGCTTTGCCATTTTTTGTGAATGTAAAATATTTGGATCAACTGAAGATCAGGGTTCCCAGCCTTCTTTAGTTAGCCTTATGAGGCTAACTAACGAAAATATCACGACCTAACCTAACCAATCGTTAGGTCAACTGTACGCCCTTGACGATTGGTTAGGTTAGGTCGTGATATTTTCGTTAGTTAGCCTTATAAAGCTAACTAAAAAAGGTTGGGGGTGCTTAACTTTACTTGATTCAAAGACTTTAATTAAAGCGGTATTGCGGTATTGCGGTAAAGCGGTATTACCAACTTTACCAAGTAAAGATGATCCCTCCCAAAAAATGATCAAGTAAAGATAGTCCCTCCTTTTTCTGTTGGGAGGGATTATCTTTACTTGATCCCCAATTTTAAACACTGTTAATCATGTCCTGACTGGGTTTGAATTTCAGGCAATCACCCTGTGCTCTCACAGCTTAAGACACTACAATAAGCGCATTGATAGATGGAAGCTGCAGGGAGTTACGTGACTTAGTTTTCATTAAATTTAATTCTGAAAAAAGTAGTTCTGTATTTAGAGAACACTGGACTGATACATGGAACACAACAGAATGGGGTTCGTCAATGCACTTTCTGCTTGTCATTGCTTATCCATAGTCACACATATAGCTCCTTTCTATAATCCATTATAAAATATATGTTAACTAAAAAAATGGAATTGAATAAAAACATCTTATATATGATTTCTGTTGACATTTATTACGTTTTTCATATAAAAATTGAGATATTTAAAAAGTGAGGAGTTTTCCGCATTGAGCATTGACATGGAATGAAATCAACCAGTTCCACGTCCGTCAATGATGCGCAATTGTTTTCGGCACTAGTGAACGAAATTCTCACGCACTTTCAGCTGAAAAGTTTCGCCAGTTTTTGCGAGTTTTTCTGTAAATGAGTAAACTGAAGCCTGTTTTGCTTCACATTTTAATAGATATAATATATATATATATATATATATATATATATATATGAAATGAAAATGAAAATGAAAAGGTTTATTGACAGACTGTCCATATGAAAAAAATTATTAATACAATGACAGTTCACATACTAAGGATAGAAATATATACAGTTTATTAGAAATAATACAGTAATGTCGGAGTTAAGTGGAGCTACAGACAGACGTTTTGGAACCAAGAATTCCATAGCTTAGAGGATAAATGGCAGGATTCATGGATAGCTTGGATAATCGGGTTGGTTGATTTTTTAATTCTTTCCATCAGTCTGTATTGAGCACGTCTTGTTACCTCTGGGAAGCTCGGGACATTACGGGTAGCAAACATTTGCGAAGCTGAATACCTCGTGGGTAACTTATGTAAGAGTCTAAAAGACCTGTTGTACAGCAAATTTAGGGTTCTGCCAGAACCTTTTTTATAATTCACCCAGAGTTGCTGTCCATAAATATTACTGCAGAAAGTACGAAAGAGAGTGTCTTCAGCTGCACTTGTACAGAACCGAAAGTTCCTTATAGTCATATTCGCTTTAGCACAAAGGCTTCGAGATTGTTTTCTTATATCCGAGTCATCACTCAAGGAGCTGGTAATAGTTTGACCCAAATACTTAAACGCTTGTAATTCCTCAATTACTTCACCTTTCATTTTAAACCGAAAGTCAGCTGGCTGCTTACAGCTTTTAGGATGAAATTGCATAACCTTAGTTTTTGTGAATACACTTTTCAAACTTTTAGTAACCGATCCAGACCTTTAACAGAGGGACTTATTAACACCATATCATCGGCATAAACTAAGTTAGTTATCCTTGTGTTATCTATAAAACATCCCACTGTTGCCTCATTAAGTGAAGCAATTAATCCGTCAATATACACATTAAACAGCATAGGGGAGAGCACGGAGCTTTTGTCTCACCCTGCAAGCGGAGCCAAAACATTCGGATTCTACATTGCTCCACCTAAGGTAAAAGATTCGTGAGAATACCAAAATTTCAATAAATTTAATATGTACAGTGCTTACAATAAGTCTCGCGCCTCTGTCTCGTCCCAAGCTAGTCTGTTAGGTATAAAATGGGCGGTCCTTATGGCAGCGGAGGGTGTGTTCGGATTGGTGCACATAATTGCTCTAAGTCTAACCCCATCAATGACGTCCATTATTACGTCACTTCTGCTACATTTTAGTGTTTAAAATACAAATGATTAAGAAGCAGAATGACCAAGTTTCGGGATGTTGGGATGGTTATGGAGCAATCCTAGTCATCATAATATTAGCTGGGCATTACATTATACCATCTCAATGTATACTGTAGACTATAGAGAACGACTAATTCAGCAAATATCCTAAATCATGGCATGATACCTAAGTTATTTTGACGCAGGTCTAAATTATTTGCTCAAATGCAATGATTGATATTAAGTAATTGTTGGGAATTGTTGTCAATATTGTTGTTTGTGATACATATCATACGTGAAGAATCTAATGATCAAATTCCTCAGTGAACCTCTCATGCGCTCGCATTTCGAGGAAATCACGGTCGTCTCACTAATAGATAGTTTATCCATTGTTTTAAGTGGTAACCTATTCCATCTTATGAAAGTCATTAGTCTAAAGCAAGACTGGTGGGCCGTGAATCAGAGAAATTTGCATTTGATTTGTTCATCGTAATTATTACGTAATATAGTATCTGTATATAGTAGTATATAAGAGTTTATTGGTAGCATATCATATGACAATTCCCATAAACATGTGATGGCCTCGATGTTGCCAGTTTTATTTTTTTCCTGAAACTATTACCTTCTCATAGTTTGTTTCAACAATGCATATATTATCATCTCCACGAGCGTAGACATTGCAAGAAAAGATTCTAACGAAGGATAACTAAAGTTCTTTCATGGTCACAATATATACTTTTATAGATGTCAAACATAAAAATATAATAAAATTCTATATTAACATAAATATATATTCGATACATATTTACGTCATGGCTTTAACATCAGTATTTCATATAGATTCCTCCGGCATCAATAATTGTAGGGAATGTTTGGTGTTCGACGTAAGCTCTCCCAACTATTCCTCGTGTGAGCTAAAAGTGCTTCAAATGTTCTTTCATTGCGTTGCTCCCATTCGTTAATCATTATTGCCCAAAGGTTTTCAATCGGATTCATATCAGGAGAACGCGGTGACAGAATTAGATTAATAATCTCTGGCTCCCTTTCCTTCTCCCTTCGTAATTCCCCACCCAACCTCGTTTCCTTCGACATAGCAACGCTTACCTCCATCCTCATTCCACTTCCTTCATTAAACCTATTATCGCTTTTACTGTCCCTTCCTTCCATCCTTCAATGCCAGCGTTCTTAAACCTAGCACATAAATTATATAATATGGAATCTAACACCTTAGATCTCTACGCATTCATGTTACTTGAAGACGCCAGTGTCTTAGGGGAATCTAAGTGTTGAGAGTGGGCTTGAGGGGTAGTCTATAGACACATGAATACACATATAATACAGACATGAATTTAAGTATCTTACACTATAGGAATGGAATTGAATCCTACCAGAGTTAAAAAGTCGCAAAATATGATAGATTAGTTTGTATTAAGAGGTTACTAAGAGAAAAGGATTTGGGATAGAGCAGAAGGCAGAGAGTATATTTTCTCGAGTTTCGGTTATTATTAACGTTATATGGATACATTGCCATGCGGTGTGATGAGAGAGAGAGAGTTACAAGAAGTTACAAGGAAAAGAAGTACCTCAAAAGGCCTTGCGGCCCATACCGAGGAGGTACCGATGGCAACGGGTGCCATGGAAAATTTTCTACACCCTCAAATAGTGTGCAAGATTTGGTCTAACCTTTTTTGAACTGATCCACAGAGGAACTGTTCACAACTTCTGAAGGTAACCTGTTCCACGTGTCACAGATCTTATACGTAAAGTAATTCCCACACACACTAGTCCTAAACCGCTTCAAATCCAACTTCCAACCATTGTTGCGAGTTGGGTTATCATTTAAACTAAACATGCTTCTAAAATTGACATCGTTGAACCCGCGTAAGAACTTGAAAACCTCGATCAGTTGACCGCGCAGCCTCCGAGTTTCCAGCGAAAACAAGTTCAGGGCGCGTAACCGTCGATTGTAGCCCATATGCCTAACGGAAGGGATTAACTTTGTGGCCCTCGCCTGCACTCGCTCCAGCCTCTCAATATCTTTCTTGGGTGGGAGACCAAAACTGCAGAGCATATTCCAGGTGCGGCCGAACCAGGGAATTGTACAGAGAGAGCACAATCTCCTTGTTCCGAAACTGAAATTGCCTCCTGATATAACCTAACAGCTTCTGGGCTTTCTTTTCAACCTCTACGCACTGTTTGGTAAATTTAAGGTCGCTGCTAATTAGCACCCCCAAGTCCTTTTCCAAATCAGTCGCCTCGATATTACTCCCCAACATACTTTGCATTCACCCAAGTTAAACGGCATTTGCCATTTTTCGGACCACTCTCCTATTCTACCTAGGTCCGCACGCAGTTCCTCGATCGCTTCGGGCGTCCAACATTGGCCCCAAGCTTCGTGTCATCAGCGAATTTGGCGATCCGACTGACGATGCCACCGTCGATATCATTTACGTAAATGATAAACAACAGTGGCCCCGAAACGGAACCCTGAGGAACCCCACTAGTGACCGAGGCCCAATCCAAACTAACCCCTTTAATTACAACCCTCTGCCGCCTATTCTTCAGCCAGTTTTCAATCCACCTACCTACTTCCCCACCGATACCCAGCGCGCACACTTTCGCCATTAGCCGGCGGTGAGATACCTTATCAAAGGCTTTCTGAGAGAGAGAGAGGATGGAGAGAGAGAGGATGGGGAGAGAGAGAGAGGATGGGGAGAGAGAGAGAGAGAGAGGATGGAGAGAGAGAGAGAGAGGATGGGGAGAGAGAGAGAGAAAGAGAGGATGGAGAGAGAGAGAGAGAGAGAGGATGGAGAGAGAGAGAGGATGGAGAGAGAGAGAGGATGGAGAGAGAGAGAGCGTTATCTCCTGCATACTCTATATATATCTATATACAGTATGTCTCTATATATAAATAGATAGAGTGATCGACACAATGATAATGTGGACGTCATTGATGGGGTTAGAGCAATTATGTGCACTAATCAGAACACACCTCCGCTGCCATAAGGACCGCCCATTTTATACCTAACAGACTAGCTTGGGACGAGACAGAGGCGTGAGACTTATTGTAAGCACTGTACATGGGAACCTTCCTGTCTTCTAGTTTTTCAAATAAAATATTGTGGTTCACTCTATCATATGCCTTACTTATATCTAAGACACAGCATAAATAGTTGAATTACTGTCAATGTATTTAGATATTGTTTCTTTATGTACAAAGATACACAGGTCAGTTGAGTGGGACCTTTTAAATCCAAACTGATTAGATGTCCATAGGAAATTATTTAATCGGAGTAACAAGAGTTTTTCTAGTAGTTTCGAGAAGCAGGAAGCGACAGCAACAGGCCTGTAATTATTGCTGGACAGAATGTCTCCATACTTATTTTTGACCAGGGGCAAGATATATACCCTCATAAACTCTGCAAGGATATAGCTTTGAGCAAGCATGGCTGATAGGAGCAATGATATATGCAGACATACTACGTCATTTGCATATTTTAAGTGCTCATTCGATAGGTCATCTACCCTTGACGCAGAACCAGTCTTTAACTCTTTAATTAACCTCTTTACTTCAGGAACTGATATCAAAGTATTTTCCCTTGTCTCTCCCACAGTCGTTTCGCTGAAATCTATCTTAAGATTATCCTTACTCACACTGTTAAGAATGTTAGAGGAGTGGTTTTTCCACAGCTTTGCAACTTCATCCTTCCCCGACACCCCATCGATTGTCGGGGGAGGACACTTTTGACACCCGTTTGATTCTTAACAAATTTCAAAAATTTGTTATTATCGTTATTTATGCGAGCTTTACAGGCTTTTGATGCTCTAATAGACTCTTCTTCCTGTTTACATCGCCTTATGGCCGCCTTATACTGACCCCTACTCCACACATATTCATGTATACTGGTCCTAATCTGGGTCTACCATGAAAGCACAACAGATCGTAGGCGTTTTTCAATTCCCTCTTCAGGGGGGCCAATAAAATCATTCCATCCAGGAATAATCTTAGTATGATAGTTGTAAGATTTAATCATGGGGCTTTCTGCTTCTCTTAACAGGGATACTATTTTACTATAATACCTATCTATGAGTTTACAGTGAGAATCATTTGAGCAATGATTACTACAGGCAAGATGCAAAATTTCTAAAGTATTGAAGAGGTGACCTGCTCTGTCTTTGTATTCTCTCCTCTGTTGCATATTAACATTAGACCAATCGACGCGATTATTCTTACCTATTGAGTTCTTGTTATGTCGTGTTGCGCATAAATTGGTAAAATTAATTAATAGTTCTAATGGTCTATGATCAGAAAGAAGGAAATCATGCAGAATATGAAGTCAAACAACTCGATCATTTAGAGTATTACTAGTGAGACAATGATCAATCCACCTGGTGGTACCACTCATATCACTAACGTATGTAAAATTACCACTGGTTACCCCTAATACATCTACATCACTTATACTTAATTTGGCCGACTCGCACATGCTACCCAATTCTACAAAGACTTCCTAGTTCACATGCGCGTTAAAGTTCCCCATTATTATATAATAATACCGTCTGGCCATTGACTCATATTGTACGGGTTGAAATGCGACTTTACACCTTTAATTTTTACTTTAAATGAGTTATAATACGGAGATTTTGTGTTTAGTTTATTAACTAACAATATACTGTGTTTCCCACTGACTTCTTCCATCATGTGTCGAATATCGCTCTCCTCGTTCGAGAGCTGAATTCGTGACACAAAGGAGGTGTGATTCCTCACCGGTGGCCTTGCTGCTAAGGCAGGTTGAGGAACCCTCAGTGAAGAACGTCTGTTGACCGTCACCCACCCGTCCTCTTCCCTCAATCTCCCTGAGGCAGGGTTCGCCTGCCTGGGGTATGGTGGCACGACCTTGGGGGTATAGGAGACCCCTCCCCTACTCTGTGGCTTGGTGAGGGTCTGTTAGCGGTGTTTATATCCTGACGGCCGCGCGTGCCCCTCCTTCTTAGGTGGGAAGGGGAGGAACTGTATGCCGAGCGAGGCGTTTGAGTAATCGAACGCCTCTCCCCTGCAGTGGAAGGCAAGGAAGAGGGCAGTGATACCTCGTCTCTTGGCACCGGACAGTCCCTATTCCTATTGTGAAATCGGGAGCAGGTGCCTTTCCTGAACGGGAAGGAGGTTGACCGCTTCCCCTGCATGCTGCGTTTCCACCCCACATTCAAGGGGGGAATTGGGGGTGGGGATTTCGTTTCCCTTGCTGCCCGACGCGCTTCTTGGGGATCTGACTTGCTGAACAACTTCCGAGTAACTGGGCTTTGGGAGGAACGTCTCTTTCAACGCATCTAACTCTGACCGGAATTGTTCTAGCGAAATCGCATTTTTCTGACTTGACACCACGTGTTGGTGTTTCAGTTGAACTATCGACTACAATATATATAGATGTCGATTCAAATAATGTAGACATATGATGTAGGCTTGGGCTACGTCGTAGCCAATGTCGTAACGCCGCTTCCCATTAATCAGCGGAGTTAAGCGACATTGAGTCTGCGTGGCAGTTGGATTAGGGATCGTCCTTCGTGTTCAGATTATGTAACAATCCGCAGTTCGGATCCCACGTAAAGCTGTAGGTTCCCTCCGCCATATGACCTTAGATGTTGCGAAGGAGATTAAAGAACCCCATCATTTCATTTATTTAGCATGCCTAAACTCGCGCGATTTTTCTCTCAAATGGATACATCCCCGAGGGCTAACTCTCACTGGAAATATCATTAGTTACTCGCCAGTGGACTCACGGCTTTGTATAACTTTTTATGCATATTGTGTTTATTTGCAAGAAGTTAAAACTTCTATTTCCTTAAAATGAATTAAAGTAAAAACAGGAGAATGGATGTGTTTTACCTTTTCTATTTTCCACCTGTTTTTAATTTCGAAATGTTGAAAGATTAAAATAAAAAATGTACTTCATAGGTTTCTTTGTAATAAAAATAATCTAATAATAATAAAAAATAATCTGATTTAAAAATAATCTAATTGCAGAATGAAAATGAAACTAGTATTAGGTCTAAATTTTAACTAGTGGATGGATGGTAGATCCGTCTAGCTCGCCATTCTATCTAAATTTTGCAGTTGCACGTCCTCCTTTCCATCGAAAACATTTACCATAGCAGTGTTCTTGTGAATCTTCCGTCAAGGTAATCCGTTTTATCGTCTTCCCTTTCACAAAGTTTTACCTCTTGCTAGCTACTGTAATATTTTTTTACATGCTTTCGCGTTTAGCTGTTCTGTAAACAGAATCCTTTATCGAAATATATAGGACACTAAAAATCTATAAAGTGAGTTTTTATTAAACATTATAAACTTTACCTAGAGAGGAAGTTTTTATGGTTAAATTGTAGTTTAACACCCAACTTAAATTTTAAATAGCTGTAACTTTTTTATTATTTATTTGCGACAAATTTGGATTCCGTATTTGCGAAGAGGAGACAAAACTGAGCTAGAAACCAAAAAAAAAAATATGAGCTGGTCATCAGCTGGGTGCTAAACTGCAAATTTACCGTTTTAATAATATAAACTATAAAGCAAAAATGAAATAGCCGACAAATTATATTTGTATAAATATGAAACTTGTACAGAGCTTTTAAACCCTGGCAACATTTTAATGTTTGAGTTACCCTTTTAAATAAAATTTTCTATATTAAAATTTTTGTTTTGGGTTTCAGGGTAACTGGTAAAAATGTCACTTGTAGTTATAACTGAATGTGAAAAATTTTTATGTGATAATGCAACTACTATTATAAATTCTCAGACTTGTCTAGTAAAATCTTATTATTACTGAACTTAATTTATAGCCCAAGTTTTGCTTTCGAAATTCAGGTTTTGAAGGTTTGTTATGTTAAAGATGGTTCGAGAGCAATTCCTTTTCGTTCAAGTTAATTCTGTTAAGTTATTTTTCTAATAATGAAATGTTTTTAAACCAAATTACTCAAAATTTCGAACTCCGTGTGATGGTTTAATGTTTTTTTTTAAACATATCCTCAATTACTACCTAAGAGGCTCACCTATTTTATCTTCACATTCAATTCTTCGGTCCGGAAGAATATGCCTATATGGCAGTCTTGGTTCAGACAACTGCTGGTTTACAATACCTTATTTTTGTAATGTAGCATAGATTATGCATATTAAGTTGTGTTATAATAATAAGTGGCTATGTTATAATAAGTGTTATAAGATGTCTCATGTAATAATAATATACATAAAATTGTCAGATAATGCTAGGTTAAGTGGCTATTGGCCTTATTTTTGTACGTAAGATTGTATTTGCATGTTAGGTTAAGTGGCTATGGATTGTAAATGATCCGCAATAAGATGTTTCATGTTTCTTTGTATAATTATTCGTTTCGTCTTTTTAAATCAATTAAAGCGTTTAAAATTGTTAATTATTATATTAATTATTACACACACACACACACACAAAAAAAAAAAAATTATATACGGTATATATATATATATATATTTGTAAAAATCACGCAGTAGAGGAGTATAAGATATTTGCTTTCAGTTCCGCGTATCGGAAAAGTGATGTTTAGGCTATATAATTGCCTCTGACCAAATAAATTTAGAAGTACCATATTGGACTGCTTGCAGTGCTGGATTTAGGCACAAAATAAGTAAGCTACAGTTTAGGGCCTCACACATTGAGGGGCCTATTTGAGTTTGGTTTTTTTTTTATGAAACCTAACTTATGCCAGGTGGCCAATTGGCTGGGGCTAACCAGGGGCTTTCTCCAAGATAAATAGTATTTTAAATCTAGTGTATCAAGACACTGGCACCGAATATGAGGGCCCCTTTGGTACGAGTGATCGGTACAAAAATTAAAACGTTTAAAAGCTTTGCTGAAACTAACTTATATGATCGCGGTACACAAAACAAACCGGTACGCATACCTCGAAACTGCTGAAGTCCTGAGTTATGTTGTGAATTTGCTGAAACTAGTTTATGAATGGCCGTCCGTCCGTCGGTAGCCAAAATTGACCTAGTTGGCAGTATACATACCACTCCTTAGGCGGCGTTAGGCCCTAGGTTATCTTATTTTAATTAAATCTGACTTTGCAGAAACTTTTATTTTTCGATCATGGGGGCCGAAGCACCCATTATAGCGGCCTCTGGTATGAATAACATTTGTTTGGTGAAACTCAGGCCCCTCTCAGGCCCCTCTCAGGCCCCTCTGACACGTAATCAAATTTTTTTGAGACCAAGGTTAGACTAGTAAGAAAAAAATTAAGAAAGTCCGCCACTGCGTAGGCTCTAGGGATCTTTTCCGTTTGGGGAATAGCAGCGAATTTTAATGAAAATCGGTATACTAATGTAGTTTTGATCACTGATTTCAAAAATAACGTTCTTTTTATGGAGAAATGAAAAACAAACATGTTAGAGCACTTTAAATAATTAATGTATTTTTAACGAAAATATCATGACTTAACCTAACCAATCGTCAAGGGCGTACAGTTGATCTAACTGGGCATTCAATTGACCTAACTGGGCATTAATTCTTGATTGTTTTCTGCTACTTTTACAGATCTGCTGGGATCCTTCAAAAAACGTATTCTTCGTAAAGTTGCACTTTTTATCGTTTGACCGACGCTTTTGGCAACGAAAGAACTAGGTATTTTTATCAAAGGAACACACTTTCCCACACTTAGAGCACTTTTTCATAAGCAGTAGCTGTTTGTGACTCTGGCTAAATTTAACATAATCCTCTGTAACTAGTTTAAGATAGTTAAAACACATATTAATTATTTAAAGTGCTTTAACATGATTGTTTTTCATTTCTCCAACAAAAGAAAGTTATTTTTTAAATCAGTGACCAAAACTACATTAGTATACCGATTTTCGTTAAAATTCGCTGCTAGCCCCCAAACGGAAAAGACCCGACTCTAGATTTTCTTACTATTTTTTAAAAATGTCTTAGCTCTGGCTTACTGAAATCAATACTTTATTAAGTTTTCATTATTGTCGGAAACATTCCCGAGAGACAACCTCAACATACCTAAAACAACTTCACGTTTAAAAGAGATCCTTTACCTATATATTAGGGACGTGGCTACTGATACTAACCGTGGATCTGGCATATCAAACAGTAACTAATTACTGTTGTGCTTGGACTTTGATTGCCAAGCAAATCTAGTTGGTCGGTTACATCAGATCTCTCGCCATTCTTATTTGTCCGCGAAAGAGCTCGTATCATTCCTTATTTGCCTGTTATTCTTTAATTATTGCTAAGATTAGCCATATACGGTTCAGTACGAAGGCTCTCCGTTTCTGATATTATTAGAACAACTTGCTTAAATTTATATTGTGTCTATTTTATATTTGTTATTTTATACATATTTATTCCTTATGTCATATTACTGCAAACCGCTACATAGAGGCGGGGGAGGATTAATCATATTGCCTTCCTAATTTAATGTCAAGCATAAGCTAAATTTGTATCCCTAACATAAGTAGCGAAGTTACATTGTTTCATTTTCCATTTCTAGTTATTTTATTTTATTTTATATAGGGCCTATTTATACTATATTCCCTATTGCCATTTTTAATTTCAACTTTTATTAATTTCAAAAGTTATTTGTTTCCCTTATTATTTTGGAGAGGCCCATCAACTTTTCTTCTACTACTTCTTTCACCACCTTTCTCTACAAAAAAAAAAAAAATGGTGTCAATAATCCAGCAGGGTTGAAAGCACCTTAAACAGAAAAAAAAAAAAAAAAAAAAAAAAAATGAGAACTTTTGAAAGTGGATTTCAGAAAAGAAAAAAGAAGCAGCAGCTTGAAAGGCAGATAAAACAATTACCGAAAGTTGACAGTTATTTCAATGTTATAAAGGAGGGGTCTCAGACTCGAGAGAGTCAGAAGATCCACAACAACCACAAGCACCCACCTCTTTTACTAGAATAGATAATACAAACGCGAATGTGACTACTTCATCTGATCGTGTTACAGATAATGAATTTTCAGTACCCTCCAGCCAGTATCAGTCAGCCGGGCCTGATACAAATCTTTAGTCCGGCCGCAGGCCGTATGTTGGACAAACCTGATGTAGATGCTTCGGAAAAACAGCTGAGTAAAGGTGTAAAGATTCTAGTTAAAGACTATCCTGAAGATGCTGATATCACTTTGGTGGAGAATTAAAACACTTTCATGCTTACATCAAACAAGATTACTCAGATAAAAGACATTTATGCCACAGGATCTGTATCAAATCATCATCCAAGATAATATTCAGTTGGCTTTACCAAATGTAGAAGTAATACTGCGGCGCTTTTTGAGTCTAATGGTAATGAAATGCTCAGATGAAAGGTCATTTTCGCCAGTGAAAAGAATGAACTACGGATGACAATGCTACAAGAAAAGCTGTCTGCACTAAGCATTTTGTGCAAAGAGAGTAACAAACCTCGTAATTTATCCTTTGACGACATTATCAATGATTATGCCTTTCAACAAGGCTTATAAGGCTAACTAGAGAAGGCTGGGGGCCCTGATCTTCAGGCGATCCCATTAATCCACCGGGAGTAGTCTAGTAGTAAAGGGCTGGGATCACTTTAACATATTGCTTCCCAGGAATCTCTCTTTAACATATTGCTTCCCAGTGTTAATTACTTTAACATATTGCTTCCCAAAAATAGACATTACACAACCAATTACAGTTACATTACAATAGTTTATAATATTTAGAGATTAGCTAGTCGAGAAAATGTAAATTTATGGACAACTTAACTTATTATGCTTTGCCATTTTTTGTGAATGTAAAATATTTGGATCAACTGAAGATCAGGGTTCCCAGCCTTCTTTAGTTAGCCTTATGAGGCTAACTAACGAAAATATCACGACCTAACCTAACCAATCGTTAGGTCAACTGTACGCCCTTGACGATTGGTTAGGTTAGGTCGTGATATTTTCGTTAGTTAGCCTTATAAAGCTAACTAAAAAAGGTTGGGGGTGCTTAACTTTACTTGATTCAAAGACTTTAATTAAAGCGGTATTGCGGTATTGCGGTAAAGCGGTATTACCAACTTTACCAAGTAAAGATGATCCCTCCCAAAAAATGATCAAGTAAAGATAGTCCCTCCTTTTTCTGTTGGGAGGGATTATCTTTACTTGATCCCCAATTTTAAACACTGTTAATCATGTCCTGACTGGGTTTGAATTTCAGGCAATCACCCTGTGCTCTCACAGCTTAAGACACTACAATAAGCGCATTGATAGATGGAAGCTGCAGGGAGTTACGTGACTTAGTTTTCATTAAATTTAATTCTGAAAAAAGTAGTTCTGTATTTAGAGAACACTGGACTGATACATGGAACACAACAGAATGGGGTTCGTCAATGCACTTTCTGCTTGTCATTGCTTATCCATAGTCACACATATAGCTCCTTTCTATAATCCATTATAAATATATGTTAACTAAAAAAATGGAATTGAATAAAAACATCTTATATATGATTTCTGTTGACATTTATTACGTTTTTCATATAAAAATTGAGATATTTAAAAAGTGAGGAGTTTTCCGCATTGAGCATTGACATGGAATGAAATCAACCAGTTCCACGTCCGTCAATGATGCGCAATTGTTTTCGGCACTAGTGAACGAAATTCCTCAACTCAGCTGAAAAGTTTCGCCAGTTTTTTGCGAGTTTTTCTGTAAATGAGTAAACTGAAGCCTGTTTTGCTTCACATTTTAATAGATATAATATATATATATATATATATATATATATATATATATGAAATGAAAATGAAAATGAAAAGGTTTATTGACAGACTGTAGTCCATATGAAAAAAATTATTATTACAATGACAGTTCACATACTAAGGATAGAAATATATACAGTTTATTAGAAATAATACAGTAATGTCGGAGTTAAGTGGAGCTACAGACAGACGTTTTGGAACCAAGAATTCCATAGCTTAGAGGATAAATGGCAGGATTCATGGATAGCTTGGATAATCGGGTTGGTTGATTTTTTAATTCTTTCCATCAGTCTGTATTGAGCACGTCTTGTTACCTCTGGGAAGCTCGGGACATTACGGGTAGCAAACATTTGCGAAGCTGAATACCTCGTGGGTAACTTATGTAAGAGTCTAAAAGACCTGTTGTACAGCAAATTTAGGGTTCTGCCAGAACCTTTTTTATAATTCACCCAGAGTTGCTGTCCATAAATATTACTGCAGAAAGTACGAAAGAGAGTGTCTTTAGTGCACTTGTACAGAACCGAAAGTTCTTTATAGTCATATTCTTTAGCACAAAGGCTTCGAGATTGTTTTCTTATATCCGAGTCATCACTCAAGGAGCTGGTAATAGTTTGACCCAAATACTTAAACGCTTGTAATCCTCAATTACTTCACCTTTCATTTTAAACCGAAAGTCAGCTGGCTGCTTACAGCTTTTAGGATGAAATTGCATAACCTTAGTTTTTGTGAATACACTTTTCAAACTTTTAGTAACCGATCCAGACCTTTAACAGAGGGACTTATTAACATCATATCATCGGCATAAACTAAGTTAGTTATCCTTGTGTTATCTATAAAACATCCCACTGTTGCCTCATTAAGTGAAGCAATTAATCCGTCAATATACACATTAAACAGCATAGGGGAGAGCACGGAGCTTTTGTCTCACCCTGCAAGCGGAGCCAAAACATTCGGATTCTACATTGCTCCACCTAACGGTAAAAGATTCGTGAGAATACCAAAATTTCAATAAATTTAATATGTACATGGGAACCTTCCTGTCTTCTAGTTTTTCAAATAAAATATTGTGGTTCACTCTATCATATGCCTTACTTATATCTAAGACAGCATAAATAGTTGAATTACTGTCAATGTATTTAGATATTGTTTCTTTAAGTACATAGATACACAGGTCAGTTGAGTGGGACCTTTTAAATCCAAACTGATTAGATGTCCATAGGAAATCATTTAATCGGAGTAACAAGAGTTTTTCTAGTAGTTTCGAGAAGCAGGAAGCGACAGCAACAGGCCTGTAATTATTGCTGGACAGAATGTCTCCATACTTATTTTTGACCAGGGGCAAGATATATACCCTCATGAAGTCTGCAAGGATATAGCTTTGAGCAAGCATGGCTGATAGGAGCAATGATATATGCAGTCTTTAACTCTTTAATTAACCTCTTTACTTCAGGAATTGATATCAAAGTATTTTCCCTTGTCTCTCCCACAGTCGTTTCGCTGAAATCTATCTTAAGATTATCCTTACTCACACTGTTAAGAATGTTAGAGGAGTGGTTTTTCCACAGCTTTGCAACTTCATCCTTCCCCGACACCCCATCGATTGTCGGAGGGAGGACACTTTTGACACCCGTTTGATTCTTAACAAATTTCAAAAATTTGTTATTATCGTTATTTATGCGAGCTTCACAGGCTTTTGATGCTCGAATAGACTCTTCTTCCTGTTTACATCGCCTTATGGCCGCCTTATACTGACCCCTACTCCACACATATTCATGTATACTGGTCCTAATCTGGGTCTACCATGAAAGCACAACAGATCGTAGGCGTTTTTCAATTCCCTCTTCAGGGGGGCCAATAAAATCATTCCATCCAGGAATAATCTTAGTATGATAGTTGTAAGATTTAATCATGGGGCTTTCTGCTTCTCTTAACAGGGATACTATTTTACTATAATACCTATCTATGAGTTTACAGTGAGAATCATTTGAGCAATGATTACTACAGACAAGATGCAAAATTTCTAAAGTATTGAAGAGGTGACCTGCTCTGTCTTTGTATTTTCTTCTCTGTTGCATATTAACATTCAACCAATCGACGCGATTATTCTTACCTATTGAGTTCTTGTTATGTCGTTGCGCATAAATTGGTAAAATTAATTAATAGTTCTAATGGTCTATGATCAGAAAGAAGGAAATCATGCAGAATATGAAGTCAAACAACTCGATCATTTAGAGTATTACTAGTGAGACAATGATCAATCCACCTGGTGGTACCACTCATATCACTAACGTATGTAAAATTACCACTGGTTACCCCTAATACATCTACATCACTTATACTTAATTTGGCCGACTCGCACATGCTACCCAATTCTACAAAGACTTCCGAGTTCACATGCGCGTTAAAGTTCCCCATTATTATATAATAATACCGTCTGGCCATTGACTCATATTGTACGGGTTGAAATGCGACTTTACACCTTTAATTTTTACTTTAAATGAGTTATAATACGGAGATTTTGTGTTTAGTTTATTAACTAACAATATACTGTGTTTCCCACTGACTTCTTCCATCATGTGTCGAATATCGCTCTCCTCGTTCGAGAGCTGAATTCGCGACACAAAGAAGGTGTGATTCCTCACCGGTGGTGTTGCTGCTAAGGCAGGTTGAGGAACCCTCAGTGAAGAACGTCTGTTGACCGTCACCCACCCGTCCTCTTCCCTCAATCTCCCTGAGGCAGGGTTCGCCTGCCTGGGGTATGTGTGGCACGACCTTGGGGGTATAGGAGACCCCTCCCTACTCTGTGGCTTGGTGAGGGTCTGTTAGCGGTGTTTATATCCTGACGGCCGCGCGTGCCCCTCCTTCTTAGGTGGGAAGGGGAGGAACTGTATGCCGAGCGAGGCGTTTGAGTAATCGAACGCCTCTCCCCTGCAGTGGAAGGCAAGGAAGAGGGCAGTGATACCTCGTCTCTTGGCACCGGACAGTCCCTATTCCTATTGTGAAATCGGGAGCAGGTGTCCTTTCCTGAACGGGAAGGAGGTTGACCGCTTCCCCTGCATGCTGCGTTTCCACCCCACATTCAAGGGGGGAATTGGGGGTGGGGATTTCGTTTCCCTTGCTGCCCGACGCGCTTCTTGGGGATCTGACTTGCTGAACAACTTCCGAGTAACTGGGCTTTGGGAGGAACGTCTCTTTCAACGCATCTAACTCTGACCGGAATTGTTCTAGCGAAATCGCATTTTTCTGACTTGACACCACGTGTTGGTGTTTCAGTTGAACTATCGACTACAATATATATAGATGTCGATTCAAATAATGTAGACATATGATGTAGGCTTGGGCTACGTCGTAGCCAATGTCGTAACGCCGCTTCCCATTAATCAGCGGAGTTAAGCGACATTGAGTCTGCGTGGCAGTTGGATTAGGGATCGTCCTTCGTGTTCAGATTATGTAACAATCCGCAGTTCGGATCCCACGTAAAGCTGTAGGTTCCCTCCGCCATATGACCTTAGATGTTGCGAAGGAGATTAAAGAACCCCATCATTTCATTTATTTAGCATGCCTAAACTCGCGCGATTTTTCTCTCAAATGGATACATCCCCGAGGGCTAACTCTCACTGGAAATATCATTAGTTACTCGCCAGTGGACTCACGGCTTTGTATAACTTTTTATGCATATTGTGTTTATTTGCAAGAAGTTAAAACTTCTATTTCCTTAAAATGAATTAAAGTAAAAACAGGAGAATGGATGTGTTTTACCTTTTCTATTTTCCATCTGTTTTTAATTTCGAAATGTTGAAAGATTAAAATAAAAAATGTACTTCATAGGTTTCTTTGTAATAAAAATAATCTAATAATAATAAAAAATAATCTGATTTAAAAAATAATCTAATTGCAGAATGAAAATGAAACTAGTATTAGGTCTAAATTTTAACTAGTGGATGGATGGTAGATCCGTCTAGCTTGCCATTCTATCTAAATTTTGCAGTGGCACGTCCTCCTTTCCATCGAAAACATTTACCGTAGCAGTGTTCTTGTGAATCTTCCGTCAAGGTAATCCGTTTTATCGTCTTCCCTTTCACAAAGTTTTACCTCTTGCTAGCTACTGTAATATTTTTTACATGCTTTCGCGTTTAGCTGTTCTGTAAACAGAATCCTTTATCGAAATATATAGGACACTAAAAATCTATAAAGTGAGTTTTTATTAAACATTATAAACTTTACCTAGAGAGGAAGTTTTTATGGTTAAATTGTAGTTTAACACCCAACTTAAATTTTAAATAGCTGTAACTTTTTTATTATTTATTTGCGACAAATTTGGATTCCGTATTTGCGAAGAGGAGACAAAACTGCGCTAGAAACCAAAAAAAAAAATATGAGCTGGTCATCAGCTGGGTGCTAAACTGCAAATTTACCGTTTTAATAATATAAACTATAAAGCAAAAATGAAATAGCCGACAAATTATATTTGTATAAATATGAAACTTGTACAGAGCTTTTAAACCCTGGCAACATTTTAATGTTTGAGTTACCCTTTTAAATAAAATTTTCTATATTAAAATTTTTGTTTTGGGTTTCAGGGTAACTGGTAAAAATGTCACTTGTAGTTATAACTGAATGTGAAAAATTTTTATGTGATAATGCAACTACTATTATAAATTCTCAGACTTGTCTAGTAAAATCTTATTATTACTGAACTTAATTTATAGCCCAAGTTTTGCTTTCGAAATTCAGGTTTTGAAGGTTTGTTATGTTAAAGATGGTTCGAGAGCAATTCATTTTCGTTCAAGTTAATTCTGTTATTTTTCTAATAATGAAATGTTTTTAAACCAAATTACTCAAAATTTCGAACTCCGTGTGATGGTTTATGTTTTTTTTTTAAACATATCCTCAATTACTACCTAAGAGGCTCACCTATTTTATCTTCACATTCAATTCTTCGGTCCGGAAGAATATGCCTATATGGCAGTCTTGGTTCAGACAACTGCTGGTTTACAATACCTTATTTTTGTAATGTAGCATAGATTATGCATATTAAGTTGTGTTATAATAAGTGGCTATGTTATAATAAGTGTTATAAGATGTCTCATGTAATAATAATATACATAAATTGTCAGATAATGCTAGGTTAAGTGGCTATGATGGCCTTATTTTTGTACGTAAGATTGTATTTGCATGTTAGGTTAAGTGGCTATGGATTGTAAATGATCCGCAATAAAGATGTTCGTGCTACTGTAGTATGCGGTCTACCTACGATTCGGCGGTCTACCTTTTAATTATAGCTTCTTATCTTGTTTACTAATTGTTTGTTTACATCCCATTGTCAATCGCCCTTGACGATTGGTTAGGTTTAGTCATGATATTTTCGTTAGGTTTAACGAAAATATCATGATTAAACCTAACCAATCGTAGGTAGACCGCATACTACAGTAGCACCGATGTTTCTTTGTATAATTATTCGTTCGTCTTTTTAAATCAATTAAAGCGTTTAAAATTGTTAATTATTATATTAATTATTACACACACACACACAAAAAAAAAAAAAATTATATACGGTATATATATATATATATATATTTGTAAAAATCACGCAGTAGAGGAGTATAAGATATTTGCTTTCAGTTCCGCGTATCGGAAAAGTGATGTTTAGGCTATATAATTGCCTCTGACCAAATAAATTTGGAAGTACCATATTGGATTGCTTGCAGTGCTGGATTTAGGCACAAAATAAGTAAGCTACAGTTTAGGGCCTCACACATTGAGGGGCCTATTTGAGTTTTTTTTTTTTTTTATGAAACCTAACTTATGCCAGGTGGCCAATTGGCTGGGGCTAACCAGGGGCTTTCTCCAAGATAAATAGTATTTTAAATCTAGTGTATCAAGAGACTGGCACCGAATATGAGGGCCCCTTTGGTACGAGTGATCGGTACAAAAATTAAAACGTTTAAAAGCTTTGCTGAAACTAACTTATATGATCGCGGTACACAAAACAAACCGGTACGCATACCTCGAAACTGCTGAAGTCCTGAGTTATGTTGTGAATTTGCTGAAACTAGTTTATGAACGCCGTCCGTCCGTCGGTAGCCAAAATTGACCTAGTTGGCAGTATACATACCACTCCTTAGGCGGCGTTAGGCCCTAGGTTATCTTATTTTAATTAAATCTGACTTTGCAGAAACTTTTATTTTTCGATCATGGGGGCCGAAGCACCCATTATAGCGGCCTCTGGTATGAATAACATTTGTTTGGTGAAACTCAGGCCCCTCTCAGGCCCCTCTGACACGTAATCAAATTTTTTTGAGACCAAGGTTAGACTAGTAAGAAAAAAATTAAGAAAGTCCGCCACTGCGTAGGCTCTAGGGATCTTTTCCGTTTGGGGAATAGCAGCGAATTTTAATGAAAATCGGTATACTAATGTAGTTTTGATCACTGATTTCAAAAATAACGTTCTTTTTATGGAGAAATGAAAAACAAACATGTTAGAGCACTTTAAATAATTAATGTATTTTTAACGAAAATATCATGACTTAACCTAACCAATCGTCAAGGGCGTACAGTTGACCTAACTGGGCATTCAATTGACCTAACTGGGCATTAATTCTTGATTTTTTTCTGCTACTTTTACTGATCTGCTGGGATCCTTCAAAAAACGTATTCTTCGTAAAGTTGCACTTTTTATCGTTTGACCGACGCTTTTGGCAACGAAAGAACTAGGTATTTTTATCAAAGGAACACACTTTCCCACACTTAGAGCACTTTTTCATAAGCAGTAGCTGTTTGTGACTCTGGCTAAATTTAACATAATCCTCTGTAACTAGTTTAAGATAGTTAAAACACATATTAATTATTTAAAGTGCTTTAACATGTTTGTTTTTCATTTCTCCAACAAAAGAAAGTTATTTTTTAAATCAGTGACCAAAACTACATTAGTATACCGATTTTCGTTAAAATTCGCTGCTAGCCCCCAAACGGAAAAGACCCGACTCTAGATTTTCTTACTATTTTTTAAAAATGTCTTAGCTCTGGCTTACTGAAATCAATACTTTATTAAGTTTTCATTATTGTCGGAAAACATTCCCGAGAGACAACCTCAACATACCTAAGACAACTTCACGTTTAAAAGAGATCCTTTACCTATATATTAGGGACGTGGCTACTGATACTAACCGTGGATCTGGCATATCAAACAGTAACTAATTACTGTTGTGCTTGGACTTTGATTGCCAAGCAAATCTAGTTGGTCGGTTACATCAGATCTCTCGCCATTCTTATTTGTCCGCGAAAGAGCTCGTATCATTCCTTATTTGCCTGTTATTCTTTAATTATTGCTAAGATTAGCCATATTACGGTTCAGTACGAAGGCTCTCCGTTTCTGATATTATTAGAACAACTTGCTTAAATTTATATTGTGTCTATTTTATATTTGTTATTTTATACATATTTATTCCTTATGTCATATTACTGCAAACCGCTACATAGAGGCGGGGGAGGATTAATCATATTGCCTTCCTAATTTAATGTCAAGCATAAGCTAAATTTGTATCCCTAACATAAGTAGCGAAGTTACATTGTTTCATTTTCCATTTCTAGTTATTTTATTTTATTTTATATAGGGCCTATTTATACTATATTCCCTATTGCCATTTTTAATTTCAACTTTTATTAATTTCAAAAGTTATTTGTTTCCCTTATTATTTTGGAGAGGCCCATCAACCACGACTTTTCTTCTACTACTTCTTTCACCACCTTTCTCTACAAAAAAAAAAAAATGGTGTCAATAATCCAGCAGGGTTGAAAGCACCTTAAACAGAAAAAAAAAAAAAAAAAAAAAAAAAAAAAAAATCAAAATGAAGAGAACTTTTGAAAGTGGATTTCAGAAAAGAAAAAAGAAGCAGCAGCTTGAAAGGCAGATAAAACAATTACCGAAAGTTGACAGTTATTTCAATGTTATAAAGGAGGGGTCTCAGACTCGAGAGAGTCAGAAGATCCACAACAACCACAAGCACCCACCTCTTTTACTAGAATAGATAATACAAACGCGAATGTGACTACTTCATCTGATCGTGTTACAGATAATGAATTTTCAGTACCCTCCAGCCAGTATCAGTCAGCCGGGCCTGATACAAATCTTTAGTCCGGCCCGCAGGCCGTATGTTGGACAAACCTGATGTAGATGCTTCGGAAAAACAGCTGAGTAAAGGTGTAAAGATTCTAGTTAAAGACTATCCTGAAGATGCTGATATCACTTTGGTGGAGAATTAAAACACTTTCATGCTTACATCAAACAAGATTACTCAGATAAAAGACATTTATGCCACAGGATCTGTATCAAATCATCATCCAAGATAATATTCAGTTGGCTTTACCAAATGTAGAAGTAATACTGCGGCGCTTTTTGAGTCTAATGGTAATGAAATGCTCAGATGAAAGGTCATTTTCGCCAGTGAAAAGAATGAACTACGGATGACAATGCTACAAGAAAAGCTGTCTGCACTAAGCATTTTGTGCAAAGAGAGTAACAAACCTCGTAATTTATCCTTTGACGACATTATCAATGATTATGCCTTTCAACAAGGCTTATAAGGCTAACTAGAGAAGGCTGGGGGCCCTGATCTTCAGGCGATCCCATTAATCCACCGGGAGTAGTCTAGTAGTAAAGGGCTGGGATCACTTTAACATATTGCTTCCCAGGAATCTCTCTTTAACATATTGCTTCCCAGTGTTAATTACTTTAACATATTGCTTCCCAAAAATAGACATTACACAACCAATTACAGTTACATTACAATAGTTTATAATATTTAGAGATTAGCTAGTCGAGAAAATGTAAATTTATGGACAACTTAACTTATTATGCTTTGCCATTTTTTGTGAATGTAAAATATTTGGATCAACTGAAGATCAGGGTTCCCAGCCTTCTTTAGTTAGCCTTATGAGGCTAACTAACGAAAATATCACGACCTAACCTAACCAATCGTTAGGTCAACTGTACGCCCTTGACGATTGGTTAGGTTAGGTCGTGATATTTTCGTTAGTTAGCCTTATAAAGCTAACTAAAAAAGGTTGGGGGTGCTTAACTTTACTTGATTCAAAGACTTTAATTAAAGCGGTATTGCGGTATTGCGGTAAAGCGGTATTACCAACTTTACCAAGTAAAGATGATCCCTCCCAAAAAATGATCAAGTAAAGATAGTCCCTCCTTTTTCTGTTGGGAGGGATTATCTTTACTTGATCCCCAATTTTAAACACTGTTAATCATGTCCTGACTGGGTTTGAATTTCAGGCAATCACCCTGTGCTCTCACAGCTTAAGACACTACAATAAGCGCATTGATAGATGGAAGCTGCAGGGAGTTACGTGACTTAGTTTTCATTAAATTTAATTCTGAAAAAAGTAGTTCTGTATTTAGAGAACACTGGACTGATACATGGAACACAACAGAATGGGGTTCGTCAATGCACTTTCTGCTTGTCATTGCTTATCCATAGTCACACATATAGCTCCTTTCTATAATCCATTATAAAATATATGTTAACTAAAAAAATGGAATTGAATAAAAACATCTTATATATGATTTCTGTTGACATTTATTACGTTTTTCATATAAAAATTGAGATATTTAAAAAGTGAGGAGTTTTCCGCATTGAGCATTGACATGGAATGAAATCAACCAGTTCCACGTCCGTCAATGATGCGCAATTGTTTTCGGCACTAGTGAACGAAATTCCTCAAAACGGCAGCCTTGGTAACGACTCACGCACTTTCAACCCAGCTGAAAAGTTTCGCCAGTTTTTTGCGAGTTTTTCTGTAAATGAGTAAACTGAAGCCTGTTTTGCTTCACATTTTAATAGATATAATATATATATATATATATATATATATATATATATGAAATGAAAATGAAAATGAAAAGGTTTATTGACAGACTGTAGTCCATATGAAAAAAATTATTAATACAATGACAGTTCACATACTAAGGATAGAAATATATACAGTTTATTAGAAATAATACAGTAATGTCGGAGTTAAGTGGAGCTACAGACAGACGTTTTGGAACCAAGAATTCCATAGCTCGGAGGATAAATGGCAGGATTCATGGATAGCTTGGATAATCGGGTTGGTTGATTTTTTAATTCTTTCCATCAGTCTGTATTGAGCACGTCTTGTTACCTCTGGGAAGCTCGGGACATTACGGGTAGCAAACATTTGCGAAGCTGAATACCTCGTGGGTAACTTATGTAAGAGTCTAAAAGACCTGTTGTACAGCAAATTTAGGGTTCTGCCAGAACCTTTTTTATAATTCACCCAGAGTTGCTGTCCATAAATATTACTGCAGAAAGTACGAAAGAGAGTGTCTTTAGGTGCACTTGTACAGAACCGAAAGTTCTTTATAGTCATATTCACTTTAGCACAAAGGCTTCGAGATTGTTTTCTTATATCCGAGTCATCACTCAAGGAGCTGGTAATAGTTTGACCCAAATACTTAAACGCTTGTAAATCCTCAATTACTTCACCTTTCATTTTAAACCGAAAGTCAGCTGGCTGCTTACAGCTTTTAGGATGAAATTGCATAACCTTAGTTTTTGTGAATACACTTTTCAAACTTTTAGTAACCGATCCAGACCTTTAACAGAGGGACTTATTAACATCATATCATCGGCATAAACTAAGTTAGTTATCCTTGTGTTATCTATAAAACATCCCACTGTTGCCTCATTAAGTGAAGCAATTAATCCGTCAATATACACATTAAACAGCATAGGGAGAGCACGGAGCTTTTGTCTCACCCTGCAAGCGGAGCCAAAACATTCGGATTCTACATTGCTCCACCTAACGGTAAAAGATTCGTGAGAATACCAAAATTTCAATAAATTTAATATGTACATGGGAACCTTCCTGTCTTCTAGTTTTTCAAATAAAATATTGTGGTTCACTCTATCATATGCCTTACTTATATCTAAGACAGCATAAATAGTTGAATTACTGTCAATGTATTTAGATATTGTTTCTTTAAGTACATAGATACACAGGTCAGTTGAGTGGGACCTTTTAAATCCAAACTGATTAGATGTCCATAGGAAATCATTTAATCGGAGTAACAAGAGTTTTTCTAGTAGTTTCGAGAAGCAGGAAGCGACAGCAGCAGGCCTGTAGTTATTGCTGGACAGAATGTCTCCATACTTATTTTTGACCAGGGGCAAGATATATACCCTCATGAACTCTGCAAGGATATAGCTTTGAGCAAGCATGGCTGATAGGAGCAATGATATATGCAGTCTTTAACTCTTTAATTAACCTCTTTACTTCAGGAACTGATATCAAAGTATTTTCCCTTGTCTCTCCCACAGTCGTTTCGCTGAAATCTATCTTAAGATTATCCTTACTCACACTGTTAAGAATGTTAGAGGAGTGGTTTTTCCACAGCTTTGCAACTTCATCCTTCCCCGACACCCCATCGATTGTCGGAGGGAGGACACTTTTGACACCCGTTTGATTCTTAACAAATTTCAAAAATTTGTTATTATCGTTATTTATGCGAGCTTCACAGGCTTTTGATGCTCGAATAGACTCTTCTTCCTGTTTACATCGCCTTATGGCCGCCTTATACTGACCCCTACTCCACACATATTCATGTATACTGGTCCTAATCTGGGTCTACCATGAAAGCACAACAGATCGTAGGCGTTTTTCAATTCCCTCTTCAGGGGGGCCAATAAAATCATTCCATCCAGGAATAATCTTAGTATGATAGTTGTAGTTGTAAGATTTAATCATGGGGCTTTCTGCTTCTCTTAACAGGGATACTATTTTACTATAATACCTATCTATGAGTTTACAGTGAGAATCATTTGAGCAATGATTACTACAGACAAGATGCAAAATTTCTAAAGTATTGAAGAGGTGACCTGCTCTGTCTTTGTATTTTCTTCTCTGTTGCATATTAACATTCAACCAATCGACGCGATTATTCTTACCTATTGAGTTCTTGTTATGTCGGGTTGCGCATAAATTGGTAAAATTAATTAATAGTTCTAATGGTCTATGATCAGAAAGAAGGAAATCATGCAGAATATGAAGTCAAACAACTCGATCATTTAGAGTATTACTAGTGAGACAATGATCAATCCACCTGGTGGTACCACTCATATCACTAACGTATGTAAAATTACCACTGGTTACCCCTAATACATCTACATCACTTATACTTAATTTGGCCGACTCGCACATGCTACCCAATTCTACAAAGACTTCCGAGTTCACATGCGCGTTAAAGTTCCCCATTATTATATAATAATACCGTCTGGCCATTGACTCATATTGTACGGGTTGAAATGCGACTTTACACCTTTAATTTTTACTTTAAATGAGTTATAATACGGAGATTTTGTGTTTAGTTTATTAACTAACAATATACTGTGTTTCCCACTGACTTCTTCCATCATGTGTCGAATATCGCTCTCCTCGTTCGAGAGCTGAATTCGCGACACAAAGAAGGTGTGATTCCTCACCGGTGGTGTTGCTGCTAAGGCAGGTTGAGGAACCCTCAGTGAAGAACGTCTGTTGACCGTCACCCACCCGTCCTCTTCCCTCAATCTCCCTGAGGCAGGGTTCGCCTGCCTGGGGTATGTGTGGCACGACCTTGGGGGTATAGGAGACCCCTCCCCTACTCTGTGGCTTGGTGAGGGTCTGTTAGCGGTGTTTATATCCTGACGGCCGCGCGTGCCCCTCCTTCTTAGGTGGGAAGGGGAGGAACTGTATGCCGAGCGAGGCGTTTGAGTAATCGAACGCCTCTCCCCTGCAGTGGAAGGCAAGGAAGAGGGCAGTGATACCTCGTCTCTTGGCACCGGACAGTCCCTATTCCTATTGTGAAATCGGGAGCAGGTGTCCTTTCCTGAACGGGAAGGAGGTTGACCGCTTCCCCTGCATGCTGCGTTTCCACCCCACATTCAAGGGGGGAATTGGGGGTGGGGATTTCGTTTCCCTTGCTGCCCGACGCGCTTCTTGGGGATCTGACTTGCTGAACAACTTCCGAGTAACTGGGCTTTGGGAGGAACGTCTCTTTCAACGCATCTAACTCTGACCGGAATTGTTCTAGCGAAATCGCATTTTTCTGACTTGACACCACGTGTTGGTGTTTCAGTTGAACTATCGACTACAATATATATAGATGTCGATTCAAATAATGTAGACATATGATGTAGGCTTGGGCTACGTCGTAGCCAATGTCGTAACGCCGCTTCCCATTAATCAGCGGAGTTAAGCGACATTGAGTCTGCGTGGCAGTTGGATTAGGGATCGTCCTTCGTGTTCAGATTATGTAACAATCCGCAGTTCGGATCCCACGTAAAGCTGTAGGTTCCCTCCGCCATATGACCTTAGATGTTGCGAAGGAGATTAAAGAACCCCATCATTTCATTTATTTAGCATGCCTAAACTCGCGCGATTTTTCTCTCAAATGGATACATCCCCGAGGGCTAACTCTCACTGGAAATATCATTAGTTACTCGCCAGTGGACTCACGGCTTTGTATAACTTTTTATGCATATTGTGTTTATTTGCAAGAAGTTAAAACTTCTATTTCCTTAAAATGAATTAAAGTAAAAACAGGAGAATGGATGTGTTTTACCTTTTCTATTTTCCATCTGTTTTTAATTTCGAAATGTTGAAAGATTAAAATAAAAAATGTACTTCATAGGTTTCTTTGTAATAAAAATAATCTAATAATAATAAAAAATAATCTGATTTAAAAAATAATCTAATTGCAGAATGAAAATGAAACTAGTATTAGGTCTAAATTTTAACTAGTGGATGGATGGTAGATCCGTCTAGCTTGCCATTCTATCTAAATTTTGCAGTGGCACGTCCTCCTTTCCATCGAAAACATTTACCGTAGCAGTGTTCTTGTGAATCTTCCGTCAAGGTAATCCGTTTTATCGTCTTCCCTTTCACAAAGTTTTACCTCTTGCTAGCTACTGTAATATTTTTTTACATGCTTTCGCGTTTAGCTGTTCTGTAAACAGAATCCTTTATCGAAATATATAGGACACTAAAAATCTATAAAGTGAGTTTTTTTAAACATTATAAACTTTACCTAGAGAGGAAGTTTTTATGGTTAAATTGTAGTTTAACACCCAACTTAAATTTTAAATAGCTGTAACTTTTTTATTATTTATTTGCGACAAATTTGGATTCCGTATTTGCGAAGAGGAGACAAAACTGCGCTAGAAACCAAAAAAAAAAATATGAGCTGGTCATCAGCTGGGTGCTAAACTGCAAATTTACCGTTTTAATAATATAAACTATAAAGCAAAAATGAAATAGCCGACAAATTATATTTGTATAAATATGAAACTTGTACAGAGCTTTTAAACCCTGGCAACATTTTAATGTTTGAGTTACCCTTTTAAATAAAATTTTCTATATTAAAATTTTTGTTTTGGGTTTCAGGGTAACTGGTAAAAATGTCACTTGTAGTTATAACTGAATGTGAAAAATTTTTATGTGATAATGCAACTACTATTATAAATTCTCAGACTTGTCTAGTAAAATCTTATTATTACTGAACTTAATTTATAGCCCAAGTTTTGCTTTCGAAATTCAGGTTTTGAAGGTTTGTTATGTTAAAGATGGTTCGAGAGCAATTCATTTTCGTTCAAGTTAATTCTGTTATTTTTCTAATAATGAAATGTTTTTAAACCAAATTACTCAAAATTTCGAACTCCGTGTGATGGTTTAATGTTTTTTTTTTAAACATATCCTCAATTACTACCTAAGAGGCTCACCTATTTTATCTTCACATTCAATTCTTCGGTCCGGAAGAATATGCCTATATGGCAGTCTTGGTTCAGACAACTGCTGGTTTACAATACCTTATTTTTGTAATGTAGCATAGATTATGCATATTAAGTTGTGTTATAATAAGTGTTATAATAAGTGGCTATGTTATAATAAGTGTTATAAGATGTCTCATGTAATAATAATATACATAAAATTGTCAGATAATGCTAGGTTAAGTGGCTATGATGGCCTTATTTTTGTACGTAAGATTGTATTTGCATGTTAGGTTAAGTGGCTATGGATTGTAAATGATCCGCAATAAAGATGTTTCTTTGTATAACTATTCGTTTCGTCTTTTTAAATCAATTAAAGCGTTTAAAATTGTTAATTATTACATTAATTATTACACACACACACACAAAAAAAAAAAAAATTATATACGATATATATTTGTAAAAATCACGCAGTAGAGGAGTATAAGATATTTGCTTTCAGTTCCGCGTATCGGAAAAGTGATGTTTAGGCTATATAATTGCCTCTGACCAAATAAATTTGGAAGTACCATATTGGATTGCTTGCAGTGCTGGATTTAGGCACAAGATAAGTAAGCTACAGTTTAGGGCCTCACACATTGAGGGGCCTATTTGAGTTTGGTTTTTTTTTTATGAAACCTAACTTATGCCAGGTGGCCAATTGGCTTAGGCTAACCAGGGGCTTTCTCCAAGATAAATAGTATTTTAAATCTAGTGTATGAAGACACTGGCACCGAATATGAAGGCCCCTTTGGTACGAGTGATCGGTACAAAAATTAAAACGTTTAAAAGCTTTGCTGAAACTAACTTATATGATCGCGGTACACAAAACAAACCGGTACGCATACCTCGAAACTGCTGAAGTCCTGAGTTATGTTGTGAATTTGCTGAAACTAGTTTATGAATGTTAGAAAATCTAGAAGAGGAAGAACCATTGTTGTCCCAAGGCGATACGATGACTAAGCTGATTGATGCAGCATTGCTTGTATATATATTAAGTTAAGGTGTATATATATCCATCTCATAATTGTAACGTTAGTGAAAAATTAACTTAATTTAGAGCTAGCATTTTTGAGCTCTTGTGGCATCATTGTTTGGTCACACTGTTCGCATCATTTTGGGACGCTGCGCGTCTTTTCTAGTCGTTTGTGGAAAGTCGTACGTAAAGGTGTGGTCTGATAGAGAGCTCTCTTGCAATTCAGTTTGGTTGTTTAGATACATGATTGTTGCATCCTGCAATAGTCCAGGTTGCGTTGTTGTTGCAAGTCGTACGTAAAGGTGTGGTCTGATAGAGAGCTCTCTTGCAATTCAGTTTGGTTGTTTAGATACATGATTGTTGCATCGAGCAATAGTCCAGGTTGCGTTGTTGTTGCAAGGTTCAGAAAGAAGACCACAAATAGTACCCTTTTGTTTACTTTAAGTTCATGTAATTAAGGTCTAAGGTAGGCCCGCATCGAGTCAGCAACCCTGAGGTTACCCTGAGGTAGGACCTAATAGGATCTCAAATCCGTAAGTTTAATTTAGCTTAACTTGGGCTTTAGGTAGAACTTGCCCTTTAGAATTTGGCCGTTCACGGCTCAGCTGGGATTTCGAACCCGACAAATAAATAAAATAACAATGAATGGCCGTCCGTCCGTCGGTAGCCAAAATTGACCTAGTTGGCAGTATACATACCACTCCTTAGGCGGCGTTAGGCCCTAGGTTATCTTATTTTAATTAAATCTGACTTTGCAGAAACTTTTATTTTTCGATCATGGGGGCCGAAGCACCCATTAGAGCGGCCTCTGGTATGAATAACATTTGTTTGCTGAAACTCAGGCCCCTCTGAGGCCCCTCTGACACGTAATCAAATTTTTTTGAGACCAAGGTTAGACTAGTAAGAAAAAATTAAGAAAGTCCGCCACTGCGTAGGCTCTAGGGATCTTTTCCGTTTGGGGAATAGCAGCGAATTTTAATGAAAATCGGTATACTAATGTAGTTTTGATTACTGATTTCAAAAATAACGTTCTTTTTATGGAGAAATGAAAAACAAACATGTTAGAGCACTTTAAATAATTAATGTATTTTTAACGAAAATATCATGACTTAACCTAACCAATCGTCAAGGGCGTACAGTTGATCTAACTGGGCATTCAATTGACCTAACTGGGCATTAATTCTTGATTGTTTTCTGCTACTTTTACAGATCTGCTGGGATCCTTCAAAAAACGTATTCTTCGTAAAGTTGCACTTTTTATCGTTTGACCGACGCTTTTGGCAACGAAAGAACTAGGTATTTTTATCAAAGGAACACACTTTCCCACACTTAGAGCACTTTTTCATAAGCAGTAGCTGTTTGTGACTCTGGCTAAATTTAACATAATCCTCTGTAACTAGTTTAAGATAGTTAAAACACATATTAATTATTTAAAGTGCTTTAACATGATTGTTTTTCATTTCTCCAACAAAAGAAAGTTATTTTTTAAATCAGTGACCAAAACTACATTAGTATACCGATTTGTTAAAATTCGCTGCTAGCCCCCAAACGGAAAAGACCCGACTCTAGATTTTCTTACTATTTTTTAAAAATGTCTTAGCTCTGGCTTACTGAAATCAATACTTTATTAAGTTTTCATTATTGTCGGAAACATTCCCGAGAGAAACCTCAACATACCTAAAACAACTTCACGTTTAAAAGATCCTTTACCTATATATTAGGGGCGTGGCTACTGATACTAACCGTGGATCTGGCATATCAAACAGTAACTAATTACTGTTGTGCTTGGACTTTGATTGCCAAGCAAATCTAGTTGGTCGGTTACATCAGATCTCTCGCCATTCTTACTTGTCCGCGAAAGAGCTCGTATCATTCCTTATTTGCCTGTTATTCTTTAATTATTTGAGTATGGCTAAGATTAGCCATATTACGGTTCAGTACGAAGGCTCTCCGTTTCTGATATTATTAGAACAACTTGCTTAACTTTATATTGTGTCTATTTTATATTTGTTATTTTATACATATTTATTCCTTATATGTCATATTACTGCAAACCTAATTTAATGTCAAGCATAAGCTAAATTTGTACCCCTAACATAAGTAGCGAAGTTACATTGTTTCATTTTTCATTTCTAGTTATTTTATTTTATTTTATATAGGGCCTATTTATACTATATTCCCTATTGCCATTTTTAATTTCAACTTTTATTAATTTCAAAAGTTATTTGTTTCCCTTATTATTTTGGAGAGGCCCATCAAAATGAAGAGAACTTTTGAAAGTGGATTTCAGAAAAGAAAAAAGAAGCAGCAGCTTGAAAGGCAGATAAAACAATTACCGAAAGTTGACAATTATTTCAATGTTATAAAGGAGGGATCTCAGACTCGAGAGAGTCAGAAGATCCACAACAACCACAAGCACCCACCTCTTTTACTCGAACAGATAATACAAACGCGAATGTGACTACTTCATCTGATCGTGTTACAGATAATGAATTTTCAGTACCCTCCAGCCAGTATCAGTCAGCCGGGCCTGATACAAATCTTTAGTCCGGCCCGCAGGCCGTACAGTATGTTGGACAAACCTGATGTAGATGCTTCGGAAGAACAGCTGAGTAAAGGTGTAAAGCTTCTGGTTAAAGACTATCCTGAAGATGCTGATATCACTTTGGTGGAGAAATAAAACACTTTCATGCTTACATCAAACAAGATTACCCAGATAAAAGACATTTATGCTTCAGGATCTGTATCAACTCATCATCCAAGATAATATTCAGTTGGCTTTACCAAATGTAGAAGTAATACTGCGGCGCTTTTTGAGTCTAATGGTAATGAAATGCTCAGGTGAAAGGTCATTTTCGCCAGTGAAAAGAATGAACTACGGATGACAATGCTACAAGAAAGGCTGTCTGCACTAAGCATTTTGTGCAAAGAGAGTAACAAACCTCGTAGTTTATCCTTTGACGACATTATCAATGATTATGCCATCCAAAAATCATGAAATAAAATGTTTTAAATACAAATGAGATCCGTTTACATTTAATAACTGCTGATCTGCACAATTGCTCTACTGTTGCTGTAGAATAAAAGTTTCAATACCAAATTTAAAATCGTACCAAGGTATTTTCATTTGAAGGTATCTCGATCATAATGCAAATTGGCTTGTTGCAAGATAATTTTTTTAGTTAGATCATTAGTTTTTAATTTTTTGTTAAAACCTTTGCCTGCCTCTGTATAATATATGCATGAATTACAATATTTTTAATTGATAACGCCATGGGGCCTCGTAATCTAAGCGCAGCTTAGGGCCTCAGCATTTCTAAATCCGGCACTGATTGCTTATCCATATGTCCGTCCGTCCGTCTGTTTCTTCGTCACACTTTGTGCCCGGCTATAACTTTTAAATTACTGAATAGAAGTGAATGAAATTTTACCCAAATCTGGATGATCAAAAGAGGAAGTGTCATGAGCAAGCCTCAGGTCCAACTTAAGTCATAGTGTTTAGTTTAGGAAATGTGTTTCATATCATAGTCTATATACAGTATAAGATTTGGTATATGTTTTTCGTTAATTATGAATAAAAGATTAATATGATGAAATGGTAACGTTATTAGTGCGTCCATTACCTTAGTATTTATAGTTATCTGCATTTCCACATATCTATTTGGTCATAACACCAGAGGCGGCGTTAGCCGTTAAAATAAAACGCTTTTGGACCACAAGGTCAGTTGTAATTTATTTTCGTGGTTTGCTGAAGCAGAGGTGGATTTGGTTAAATCTAGAGGAAGACACAAAGTTAATTTTTAAGTTGATTTTAAAGAGAAAGGAGGAGCTTTCTTTTGGAGGAATTATTAAGGAATTATTCTTGTAACACCTAGTGAGGGGAAAGAAAAACTACTTTCATTCTGGATGGATAAAAACTTTTGTGTGAATGACGTCATCTAGTGAAACTGTCTTTTGCTAGGTCATTCAGGGTACTGGATTATAAGGCAGTTTTAGTCCTGTCCTCTAAAGTTGAAGTGGATTTAAAATCTTTGAACTCTGTGGCACGGTTGGAAAGTTTCTAAGCTGATTTAAAACTGTCTCATTTTGCTCGAAAAATTTGTCTTTTTACACTGTCTCATACTGTTTTGAAAAAGTTTAATGATAGTCGGCAAGAAAAGAACTCTGTGGAAATTTCTTAGAAATTTAATTATTGTTCACATGTCAAAATTTTAACTTGTAAGCTTGCTGAATATTGTGTTTCCTCAGGGAATAATTTTACAGTTTTTGTGTTGAGCAAATATCTTGTGGCGATGTTGTTTCCCGAGGAAACCTGCGAAGTTCGCGCAGGACTTGGAAACTTTGTGAAAATTTAATTGGTGGATTTTTTCTGAAAAGAAATCTGCGGAACTGGCGCAGAACTTTTAAGACTAAATTTTCGAAATTTTTGTAAATTTTGCTGGTTTCTCTGTCCATATTTCACCCCGCGCGGGTCAGGCTCAAGGCTTCGCCTGTGTGTATATATAGAGTCTCTGCGATACATGATTTAAGCATTCAGAAATAATGTCTTCCGTGGTGTATACAAAGAAAACCAAACAGCAACAGACCAGCTGGTCTCTACGAGGCTGTATGTTTAAGAAGGAAGGTTAAAAGAAGTAAGAACATTTAAAGGCAAGTGAAAGTTTTAAAGCAAAGCAGAGAAAAGAGGTTGAAAGGAAGGAGAGAAATTTAAAGATAAAGTAAAAATTTTAAAGACGGAAGGGGGAATTCAAGTGAAAATTCTACAATACGTGCTAACAAATGCCTCCAACTGGGATAAGCATTTAGTCTCTTTTTAAAGGACTCAAGCGAATTACTCTGAACTACGCTGGCTGACAATCCATTCCACAAATTATCTATACGATTGAAGAAGACATGCTTAGCTTCATTAGAATTAAGTTAATTTACCCACTAATTTCAGATCGTTACCGCGAGTTCTACTGCATTTCTGAAGGTGGAATATTTTTCGGCGTCGACGTAATCAGAAACTTTAATAATTTTAAATACTGGATTAAATCTCTTCGAACTCGCCTTTTTAATCGCCTTTTCTAAACGGGCAGCGTATGATTTTTTTCTTAGCCTGGAAATCGTCTTTGTAGTCCGTCGTTGCGCTCTCTCCATTCTGTCTGTCCTGCCGTAAATATGGGGACCAGAACTGAACGCAGTATTGCAGGTGGGGGCGTACTAAGGTAATGTTAACATTGTTTTTTCGGACTTAAATTCAAATGATGTACCATTAAATCCTAAGATTCTATTTGCTTTTCTAACCGCTTCGATACATTACTTACTCGATTAAAGCATGTTGACAACAAAATGGATATTATCATTAAAAGTTTTTAATAGAATCAGTTTGAATCGTTGGTGAAGGGTTTTAAATATTATTAGACAACAATTTTGGAAGAATTAACATATTTTGATCCGGGCAGAGTGAAGCTTTTTAAAAATGTCATCGAAGTTCTTCAGTAGTTAGAATTTTCATAAGTTATTTTGCGGAGACTTTACAATTTTATCACTTTGAAGAATTAGAAAAATTCCAGTCACTTAATTGGATCACCCGAAGATCAGGGCCCCCATGTATTCTTGTTTTTTGCTTTACAGTACCAAATATAATAATAAATTAAATTGAATGCCTGGTTAGGTCAACTGTACGCCCTTGACGATTAGTTAGGTTAAGTCGTGGTATTTTCATTAGTTTTAACGAAGATATCATTTGGTAATTGAGGCTGGGGGCCCTGATCTTCAGGTGATCCACTTAATTTTAAAATAATTACATTCTGAAGGTTATATTTACTTATTCTGATCCAAATTTGAATGAGTATAATTTTCTATCCATCCTTGAAGTCAAGTAAACTCTGGCCCAAAAGTAATTGAAATTATTACGTTAATTGGTGGCTAGTTTCGATATGACAACTGACAACTTCAAAAGGTAAAATGGACTAGAGTATGTACAGAATACATAAATTGGATAAAATCTGTTAAAGTTTAATGTCGGTTATGATTTAAGTTTTGTTTGCTAAAATATATTTGATACTGAATGTTACTGCTGAGTACACTTTATGGTAATTTAAAATTCTAAGTTGGGTACTTTGAGACAAAAATATGCATAACAAAGCTATAGCATTACTGTATGCTTTGCAAACAACTCTATTAATTATATTTATATGTATTAATTAATTTATATGTAAATACAACTGTTGCTGTTAACAAAAGCTTTCTAACCAACCCAGCCTCTGTTCACTCGAGGATGTAAACTAGGGTAAAGTATTAGTAAAGTAAGGTATTAGTTCTTTAATATTCTAATAATACATTTTTATTATAAAAAATTAGGAATCATTAGCCATTTTTAATTTTGATAGTGACGTTACCGCCACTTGCCCCTACTGACGAATCTTGGCCCATCTGAACATTAATCGGATCACCTGAAGATCAGGGCCACCAGCCTTCTTTAGTTAGCTTTATAAGGCTAACTATCGAAAATATCACGACCTAACCTAACCAATCGTCAAGGGCGTACAGGTGACCTAACGATTGGTTACGTTAGGTCGTGATATTTTCGTTAGTTAGCCTTATAAGGCTTATAAGGCTAACCAGAGAAGGCTGGGGGCCCTGATCTTCAGGCGATCCTATTACTCCACCGGGGGTAGTCTAGTAGTAAAGGGCTGGGATCATTTAACATATTGCTTCCCAGGAACCTCTCTTTAACATATTGCTTCCCAGTGTTAATCACTTTAACATATTGCTTCCCAAAAATAGACATTACACAACCAATTACAGTTACATTACAATAGTTTATAATATTTAGAGATTAGCTAGTCGAGAAAATGTAAATTTATGGACAACTTAACTTATTATGCTTTGCCATTTTTTGTGAATGTAAAATATTTGGATCACCTGAAAATCAGGGTTCCCAGCCTTCTTTAGTTAGCCTTATGAGGCTAACTAACGAAAATATCACGACCTAACCTAACCAGTCGTTAGGTCAACTGTACGCCCTTGACGATTGGTTAGGTTAGGTCGTGATACTTTCGTTAGTTAGCCTAGATTACCAACCTCTTTCTAACCAACCAACCTTTCTCTTTTTAACATATTGCTTCCCGAATGCTTTGGGAAGCAATATGTCAAAGTGATCCAAGGGCTAGTCTGTTAGTCTCAAGGTCCCGAGTTCAAGTCTCAGCTCCTGCTTCGGACTTCAGCAACTAAGAGGTCTTTAGTACTTCCTTGCAGGGGTAAGTTTGGATTTCACGTAAAGTTGTAGGCTCCCTCCGTCATAGGACTTTATGTTACGAATGAGGTTAAACAACTCTAATTATTATGATTGTTGTTATATGGAAATAAATTTGCATCCAATACCGACCAATGAATCCTTATTTATCTCAAGACATTGGTATCGCCTCGAGCTGTCAATGAATCCTGTTTCGTCCAAGAATAAAGTTCTCTCCCAACCCTTGCATGTAGATGAATTCTGGCTCAGCTGAAAACTATACTCCTTCTTTGCATACATACATATACATACATACATACATACATACATACATACATTATTAAAATTATCATTTCCTAACAAACTCGGGTGAGAAAGCATAAACAACCCGGATACAAAATAAGGAAAGTAGTGAAGAAAAGGCAGAAAGTAAAGCATACACATCTATTCACACAGTCGTCCTGGTGGACCAGCGCCTTTTCACATGGCTAAACTCCACCCTTGTGGTGGCGCTTCCTAGTCTTGTTCATTGAACTTGCTATAAATCCTGACCATTCCTTCCGATAACCCCACAATCATTCAAAGCTTTCAATTACTATAACTGGTCAGATGGTTACGGACCTAAATATTTAGAACAGGGAAGGTATCTCGTTCAAATCTCAATAACCAAAAACGTCTCTCATTTGGAACGCAGAAAAAAAGATGATTGTTGGTAACTCTCGACAATAGTGTGAATTTCTGATGGAAATGAGAAAGTTTAATAAATGCATAAGGCGTCACTCGTCTTGATATTCATACTACGTTTCAGATGTTCTAGTAGCATTTTCTTTGTGGGTACAACCTTGGTGTTATGGAGAGGTCTAACACTAAACACTTTTGAGTTTGTTCAAATTTTACCTACAGTAGATGT
The DNA here is from genome assembly GCA_023014485.1 of Bathynomus jamesi. Taxonomy (NCBI): domain Eukaryota; kingdom Metazoa; phylum Arthropoda; class Malacostraca; order Isopoda; family Cirolanidae; genus Bathynomus; species Bathynomus jamesi. The sequence continues at coordinate 496,397 of JAJOZX010000076.1, forward strand.
TCGAATGACTTCGGAGCTCCTCCATGTAAAATATTTAATAATTATACAAACTATGATAGTTTACGAGGTATGGGATATTTACCCATGCTTACCCAATCATATAAAATGTAACCTACTTTAGGAACATTTCCTTATGTATCATCGATATAAAAGTAGCAACTGTAATTTCTTTTATTACGCTTCATTGCAGGTTTTTTGTGAAAGCTTCAGTCGAATCGATTTTTTGTCGATAAATGGGAAAAACACCAAGTCAATAAATAACCTTGGTGTTATTAAAGGGTCCGACACATTTGAGTCTGTTTAAATGTTGCACGGATAATTGGCCATTTAATTCTTTAATAAACTCCGCATGTATTAGGCTGAATAAAGAAATGAATAAAGAATGAATAAAGAAATTTACTCAAAGTCGTTAAATTAAAAGATATTTCACTTCCCTTATGTAATAACTGGACTGAAATGCCATTAATTTGAGCTAAAAAACTTCTGTTCTTTATAACCGCATATTCTGGTTAGAATACTTTATACTTTAAATATATTAATGTTACATCATATATCTAATACAGGGGATATATAACTTTAGGTGTGATCTGGACCACGGGTCCCTACATCATCTGAATTAACACAGAGGACAGAGTTGTTTTCCATGCAAATGGAAGAAACTATATACTCGTAGCTACATCGTTAAACCTTGCTGTTTTAACAGGAGGTAGTGTTGGGAATTGGCTACGGACCTAATATATATTATTACCTCATAAAGTATCATACACAATTACAAATATATTAAACGCATATAGCAGTTACTTTTCGTCCAAATTTTCAGGAGAATATCTATAAAATTAAACGAAAATTAGGTTTCACGTTTAAAATTTACGAGAGTTTTCCAAATTTCTCCAAAAATTAACTTCGGATTAAATTGCACTTCAAATTTACGTTTAAAAGCAAATTATTTTCCATTCTTTATGTTTTCACTGAAGTAAAATGTCCTGATTGATACACGAGATAAAATGTTACAACTTCTAAATCTCATTTTTTTTCCCATTTGTTTTATACGATTTTAATCTTAAAATCATATCAAAGCTTTTAAGGCGTCACGGTTGAGGCATAAAACTAAGCAGTGAACTCTGTATAACGTTATAATTTGACGTCCTATTTAAACATGTAATGAAAACTGCTATCCAAAAACTCTCGAGCTATAATCCTTTTCCTCGAATTTAAGCATGTGAATGGGAGAGAGAAGAGTTCCTTGAAGGACTTGACGGTCATTTTCGTTTTCCTGCACGACATGGCAATGGGCCAAAGGATACATAAAACGGAAAACACGCGAACTTCGAAAGAAATATACTGTATATAAATAGTTAAATCAGGTCTGGGATGAAACGTTTCTGTTGTCTCGTTATTTTGAAGCATTTTTAGAAGGTTCAAAGAGACTGAGAAAATTACGTTCTATAAGAAACTTTTTCCTCTGAATTTCATGCATTGAGTATAAACTATTTGCATCTTGTATGCGACGACATATCAGATATGAGGGTATATATATATATATATATATATATATATATATATATATATATATATATATACACACATATATATATATATATATATATATATATATATATATATATATATAATATGTGTGTGTGTGTGTAAAAATGAACGATGAATAATTCCTATGTTCATATGTTTTTATATTCATTTTTGTAATTCTTAGATCCATTCGTATGAGTCTTATATTCATTTATATAATTCTTATATCTATTTATATAATTCGTATATTTATATAATCCTGTATATTCTTATATATTTATATTCATATAATACTTATGTTCATATGTATGTATGTTCATATATTCATTTTTACATAAGGACTAAAATCGCCTAATGCAAGTTTGGATAAAATTTTTGATTGCTTTCTATTTTTGCTAAATAATTGGTGACTTGTTTCTTTTTAAATTACCTAATAATTTTTTTTGATTTAGCTTAATAATTAATCCTGATTAAATTTTGCAATGTTAATTTTTTTGTATATATTCTCACTTCGTTATAAAAGATGAGGTCATGTCTTGCCTAAACGTTTAATTGTAAATCTTAAACCTCTGATTTTTGCTCATATGTATATTTTAGTATAAAGATGCATAGTTCAATTGCCATTTTTAGTTAACTCAGCAGATCATGATAACATCAGATCTGAAATTATGCATTTTAAGATAAAAATATGGCTTCATCCTCAAATATCTTGTTTATCTGTTTAAACGTTGCCACAGCTAAAAAATTTACTTTATCTTCAAATATTGTGCAAAAATAATGCAGCCTATAGAGAATTAAAACTAACCAAGTCAACATTAAATAATAATGATGTCTACAAAATCTGAGTATACAAGCCCAGGTAAATTTTCAAATTATTATTCAGAATTAGACTTAGAGGCTGAGCACTACCTGTACATTTTATCAGTAAATTACAGTAAGAAAAAGTCTTTATCTTCTCCTTCGAGCCTTGCTTTCTTCAGAGAACTTAGTCATTAAAATAGAGAAAAATAATTTCCCGATACGTTACAAGAAAAATCGGGGAACCTTCAGAGAGCTCTACAGAATCCTCCGATCCACTATAAGAAGAACGCGGAGAACCTTCAGAGAGCTCTACAGAATCCTCCGATCCACTATAAGAAGAACTCGGAGAGTAGTATAGAAGAAACTACTGCGAGTAACAAATCCGTTGCTGCCACCTAACTAGAACCCCCGTCAATTTCGAACCAACCAAGGCCATAGACGGAGGGGTTAACATACATATATACAGTGGTGGAATTCAAAAATTTTAAGAACCGGTTCGCCCTCCCCTCCCCTCCCCTTCCCCCCTTCTCCTCTCCCTTCCGTGTCAGAAATGAAAACTAAAAAATGTTTTTATTGAAATTCTTTATTTAATTTCCTTTTAAATATTTCCAAATCGCCTCCAAATCGAACTCGAGAAATTGTAGGAACCGGTTCGCACGAACCGGTGCGAACCGGCTGAATGCCACCACTGCATATATATATATATATATATATATATATATATATATATATATCAGGGGTGACCAAGTTTCCTGGACCCAAGAGCCACATACGACGTTTTTCAGATGTACGAGAGCCGCAAAATATTTTAAAAAGAATTTAATTATTAAAAACATATACATATAGTTATACTCACATTATTAAATTGTTTAATTACTGCTTGTAGAAGGCTTAGTTTGGGTCTTCATTTTGGCTGTTAATGTTTTAAAGTCTGGCTGATGTGATGTTAAGGCGGTATGAAGAAGCTCAGTCAGGTGTTCGTTAGTGAGGGCAGCACGATGTTTTGACTTTACAAACTTCATTACCGAGAAGAGTGCTTCACAGCAATAAGTTGACCCGAAAACTGAGATAAATCGGAAACTGGTTTTCCTGAGGTGAGGATACTTTGTCTCTGGTACTTCCTTCCAAACCTCAACTGCAGATAAGCTTTTATGTATCAACTTTAAACCCACGTCCTCCTGTAGCTCCAAAAGTTCTGTTTGTATTGAAGCAGCTTCCGTAACAAAAGGTGTAGTAACAGGGCAGCCATCGTTGACGACATCAATCAGGAAAGGATTTACAAGAAATTCGAAGCATGGTTTTGGCTTCTTTAGTTCATCAAACCTGAACTGAAAATCATCAATTAGTCCTTCTAATTTACCTTTGTATTCCTCCAATTTACTATCTTTTATTTCAATATCAGGAAAAGTGTTTGCTCAGTTTTTCAGGTGGGGAAAGTGGTCACATTTTTTTGTCACTAGATCTTTTTGGAAGAGTTTTATTTTATTCTAGAAACTGAAAACTGTCTGTGTAAGGTCAGAAATGACCTTATCCTCTCCCTGAAGTGCCAAATTTAGATTTTGAAGGTGTTGTATTACATCAGTGAAAAACATCAGATCCTGCACCCATTCGTGATCTTCTAGTTGTGGGTATGACTTTCCCTTTTCTTTCAAGAAATCAATGATAGGATCCAACAGTGCAACAAACCTATTAAGGAGATTACTAGTTGATAACCACCTTAAAATACAGTAGAATGAAAGGTCATCTGGCTTATCTTGAGGATTGAGCTCCTCGATAAAATTTCTAAACGCTCGGTACGTTTTTGCATTTGAACGAATGAAATTCACAATTTCTAGAACACATTTCATAACACTGTCATACCTGAAGTACTTGCTTACCAAATGACCACGGTGAATGATAACAGTACAACAGTGCAAATAACAGTGCAACAAACCTATTAAGGAGATTACTAGTTGATAACCACCTTACAATACAGTAGAATGAAAGGTCATCTGGCTTATCTTGAGGATTGAGCTCCTCGATAAAATTTCTAGACGCTCGGTACGTTTTTGCATTTGAACGAATGAAATTCACAATTTCGAGAACACATTTCATAACACTGTCATACCTGAAGTACTTGCTTACCAAATGACCACGGTGAATGATACAGTGAATAAAGAGACACACAGGATACTTGGAATCGCGTGTCAAGAGCCCAACTAGGCCTACATTTTGTCCTACCATAGCTGGTGCTCCATCTGTTGCAACACTGACAAGTTTATTCAATGGTACTTGAGCATTTGATAATACCTCGTCAAGTGCGTTCTTTATTCAACCCCTCTGGTAGTTTCTCTTAGGGTCATTAAGTCCAAGAATTCTTCTTTCACATTTCCATCGCCAGTAACATAACGAACAAATATCGCCAGTTGAGGGTTATCTTTAATATTTGTGGATTCATCGAGGGCCAACTGAATGCAACAGAATTCTTCAAATCACTCTGCAACGAGCATGTAATTTCAGCTCTGATCTGGGAAATACGTCTCTCTGTAGTGTGGCGGGAAATAGAAATACTTGCTATTTGTTCTCGAAGCTTTGTGTTATCTGGAGCGAGAATTGCAGTAACATCGGCAATATTCTTCTTCACAAATTCTCCACTACTGTAGGGAAGTTGAGCACGAGCAATATTCCATGCCATAACAAAACTAGCTTCAGTAGTTAAGTCAGCTGTCTTATACAATGTTGAAAGTACAGTTTGTTGGGCAACTAGGCTAGATTTCAACATTGTTAACTTAGTCTTCCGCAATTCTGATTTGGGAGGAAATTCCGTAATAAAATTTTTATGGTTAGTTTCATGATGACGCTTTAAGTTACTGGCTTTAAAGTGATTGAGTGCCACGACTTAGGGTGTGTCAATTTTAGTAAAGTCAACAATTCAAAAAACTACTATTGAACAAATGATGCATTTTTATGTGCTAAATCGAAATATGGCTTTAAAATCCAGATTTGACCACACCTAGCTACTTATATTTGAAGTTGAAGTTTACGAAAAATCAGCAATTTTTACAAGTATTTTTTTTATTGTATATAACTACATTTTACTTACATTACATACAATTGAAGACATTTTGATTGTATTTCAATATTAAAATTAGAAATATAGATAGGTTTCTTGAACTTTGCCAAGGATGCCATATATACCGTAACTACATTTTACATACATACAATTAAAGACATTTTGATTGTATTTCATTATTAAAACTTAGAAATATAGATATGTTTCTTGAACTTTGCCAAGGATTCCATGTCTGCCTTCCTCTTGTTCCTGGACATGAGCTCCCTACTGGCCACCTGGCCACTGATGTACGCCTCCCTCCTCTCTTGTGAGTAAACATGTTGTGCTGCTTCAGTTGTCATCCTTACACACCTCTCTACTGACTGTGTGTGAAGGCCATGCAGGAACTTCCACTGGTCTATCCAGAAACTCCTTGATTGCAGCAGTGGTGAGGGAGCAGGTCAGAGGAGGGTCAGTCACGCCAGAGTTCCAGTCAATAAGCTCCGAGAGTTTGGTTGGCATCTGGGTTGATGTCAGGAGTCTTCCTGGCTCTGACATTGCAGTCTCCTACCTGTGTGTCCTCATCTCCTTCACCTTTGATTTCCAGTAATTTAGGGTGTGTCAATTTTAGTGAAGTCAACAATTCAAAAACTACTAATGCTCAAATGTCATATTATCTAGCAAACTTAGAAATATCTTTAGTGTTGTTTAAAAAAGCCATTTACCTACTTATATTTGACCAGGACGAAGGAGGACGAAGAATTCATACCGGACTCAGTCTGGTATGAAGTCTTCGTCCTCCTCTCTCCTCCCTGCCTCCTCCACTTATGCATTCACAATCAAAACTCCAGCATTTGTGACTATGTGAAACTTAGAAAACATACTGCACACCAAAAATAACCAAAGTTGACCACACATATCAATGGCACATTGATATACGATGCTACAGTCATATTTAGGTTATATTTCAAACCTTTATGGTAAAATATAAGTAGGTAAATGGCTTTTTTAAACACAAGATATTTCTAAGTTTGCTAGATAATATAACATCATTTGAGCATTAGTAGTTTTTGAATTGTTGACTTTACTAAAATTGACACCCTAAATTACTGGAAATCAGAGGTGAAGGAGATGAGGACACACAGGTAGGAGACTGCAGGGTCAGAGCCAGGAAGACTCCTGACATCAACCCAGATGCCAACCAAACTCTCGGAGCTTATTGACTGGAACTCTGGCGTGACTGACCCTCCTCTGACCTGCTCCCTCACTACTGCTGCAAACAAGGAGTTTCTGGATAGACCAATGGAAGTTCCTGCATGACCCACACACACACACAGTACGTAGAGATGTGTGTAAGGATGAAACTGAAGCAGCACAACATGTTTACTCACAAGAGAGGAGGGAGGCGTACATCAGTGGCCAGGTGGCCAGTAGGGAGCTCATGTCCAGGAACAAGAGGAAGGCAGACATGGAATCCTTGGCAAAGTTCAAGAAACATATTTATATTTCTAAGTTTTAATATTGAAATACAATCAAAATGTCTTTAATTGTATGTATGTAAAATGTAGTTATATATGGCATCCTTGGCAAAGTTCAAGAAACCTATCTATATTTCTAAGTTTTAATATTGAAATACAATCAAAATGTCTTCAATTGTATGTAATGTATGTAAAATGTAGTTATATACAATAAAAAAAATACTTGCAAAAATTGCTGATTTTTCGTAAACTTCAACTTCAAATATAAGTAGCTAGGTGTGGTCAAATCTGGATTTTAAAGCCATATTTCGATTTAGCACATAAAAATGAGTCATTTGGTCGCTAGTAGTTTTTTGAATTGTTGACTTTACTAAAAGTGACACACCCTAGTGCCACGTGGCAGATAAGACACACAGGTTTCCCAGCCTTAACAGTAAAGGCAAAGCTCTCCTTCCACCCCTGTTTAAAATCTCTATTTTCTTCTTCATATTTCCGTTTCTTACACTTTGTTTGCTCAGTCATTTTAATCAACTAAGGGGTTGTATAACTTTCACTTGTATAGCTGAGAAAAATAGCCACTATTTGATCTAAGAAGCCAATTTTAAAACACACTCACTCGTTACTACACGCGGCCCGTAGGGTAGCTCGAGGGGTACTGGACACTGGTGAGTGGCGATTGGTGTTAATTTCATAATTATCCCGCTTAGTGCCTGTCACGCAAAAGAAATTATCGTACGCATGACGCATTTTATTGTCAATTCAATTTTTCCTTTTTTTTTTTCATATTTTTTTATTATGTGGAAAAAAATTATATTTGTATTATGAATTTTGCTTTTTATGATAAATAAAATAAAAACCAAAATTGTCTCGCGAGCCGCAGTTAACAACCTCGAGAGCCGCATGCAGCTCGCGAGCCGGGGTTTGGCCACCGTTGATATATATATATATATATATATATATATATGAGGAGTGATCAAAATGTATCGATAATTTTATTGCTACGGACAAATGAATGCAAATAAGAAATAACCGTTTGCATATGTGAGTCTTCCTGCCCTCTGGCGTTTGCAGTCTGAAGCAAAATCTGTTACCATGAGTCAGTAGTTGGTTGGAGCGCTTAAAAGGAGGGTGTGTTTTTGCAGTACGTATAAATCTCTGAAATGGAGCAACGCGCGTTCAGAGACGAACGAAATGATTAAAACAGCTTTTGGAAATGATGCTCTCAGTGTAGCTAACGTTTACAAATGGCACAAAAAGTTTAAAAATGGAGAAACATTTGCTCGTACCAGAAATCGAATCTGTTGGACATTTTCATCCGTACGAGAAGTGGAAGGGCGGCCACTGCATTCCTTGTCTTCAAGCGATGTTTCTCCATTTTTAAACTGTTTGTGCTATCGATACTTTTTGATCACTCCCCGTATACACACACACACACACACATATATATATATATATATATATATATATATATATATATATATAAAGAAAGAGACTAGACACAAATCGACCAGGGAAGTAATCCTGAGGGGAACGTTAGGCAGGAGACAGGGAGTGCTGGAACTCCCGTTTCTCTTGTCACTGTTCTCCTTAGCTGATCTTTTCCATGTTTCATCTTCCCTATGTGCAGTCCAGCATACTTTCAAACACACACTTCTCCCTCTATTCCTCATTACATATAAATGCCCGTTTTTGCCGGCGTTCGCCCTTGGCCACTCTTTCCTCTATAAAAAAAAAATACTTATTTCCCCCACCAGGATTCTAACCCCGTATCTGAAAGTATTTTCCATCTTCGCTTTCATGGTCCCCTGTACAGAATCTATCTGTTTCCTCATTCCAATGTATTTTTATTGCACTTCTAAAGTTTGGGACATATCCCTTGACTATTTTCCATTTGCATATTAATATGTATCGCTCACGTCTTCTTTTCAAGAAGTAGAGTTTCAAGGGCTGTAGTCCTGGCCAGTATTCTTCATCTCTCGTTTCCTCTGTTTTAGACGTGAAAGTCCTTTGTATGGCTTCTATGTTTACTAGTGATGTAGGACTCGAGACAGGCCTCGAGACCTTTTTCCTGGTCTCGATCTCGGTTTCGGCTATGGTGGTCTCGACTACATCACTGATGTTTACAAATACTGAACAATGCTCAATTATTGGTAGGACTAAACGCTTATTTGGATGGTCCTCCAGATAATTTGCATTAATTTTCTGGTTATAATTCTAATAATAATGTATTGCTTTCTGAATTCTGCATCCGATGACATTATTACTCCAAGACTGGTGGGTTTGGTGTTATCTGTTTATTTTCTACTGGTTTCCTTTCTTCTGTAGTTCTTTGTTATCAAAGTTACCTGTAATATCCAATAATTATTATAAACCAAGGAACTAATTCTGTACCTTGTGGAACAAACCTGACGATTAATGAAAGGTTACATTCGATCCCATTTAACGATATTCTGTGTTCTTTGATTGCCAGTTATTTCTATTTTTTTAAGTTTGTTATATAATATCCCATGATCACATTCATCGAAATCTCTCGCACAGTCACTATATTACGTCTATATTACGTCTAGAGGGTCAGCAATTAATTTTCTCTGAAGTATGCATAGGTGTTTCTATAACTCTACCAAGGTCCTCTACCAATACTATTTTTTTCCAGAGTGTTTTTATGATGTGGTCGACATTATTTTATCGAAATTATCTTAAAATCACCATTTTTAATCTTCCGAACGAAAACTAAATTAAGATTTTACAAAAAGAATATAATTATTCTTATTTTGATTCTTTCGAAATGTCAAAGTTTGGCTATATTTTAAAGTAAATCCTATAACACTGGACAACAAATTAGCACTTTTTCCTGTTCCTCAAGTAAAATAGGTGATTCTGGTAGAGTTTTGAGTGAAAAATATGAATATGGATGCGAAATGTTTGCATCACCCACATTTTTTGAAAAAAGTGAAGTGGAATTTTGTTTAAAAAACAGGAATATATATGTAGGTATAACTGGCAGCATTAAAAATACACTTTTCTGGAATGAATTAATTAATTTATTGTGGTTCATTAACCTCCTTCGCAACATCTAAGGACATATGACGGAGGGGACCTACAGCTTTACGTGGGATCCGAACCACGGGTCACTACATAATCTGGGCGCGGAGGACGGTCTCCCATCCAAATAATACCCAGACCCATTGTCGCTTACCTTCGCTGATCTCCGGGAAATGGTGACACTTTTCGGGAGGTAATGGGGCAGAAGGTGGTATTGTGACACTGAAAATGGCTAAAATAGCAGTTAGTTTAATTGCACTTAATGGGGAGACCAGTGGTTTGCCAGCAAATCGGGGGTAAAACTAGAATATATATGTGTCGTGATTGATAAAAAAAACATTCTTTCCTTCTACTCTTCGCTTTCTTTTCATCATTCTCCTTTCCTTACTATTATCACTCGTTTTCTCTGTCTTTATACGGACGCACGCGGATAGACCGCTTGAGCCGGTGAACGCCATGAAACTTTCGAACAATGAAAAGGGACCGGGGATAATTACACACTTTTATTTACTGACTTTTTATTTATACCGAAACATTTGGATAAACGGGGTAACGCGAAGGCGGAATTAGCGTTAACATTTAATCGCGGAGAGAGACACTTTTTAATATTTTAAATTTACAATAACATAGTAATACGACAGACACCTAATCGGGGCAAACCCGCCCGAAGACTGAATTGCCAAAATTGGGCATTTTACTCAGCCTCCAGCTTCGGCACATCTCAGATGTCGCCAATTTGTATTTTTATATTTTTAATTTCAAACAAAACATTATCAATCTTTTATTTACATACAAACCACAATTAAATTTCTTATTTAACATTATTTTCTTCTTTATTAAACAAAACATTATTAAATTCTTATTAGACATGATTATCTTTATTAAAAATACCCAATCACTACACTCGCATCACCCCCTTGAAAATAAGTTTCACTTGGAAACTTTATTTATTTTATTTATTTTATTTTAACAAATTTATTTATTTACTCAACAAATTTATTTATTTTTCTGTTTTTTTTCCTTTCCTTTTCTTTCACAATTTCCAAGTTAGAATAGACAAGAAATCATTTCAATGACAAATTCCACACATTAGATATTTTGTATTATTTCATAAAAATCGAAAAAAAATTTGAATTTTCACGTTTGCATAAAATAACACTTCACACTAATAATCAAATTTACAACCTGTAACAAAGCTGTTAGTGAAAAATAAAGGGTAATTTTCTTAACACTGGTTACAACAAATTTCAAGTTCACAATCTATTCTAGCGATTACTCATGAAAGATCGCTTTACATCCGAAACAAATGTTCTTATAGTTACATAGTTACTATCAGGGCAACATAGAAAGAACAAGAAAATGTTTATAAAAAAACTGATCAAAGCGCATACACTATTACATGAAACACAACAAAACACGAAAACACATTTGGGCAATAATCGCACCCTTTCACTTATATCATTAAATGATAATCAGTGTACATCAATTTCTGGACTGTTTACATTTTCAATCTAACCTCTCCTGCTCACTTCGCTAGAATGCAAGGAGTTGCATCACCATGCAACAGATCAGCACGCTTGAGGTTTCGCTCTCTCTCCTAAAAATGGCGAAAAGACAAGACAGTCGTCCAATTCAAGGAGGATCAGGGGACGGAGATCGAAGAAGAAACTCGCCTCTCTCATCTCAACTTTTGTCGGTGAACGCTGCTCCTCCTACGTTCAGCTGAAAGACTTCGTACATGGTATTAATCAAACGATCATTTGGCCGTAGGTGGTTTCACAACGAACCTACTGTATGCCTGTATGGACAGTAAAGCCTTAAACACTCGTTCAAACGCTCGTGGTTTGCCTACTGAGTGCTAAAACGCATATTCAGCAGAGCATCGAACAGCGGGACCAGGACTGCCCGAAAATGCCAGTAGACCAACTTCGATCGAAACTCTCCTGCATTAAGTCGCTGCGCATTCGGTTTCGTTTCTCTCTCTCTCTCTCTCTCTCTCTCTCTCTCTCTCTCTCTCTCTCTCTCTCTCTCCTCGGTGATCGATCACCTAATTCGGATCAACTAAACGCAATGGATGGAATTCGGATTCAACTTAGTTGCCTCCAAATCGAGCCTCTCGAAATTTAAAAAAAAAAAATATCTAAAAGTTCGTACTCGTACTGAGTATCACTTTTCACATTTAATTTACCAAATTTTCTCGATACTTCACTTCGAAACAATAACTATAATTTGCTCTGGCCAAATTTACGGAAAAATATGACAAATTTTACAGAATTTTGCAAAACTTTTAATCACAATCTAGGTTAAATAAGGTCACTTATAGCAGTTACATCGGAGAAGATAATAAAAAAAATTATCAAACGCAACGAAACAATACTACACATCATAAATATGAACGCGCCCATACATAGTAACCGTTATTATAATTTCAAAAATATTATTATTCAAACTACCTCCAGAAATCACATCGATACATTTAAATACAAAAAACAAAAATGAAAACCGGAACCTTCACGTCATCAATTCCCGATAACAATGAACCATTTACACTTTGTGGGGAGCGGACATAGATACCAGTAAAACGTTACTGGCTCTCTAAAATTGCTCCATTTCAGGTCAGCAATCAATCTAGCGCTTCAACTGCACGAGTAAACCCAAAAGAAGTTTAAAAAATAAGTTTCCAAAACATAATCATTAAATAACAAAAATTTAAATATTAATACCGAAAATTAATTTAATACGTTAATTCCAACCTGAAACGCTAAATTTCACAGGAAGAAAACTCGTGATTTCACAAATTACATCTGAGACAACTCTCTCCTTCAACACGAAACCCAGCATGGTTTGTAATTCACAGGAATTCAGGTAAGTTATCATTTCCAAGTGAAACTAAATAAAAAATTTCATCGTTATTATAAATAAGAAAAGGTATGATGAACCAAAAAATACAGCGCAACCTACTACATAAACAAAAATTAAATTCAATCACTGCATTATGAAGTGAGTGTTCACTTTTTGTTGCAAGCGAACCTCTATAAAAATTACTCCTAACCGAATCAAACCGCAGTACATCATGAAATAATTTTGTAATATTTCCTACGCAAACGCGTGAACGTAAATTTTTTTTCACTTTTACCAAGAATTAAAGTTTTAAGCAAAAACACAACATATCACAATAAAATATAATTTCAAAATCAATAAAAATTTAAAGAACCTGCCTATCCATACAAAATATGACGGGATTTTCATTAAAACTCATGAAAGAATGAAAAAACAAGTAGAGAACAAAAAATCAGGCCACCTATCCGACCGGCAATTGGATGATTGGATAATCCCGGATTCGATTCCTGGGAGGTACCTCATTTTTCATTTGCTCGTTCTCCCTCCTCATTTTGTGCGGAACGCTCTTCTACACAAGCGTCGTTCTTTATATATATATATATATATATATATATATATATATGCTAGAGCTCCGCTCATTTTATGACGTGTCTATGATAGAGCTCTGCCCATTTTATGTCACGATCTTTTATGACGTGCCTATGATGTCACTATCTTTCAACCAATCCAGAATTCAAAGAACTCCAGCGGCCTCAGATGACCTCGGAGGCCAACGCCACATAGCCTATGTTCTTCCCCGGCCTCAGTTACCCCTATTCCTAAAGTCTCATCCAAATCTGGCCAGTGATTTGGCCGGCCATAAGAAAGAAAGAAAATTTGCAGACAATTCGACCGTCAGAAATATTAGTATATATAATTTATATACAGTATATATATATATATATATATATATATATATATATATATATATATATATAATATATATATATATATATATAACCTCGTTAACCTCGTTGCTGTTCCGTGCGTTGGTCTCTCAGGTCAAGATGTTGGCCCCGTCTCTAACTCTGGCTTGGTGGAGGAGCGAGTTGCTTTCTTGCACTCTCCACTGTACATAGCCAGGTACACCCGGCTCATCTGGTACCGTCCTGAGACAGGCATCTAGTCTTCTCTTGAAGACTTTAACTTTGACCCCTGTAATGTTTCTGAGGTCCTTTGGAAGCTGGTTAAAAAGTCTTGGCCCCCTGACAACCAAACTATTTTCCTTCAGTGTTGAGGAGGTCCCTTGTAGGGCCTTTAATTTGGGAACACTACACATCCTGCCTCTCGTATTTTCCAGTGTTGTCTGAATGGTAATTGGGTTTAGTTTGAGGTTTGGAACAGTTTTTCGATCATTTTCCATATGCACAGTATGGTGTACCTCTCTTTTCTTCTTTCGAGGGAGTAAAAATTTAGTTTACGTAGTCTTTCCCAGTAGTTGGGCTATTTTCTTTGCTGTGAAATATCTCTGAGTTTCTTCTAGTTTATTAGTTTCTTCCTTTTTATTTGGGGACGTCAAGACTGAGCAGTATTCAAGTTTTGGTATAATCAGTGTTTTCAGCAGGGGAATCATTACTGTCCTGTTCCTTCTTTTGAACGTTCTTAGTATCTGTCCCGCGACTATTTTTGCTTTATTTATCGCGATCTGATTTTGTGTTTCGAATTTCGCATCATCAGACATTATTACCCCCAGATCGATCGCTTTCGTGCTTCTCTGAATTTCCTGTCTATCTGGAGCAAAATATGCAGTCTGTTAAAGTTCTTCTTTTCTACCATACCTCAAGAGCTGAAATTTGTCGGTGTTAAATGTCATGTTGTTGTCTTCTGACTATTTGTATATTTTATTCGTGTCCCTCTGCAAGGCCTGTACTTCATTTACATCGCTGATTTTTCTGTTGATCTTTGTATCGTCTGCAAAGAATGTTACTGTACTGTTGCTGTTTACTCCGCTGTCTATGTCTGTATGTACCTTTTGGTACTGAACTGCGTACTTCTGATTCTGTTGATGATATACCTTGAATTCTGACGACCTGTAGTTGTTCTCTGAGGAAGTTGTAGATCCATTTTCCCATTGCCTGTTATTCCCATATATTTCAGTTTATGTGCTATTATACTGTGATCACATTTGTCGAAAGCTTTAGCAAAATCCGTGTATATGACATCGTAGTTGTCATTGCCTTCAAGTGCATCTAGGATATTGTTATAGCGTTCTCTTAGTTGTGACAAGCATGATCTCCCTGATCGGAGTCCGTGCTGATTTTCGTTGAATCTTTCCAGTGTCTCCAAGAAATCGTAAATTTTCTCTCTAACTATTTTTTGAAATACTTTGGTGAGGTGAAACTTCAATCACACTGGTCTATTGTTCTTTGCTTGAGATCTATCCCCTCCTTTATATATAGGGACAATGTTTTCTCTTTTCAAGATGCTCGCTATTTCCCCAGTGTCTAGGGCTCTTCTCCATATCCAGTATAAAGGTGTAGCTATTCGATTTTTACAGTTTTTAATCAATAAGGTGTTCCAATTGTCCGGACATGCAGCTGAATGTGGTTTCCTTTGTCCTCTAGCTCTCGCTACATCTTCTGGGGTAAAATTAAAGTCTGTTATACACTCTCCTTGGAATTTCTCTTCAAAGAATGCATCTATGTCAGGTATCGCTTTGTCACTTTTTGGAGTACTGAAAACTGATTCATACTGGGCTCTCAATATTTCAGATATTTCTTTTGGATCGTCGGTTAGTTCATTATTTCTCTTCCTTAAGGGCCCAATAGCGGCGCGCGTTTTTGTTTTCCTTTTCGCATAACTGTAGAAGTATTTTGGATTTTCCTTTATTGCTTCTACCGCCTTTTCCTGTTCCCTCTCTGTATGGTCCTTAATCAGGGTTTGTATTTCCCTATCGACACCCTCCAGTTTTTCTTGTATTACTTTCCTGTCATTATCTCCGCAGTTGGTTAACTTTGCTTCCACTCTCTTTCTTTTGCGGAATATTCTTTTCTTTTGCCTCTCTAGCCAACTCTTTCCTTTTGGCAGTGCTTTCGGAGCATATTTTTCTAAAAATTCTCAGCGTCTTTTCTTCGAAGTTGTTAGCATTTCTTCAGTTGTTTTATTCTCTAAAACTGTTCTCCACTCTATATGGGCCATGTGCGATCTGATTGCTTCCCAATTTATAGTTTGGAGTTTAAGTTAAAGGCCACAAATTTGCTTCTTTCCTCAATATGTGTCAAGTCTTTTAATATTGTCGTCATATTTGTTGATATCTCGATCAAATTGTGGTCTGAGATAATGGTTGGGGTTATTTATATATCAGCAATCAAGTTCGTGTTATTCGTAAATACCAGATCAAGGCAGTTATTTTTTCTGGTATTTTCTGTTATCTCCTGTGTCAGCATAAACTCACTCGTGAGAGCCATCAACCTTTTTGCTTGTTCTGGTGTGTATATATATTCCTATCCACCTTTTTGTATTATGACCTTTATTAGCTTTCTGATATCATCAATGGCCTCCGAAAATTTTTCGGTTGGTGTGTTTGGAGGTCTACAGATGACTATCAGTATCACGTTTAGTTTTTCTATTTTCACTGCTTGGAGTTCCACAAAGCTGCTTGATTTACTTATTACCGTCTCTGTCATATGACTTTCATGTACATATATAACACAGCCACCTTTACGTCTCGTTGTTCTATCCGCTCTTAGTAAGTTGAAACCCTCTATATTTATCTCTTTCTTACCTTTGGTTTCGTTTGGTTAACCTTTGGTTAGCTTCCGCCCGAATTGTTCATTCTGACGAAGGTCAAACTTTTCACTTCACCTTAGACCTACAGTTTAACGTGAACCAAGCCCCACCAGAATCCCACCGTCTTAACCACTAGGCCACCCAGGGTACCCATTTATCTACCAACCACTTTCTTTATTATGTGGAAGGATGAACAGCTGGGTTTTGCTGCGCGCCGGCTGCCGTCACCGGGTCTCGAACCCGGGGCCGATGGATTCGTAGTCAGCGAACATCAAGCGACCAAACATCGAGTCCCTCAAGGGCTGCTTTTCATTCATCGGTGAACAATACAGTATTAAAATCTGTTTTCACGTACTGACGCGCCCATTCAACACGCTGCTTCTTGTACCTGGATGTTAATGGTGACTGAATCGTAGGTTTACACGTCTTGCCAATTGTTTGGAGGATTCCATATCGAGATGTTCTTGGTACATTATGTATGCCAACCTGCTCAAAAACCTCTTTACTTGAGGACAATGGGTGCTTTGCAATTTGCGCTTGATTACAGATATCTGCCGCCTTGTCACTTTTCTTATAGCTCCTTTATTACTTCGCTGCCTCAGTTTGGTACCCTCCGCTACAAACTTGTTTACAGTTCGATAAGCTCTGCCAAACTGCTTCGCAATTTCAATAGATTTTATATTTTCAGCGAGTAACTTGACTATTTTTCTTTTCTCAGTTAATGTTAAATCCTTCTTCTTACTCATTTTCACCATTTAGATCCGTAAATAGAATACTTGCTTAATAATTCGGAAAGCAATGAGATAATTATTTTAATTATCAAAATATTTTATCGAAATGAATACCATCAATGCTGCTATATGTAGTGATTATTTGCTACAAATTTCATTGAAATCGGGGAAAATCTTTTGAAAACATTGGAGAAAATGTAATCTGCTTAATACGTGTGAACGCAGTGTAGTCTACCCAAATCTTCGTTCTGCTATGCGACCTGTGGAACCTTCTACAGATATACCTATCCCTCGTCCTCCAGCTGAAATGCCGACCGATAACACAGACTCTGACAAATCGGAATCAGACGGTGAATGCTCTGAAGCTCAAGTCGAGTCCAAGAAAGAACAACATCTCATCACGCAGCCTGAACTCAATGATTTGGTCCGTGATTTAATACTTACCAAGCAACAAAGTGAACTGCTGGCCTCACGTCTACAAGAATGGAATCTGCTGGCGGAAGACGTACAAATTACAGCATTCCGAAAGCGCTCCTTGGATTTGCAGGAATATTTCACAATAAAGAACAATCTTTGTTATTGCATTGATATACATGGTCTGTTCGATGCTCTGGGTTTGTGCTATGAACCAAAATCAGTGGAGATTGTTCACTGATGTATCTCTGTACAGTGTTATGGGTGTAATGCTATACAATGGGAACACAATGCATTCTGTTCCGATCGCTCATTCAGTCGTCTTGAGAGAAACGTATGACAATGTTGCTTTTATTCTGGACTGTATAAAATACAATGAACATGAATGGCTTATCTGCGCAGATTTGAAGGTTGTGGCTATTCACAATGGATTGCAAACTGGCTATATGAAATACATGTGTTTCCTATGCAAGTGGGATAGCCGAGCAAGGTCTGAACACTACACACGCTCAGTATGGCCGCCGCGAGACAATTCCTCACCTGGATCTCACAATGTTATTCACGAACCACTAGTACGAAAGGAAAAGGTTATCTTGCCGCCTCTTCACATAAAACTAGGGCTGATGAAACAATTTGCAAAGGCGTTGAAACAGGATAAGCCTGCCTTCAAATATCTAAAGGAAAAATTCCCAAAAATAAGTGATGCCAAGATTAAAGAAGGCATATTCGTCGGCCCTCTAATTCGCCACCTCACGCAAGACGAACACTTTGAAGTGGTGATGGATGAGGTTGAGTTGGCAGCCTGGCGTGCATTCAAAAACGTGTGCAGCGGTCTACTAGGAAGAATAAATACGATAACTATGCTGCACTTGTGGATCAACTTATCAACTCATCAACGTCTCGGATGTAAGATGTCATTGGAAATTAATTTTTTGCATTCACATCTCTCATTCTTTCCGGAAAACGCATCTGCTGTTAGCGACGAACACGGGGAGAGATTCCACTAGGATATAGCCACAATGGAGAGCCGATACAAAGGGAAGTGGAGTCCTGCTATGCTGGCCGATTTCTGCTGGAATTTAAAGCGTGACCAACCAGAAGCATCACACAAACGCCAGCATAACTACAAATAATGAGTTGAAAACAGTATAATACGAGAGTTTTATGTTAATTTTGTGCATATATGTTGAAGTATGGCAATAATTAAACTGCTCCATATGATAAAGCCTATCTGTTTATCAATGTATTCTTATTTTTTGGTATGAAGATTTTAAGCAGTCATTACAAAAAAACGTGACGTGATAGAAAAAAGCTATTTTCAGATTTGGAATCAGCACACTCGAAATATTAAGAATGACCGAATGTTATTCCCGTTTTTTTTCTGAACCGAAAATTTGTTGTACAGTGTTATTTTTCTCTATTTGAGACTAAGTTCTCTGAAGAGAGCAAGGCTCGAAGGAGAAGACGAAGATTTTCTCTTACTCTAGTTTTACTGCTAAAAGTTACAAGTAATGCTCAGCCTCTAAAGATCAGCCAATTCAGAATGAATATTTGAAAAATTACATGGGTTTATATACCCAAATTTTGTTGACATCATTATTATTTAATGTTGTTGTTGTTGTTTAGACGATCAGCCCACCCTGATCGAGCAAGCCGGCGACACGCAGGTAACCGATCGCCCTCTCCGGAGTGGACCAGAGGTTCAGCGCACTCGTGATGTTGTGTTGTGTTCGTTGTTGTGCTAGAGCGGTACAGTCCGTCATAATGTGTTCAATTGTTTGTGGTGTGTCTTGGCACAGGTGGCAGGTGTCGTCTATGGAGTTGTCTAGTCTGTGTTTATATGTCCATAAGTTGGGGTGATGTCCACATCGGAATCGTGCTAAGTTAACTCGATCCGATCTGCTCAGGCTGATCTCTGACCTGTTAATGGGCGGCGGCTTCGCACCTAGGACCGCATTCGGACCGAGTCGTGTCAGTGCTTTGTGGGTTAGGTGTGTGTGTATGTGTTTTCTGTACTGTGTGATGTCTGTGGGGCGTGGTATGGAATGGAGTATTTGGTTATAATGTCTCTCTGGTGTTACCTTAATGGTGCGAGGTGTTGGTGCATGATTGTACATGTAGTGGCAAGGGTGTTGTGGGTTAGTTGTCGCTGCTGCCATGAATTGTGTTCCCCTCATGTCTAAATGTTCCCTAACTTTTAGTATTTTTCTTTCTGTGTGCAGGTGTTCTATTGGTGTTGTTTGAGTGCATCCTGTAATGATACGAAGTGCGTTGTTTTGTATTGTTTGTAAGGTGTTTATGTGTGTGTTTGAGATAATGGGTGCCCAGCATGGGCTAGCATAGTCCATAACTGAGCGAATATATTGTTTGTAGATGAGTGATGTTGTTTCCTGCTGGTGTCCAAAGTTTGTGCCTGTTAGTACCCTAAGCGTGTTAAGTCTTGACGTACATTTGTTTTTAATGTCCTGAATGTGGTTTGCAAAAGATAATGATGTGTTGTATGTGACACCTAGTATTTTGGTTCTGTGAGTGTGTGGAATGTTGATGTTGTTTAGTGTAAGTTGTGGAATTACCTGGTGTTCTTTTGTGTTGCTTGTAAGCAAGGTGATGGTTGATTTTGTGGGCGCTACTTTGAGTCTATTGTGTGTGAGCCAGTCTTGTATACTGTTTATGTATGTTTGTAGGTTATTTGTAGCGGTGTCGATGTTGTTGTGGGTGGATGTTAGAGTGATATCATCTGCATATGATGATAAGGTAAGCTTGTTATCTATGGGTGTTGGAATGTCATGCATGTATAAGTTGAAGAGTGTTGGTGAGAGAACAGAGCCTTGAGGGACCCCGTTCGGAAAAAGCTTGTTTTTGGATGACTTGCCATTAAATGTGACATGTGAGTATCTTCCTGAGAGATAGTTGCTCAGCCACCTTTTGGTGTTATTGTGCATGTTTGTGTTGAGTATTTTGTTTATGAGAGGGAAGCGTGGGATAGCATCAAATGCTTTACTAATGTCTATTGTTGCTAATAGTGTACGTTGAGCTGGTCTTCTAGAGTTGATGCCATCCATGATGTGCTGCGTCAGGTTAGTGAGTAATGTCGTGGTTGAGTGGTGAGGTCTGAATCCATGTTGAGTAGGCGATAGTGGTATGTGTGGGTTGGTGATTTGTAAGATTAGTCTTTCTGTTACTTTGGAAGGTGTGCATAGTAAAGTAATGGGTCTATAGGAAGCTGGTTCTGTTGGATTTTTGTTTGGTTTGAGTAGTGTAATAATTTTACCTTGTTTCCATATGTCAGGAATAATACAGTGTTGGTATGAATATGTGCTGATATTTGTGAGAGCTAGTATTCCTTGTGGGCCCAAGTGTTTAAGGTGTATGTTAGATATGTTGTCTGGTCCAGTAGCCTTCGAATTTTTAATGTTTTTGATGATCTTGGTGGTCTGGTCTGTATTGAAGGGTGTAATGGTCGTGTCGAGTCTGTAGGTTTTCTTGTGTCTGGCTGTTTGTTTGTCTGCGTGTTTCTGGTTGTTGTCTCTGTTTAAGTGACTTATCTTTGCGTAGTGATTAACTAGAATGTTAGCTTGTTGTGTGTATGTTGGGATATTATTTTGGCTGCGACAGATAGCCGCGTGTGAGGTGTGAATGCCGCTGTTAGAGTGGGTAATGCTGTTTATAGTCTTGTATAGCCTGTATGTATCTGTGGAGTGGTTTAGTGTTGTTATGAATTCCCTGAATGTTTCTGTTTGTTTTTCTTTGAGTTTGTTGTTTATTTCTGTGTTGAGCTGTTGTATCTGCTGCTTTATGGCTTCTGTGTGTGGTGTTTGTGTGTTATGTTTGAGGTTGTTACGTTGCCTTATGAGGTGGGCTATTTCTCTAGTGTAATTTGGGTTGTATTTCCTAATGTTGCCCTTGGGTATGTATTTGTTTGCATTATTGATAATCTGATTAAATGTCTTGAGTGTTGTATCGATGTTTATGATGGGTGTGCTGTTTAATGTGGTGAATTGTTCCTCAGTCTGTATTTTGAACTGTTCCCAATCAGCTTTCTTGTAATTTCTGTAAGTGTGCCTAAGGCTGTTGGGGCAGAGTGTAGAATGTGTTGTAATGATGATGGGCAGGTGGTCTGATGACAGTTGTTTTTCTGTTCTCCATTGTGTATGTGTTGCTAGTGAGGGGGAACAGAACGTTATGTCTGGGGAGGAGTTTGAGTATCCTGCTTGATGTGGTATGTGTGTATGTTCTTCTGTATTGTTAAGAATGAAGAGGCTGTTTAGTTGTGTGGCTATGTTGGCGCCTCTGGTGTTGTTTTGGTTGTGCAGGTACCAACTAGTGTCTTTGGCGTTGAAGTCTCCTCCTAAGATGACATTAGTGAGAGAGGCAAGATTGTGTAACTGTGGATTGTAATTGGCTGGCACCTGAGGTGAACTATCTGGTGGGATGTAAATGTTGATTAGTGTGGTGTTGTGTTTTGCGCGTGTTTTAATGTTAACTGCCTGTATTTCTATCGTGTTATCTGCTTGGATTGTGTTTGTAATGTTTTGGGTAGCATCAGTGTAGCTAATGCTTTTACGTATGTAAGTGATGAGTCCACCCCCGTTACCCCCAGTACGATCTTGACGGATCGCCGTGAAGTCAGGGATGGTGGGTGTTTTGTGTGTGCGTTTTAGTTTTGTTTCTTGTATAAGTGCTATGTGAATGTTTTGTTTGTGTACGAATTCCCTAAGCTGCATGATTTTGTTTGTGAGGCCATCTACGTTGTACTGTAATATGTTAATATTATACTTCTGTATGTGTCTCATGGTGCTATTGTGTCTATGTCTTTGTGTATGGTGACATGTGTAAGTTGTAGTGGGGCCTGGATTAGTCTTAATGTCGCCAGAGAGTAAGAGTAGTTCGGGGAGCACGCAATTGTTCCCTGTAATTGAAAAAATAGCACGCTGAGAATAGGTCCGGCCCCGGGAGCCGATCGGCACTCTGACCGTGCCACGCAACAGGCCGTCGACTGCCAGTCTGGCCAACCGTAGACAGCCCGCTGCACGGAGATTTGAGGAAGTTTGGCCACCAGCGCGTTGATGTTTTGGTTTGACGTCGCCTCTTCGCGTTGACGTGTCCTGCGCTGGAGGATGCAGCCACTGTTTAGAAGCTTCCTCGTCAGCTGCTAACACTTTTTTCACGTTGTTCTCGCTACCTGTTCAGACGTTTTTTATAAACAAATCTCAGTTTTCTGCTCAACACGGCTCTTTCTAATTTTAAAATTGATTAGTCAAGGAAGGAAGATGTTGACTTCTATTTTGCAGCAACAGTTGATGATATTTATGTTACTTTACTGATTAATGAAAATGATTAGGCTCTTCAAGTTATAAATGAATTCTTTCGTAATAATTGATAAATACGAAACACAAAACGTATATGCAAACAGGATGATGATGCTTAGACTACTCAAGTTGATGAAGTTTTCTCTTTCTCATATATTGTATCGACGTAATACTGTAAATATATTTAAAGTTTCTGCATAAATAACTTGTGTTTCACAGTAAACAAAGATTTCCCTCAATCTTCTATCACATCCAAACAGTCCAAACGTACTCAATTAAGGTTGTTAAGAAATGCTTTAATGTTGACTTGTTTTGTTTTTATTTTTAATAGACGGCATTATTTTGCAAAATATTTGAAGGTAAGGTAAATATTTTAGTTGTAGCAACGTCTAAACAGATAAACAAGATATTTGAAGATGAAGCCATATTTTTTTTTAACCGCACATTGACAAATCTGATGTTATCATGATCTGCCGAGTTAACTAGAAATGGAAAATGAAATATGCATTTTATTGTGAATTACACTTAAACATTCATATGAGCAAAAATTAAAAGTTTAAGAATTAAAATTAAACGTTGAGCAAGACATAACTTCATCTTTTATAACGAAGAGAGAATGCATACAGAAAATGAACATTGCAGAATTTAATCAGGTTTCATTG